>JAOTOM010004930.1:320000-412500 GCA_034440615.1 Ashinkailepas kermadecensis | reverse complement strand
TAACAATAGGTTTATCTTCCTGGCGCGAGTGAAACCATTAGCATTCCTGTTCAAACTAAATTTCTTCAACTTTCGCTATGTGTGTGTGTGTGGGGGGGGGTAACCTCATTGCAGCCTCACTACTGGGTATATGGTGTGCCCTAATTTCCATGATATAGCACTATACGTCTTTAAGATGTCCCATGTTATAAATGTTCACCGATGTTGGTGAGGAGAAAGAAGAAGCAAGAACGTAGCTTACATGTTGGCCCATGGCAAAAAAAAGTTTCATGAATGATGCTGGAGAGGATGAGAAACAGGAAAGACGGGTGATGGCTGGTTGAAAATTCTTTGATCCGGTGTGTGGCAGACCAAAATTGGCAGGCTGACAGACTGGGGCAAAGAAAAACGCAATAAAAAAGAGATGGTATGGTGTCCGTCCTCAGGGCTGAACTCAAATACATAGATGATCAGTCACCTCAATCATCTCTGTGGTACACATCGTGCACCTTAGAATATCCGCCAATTGAAACGAAATGCTACAACTACATCCTACAACTACATGTGGCACCCGGCTGAAACGGAATGTAAGCTCATATTTTGGGGATCAACAATTCAGCGCAAAATAGCTGACAGGTGACAACACACGGCACCTCATAAAGTCATAACGTGTTCAGACTTAAGAGCCACAAGGGCCCATCCTGAATTAAATTCGATGATTAGGTCTCCTCTTCCCACGTTTTCTGGTGGCTAAGATATCCGGATAACCGCTGAGCTTTGATGCACCTCATCTCTTTGGTAAAATACGCTCCTAGATTGGCGACCGAACTGAGGCTCTAGTTAGGTGTTGTTTTTGGGACCTTTCCGTTTTTCTTTGTCTATGGATGTGATTTAGGACCCCAGCAATTCTTGTTAGGAGGCCGGCACATTTTTGTGACCCCGGCTCTTCTTTAGAGTTTTGTTGCTTTTTGGTGCGCCGACAGTATTTTTCTAGGCATCGGCGCGTTTTTGCAGACTCCGAAGTGCTTATTTAGTGCCCAGTCTTTTTGTTCCATTTCTAGGACCATGTCGAATTTTGAGGGCCCTAGCCTGTTTTTGAGGACCCCATGCGGTCTGAAGGCCCCGGTGTGCTTTGAGGACCCCGTTGTATTTTATTTTTAACTCCCGGTGTGGCTATTTAGAGCTGCAGCGCATGTTTCAATGCCCTGCCGCTTTTTGCCAAACGCGGTACGCTTTAGAGGGCCCGGTGCATTTTCGTCCTCCAGTTGTGCTCTTTGGGTCCAGCTGTGGACCCAAATTTATTTGGGATCCTCGCTCCAATTCGTGGGACCCCAACACGATATTGGTGATCCGGTATAATTTCTATGGGTCCCGTCGCGACTTTTCGGGCCCAGGCGCGTGGTTCCCGAGGGGATCCGACGCCAGCTTTCTGTGCTCGACGCAATTGTGGTGACTTCCTCTGCATTATGTAAAGTCCGAGTCACGGCCTGATTTTACGGGGCCCCGGTGACATTTTTTGTGTCCCGCCGCGAATTGTTTAGCTCCAAAACGTTTTTCGGTGCCGTGCCGTTAAGGCATCTGGTGGTATGTTCGGGCTAAGGAGCGGTCCTGGCTCGGACATATATTTTTTTCTCGGAATATCTTTTTATTTTGGAGGTCTCCGGCTTGATTCTTATCGGGTTCCGATGCGATTTTGGGGGCACGCTGTGCTTATTGCGGGCTATCGACGCCAATTTTTGGGAGCCCCGATGTACATTTTGTATTTCCCGACCAGAAGTTATGGGACTACCGACAGGAATTTTGGGTCCCAAGCGCGATATTGGGGGGAGAGCTTGGCGCTAGTTCGCGGGGCGCGTTGTACTTATCTGGGCCATAGCGCAATTTTAGCGTTCCCGGCGCACATTTTCGGGCCCGATGCAAGTTTTTGGTGCCCGCTGTATTTATGTATAACCCCTAATTTTGGGCCCCGACGCGAATTTATGGGGCCCAGAACCATTTTTGGGGACCCGGTGTGATTTTTTGGTTCTTGGGAGCCCACCTCCTCAGGATGGAGGGGGGGGGGCATTTTCCTCGTTGGTATGCCACTGCGGCTGTCAATGAGTTGTTTTTTTCCAGCCGATGGCACCCTTCAGATTAGACACGACCCGATAGCACCCTTCAGATTAGAAGGCACCTAGGGTAACTTTCTTTCGGAACCTGTTCTGAATTTTTCGGTGCTCGGGTCGACTCGATGGAGTCCCTTTTGTGTTTTTTTTTTTGGGGGGGGGGGTCGACTTCTATTTTTGTAAGCCTCTTGCGCGGTATTTTTGAGTCCCGATACTATTCTTCGGGCTCTGGCGCATTTTTTTCGGTGCTCCAACCCGCTTCCTTTCCGAGGCCCGACGCGTGTTTGGAGTTTTTAGCGCAATTTTTGGTGGCCGGAGAGTGATATTCCCGGTATGAATTGATTTTTGGGAAGCCAGCTGCGACTTGTGGGGCTCCGGCGCGACCTTTTGGGTCCCTAGTGTGATTTCCAAGGGCAGCGGTTCGACGTTTTCAGGTCTAAGTGCGATTTTTAGACTCTGGCGTCATTTGTTTGGATGCCTATCGTGAGTTTTAGTGGCCTTGACACGTCTTTGGGGGGCCCAGTACGTTTTGGTTTCTTTTGGAGCGATTGCCGGGACCCCAGAATGATTTTCCATGTCTGGACTGCTTTTTTCGTTGCCCCGGCTTCATTTATTCGGTGCTCCAGAGAAGAGTTTTGGGGCCCCGGTGCGACCTGTCGAGCCCCTAGCATGATTTTCAGGGGCCCCGGCCTAACCTTTTGGGGTCCCCGTTGTGATTTTGAAAAATATCGGCACGACCTTTTTTCTGCCCCAGCGTGATTTTCGGGGCCTAGGCGAGAACGTTTGAGGCCCCAGCGTGATTTTCAGGGGCCCAGTTCGTCTTTTTGCAGCCCTCGTCGTGATTTTGAAGAACCACGGCACAACTTTTTTGTGCTCCCAGCGTGATTTGCAG
This sequence comes from Ashinkailepas kermadecensis, assembly GCA_034440615.1. Classification (NCBI taxonomy): domain Eukaryota; kingdom Metazoa; phylum Arthropoda; class Thecostraca; family Neolepadidae; genus Ashinkailepas; species Ashinkailepas kermadecensis. The sequence goes on along the minus strand of JAOTOM010004930.1, from coordinate 409,524 downwards.
GGGCCCCGGTCCAACATTTTGGGGGCCCCAAGGCGATTACAGGGGCCCTGGACCCGACATTTCATTTTGAGACCCAGCGTGATTTTGAGGGCCCGGCCAGTCTTTTTGGGGACCAGCGTCATTTTCGGGGGCCCCGGCGATACTTTTTGGCCCCCAGCGTGATTTCCAGGGGCTCGGCGCGACCTTGCAAGGCCTTAGCGCGATTTTCTGTGGCCCTGTCGCGACTTTTCGGGGTCCCGGCGCGACATTTTGGGGGACCCAGCGGTATTTTCAAGGGCCCGGTCTCACATTTTGGAGCCCTCAGCATCATTTTTAGAGTACCGGAACGATTTTTTAGGTCCCCAATGTGATTTTTAGGGGTCTGGGGGGGGGGGGGCCCAGCGTTATTTTCAGGGCCCGTGCGCGACTTTTTTGGGGCCCCCAATATGATTTGTATGGACCCCGGTGCGACTGTTGAAGCCACCAGCAGCACTTTTAGGGAGCCTGGCGCTATTTTTCCGAACTCCGGCGCGATTATTGGGGGCCCACAACTCCGGCGCGATTATTGGGGGCCCACAACCACTCAGGGCGGGGGATTGCTCCAATGCCCCCCCCCCCTCGATACGTCACTGCGCATGCCCAAATGATTTTATAGCTCAACAATGATGTCTATGGATTACACACACAAAATCGACTTTACTATGCCCATTTAACTGCTTGCACTACAGGTAGTGTTCAGAAATATACACCCTGCGTTTGGCCTATATTCATCCCATTATCTTCGGGGTTCTTAAATTTCAGCCTGGACGCACACATCACTGGACGATGAAAAACCTTGATAGTAGTTTCCGTTGTAATTCGGTGCTTTAGTACTTTTAATCGAAATGTCTTCATTGAATAGATTCTGGGATCAGAGTCTTTGCTAAGCAGAGATTGTTGCATATACCATGAGCCCAACATCTAACCGAACCATTTCTGTTGAACGACATAATTTGAATGCAATGTTTAACGTACTGTCAATGCCACTACGCAGTTACCCAGCTGAAGATCCACTCGGGTCGGTTGCCATGCTCGTCATGTGCCTTCTCAGGTCACATGACAAGCATCACTCGTCACTCGTCACATCATCACTCTTCATATCACTCCTCATGTGACCTTGTCGGGTCACATCACGAGGGCCTAATCCTCTCGGGGGATTCTGAAGTTCTGAGAGGCGTTCTCGTACTTGAAGTGGATATAATAGGGTGAGGACGTCATTATTGGATATATGCTGCCATAATAAATGATGGAAATAAGTATGTTGCTATTCATACAAGAGTTTCACTGTGGTTCTTTGACTGTTAACATATTTAACATTGATTTCATTAATATTGCCTACAGTAGAATATAATAAAGGCTGAAGGAAGTAACGTAACACAATCCAGGTAAGACATACAATTAGCAAGTGCAAGTTCCTTGCCTTGATATTACACAGCCATGTATTATGTATGGCCTTGGTCCTGGCTGCCATGCACATCCACATTTACATGTATTTTGATTATTGAAGCATGCAAATTACTGCCACGATTCACACATTGCGTGGCTGTAGTATGGAATAGAACGTACAAATTTCCACATTTCAAGGGATATTCACAGTTGGGCACGGCATACTGGTAAATCCAACCTTTTGATTGCGATGTCTGGGTATTATCGGTGCTGGCATCCAACATAGCAAAATATGGACACAAAATGACCCTGGTAGTCGATTCGCCCCTAAACTCCAATTCATCATCATCAACATAGCAACATACTTACTTCCATAATTTATTATGGTAGTATATATCCGATAATGACGTCCACATCCTATTATATCAACTTCAAGTACGAGAACGCCTCTCAGAATTTCAGAATCCCCGAGAGGATTCGGCGCTCATGATGTGACCTGACAAGGTCACATGAGGATTGATATGAAGAGTGATGATGTGACGAGTGACGAGTGATGCTTGTCATGTGACCTGAGGAGGCACATGACGAGCATGGCAACTTACCCGAGTGGATCTTCAATGGGGCAACTGCGTAGTGGCATTGACAGCACGTTAAACATTGAATTCAAATTACGTCGTTCAACAGAAATGGTTCGGTTAGATGGTGGGCTCATGGTATATGCAACAATCTCTGCTTAGCAAAGACTCTGATCCCAGAATCTATTCAATGAAGACATTTGAATTATAAGTCCTAAAACACCGAATTACAACGGAGACAAATATCAAGGCTTTTCATCGTCCAGTGCTGTGTGCGTCCAGGCTGACATTTAAGAACCCCGAAGATAATGGGATGAATGTAGGCCAAACGCAGGGTATATAGTTTTGAACACTACTTGTGGTGCAAGCAGTCAAATGAGCATAGTAAAGTCGATTTTGTGTGTGTACTCCATAGACATTATTGTTGAGCTATATAATCATTGGGGCATGCGCAGTGACGTACCGAAGGGGGGGGCATTGGAGCAGTCCCCCCCCCTGAGAGGTTGTGGGCTCCCAATAATCGCGCCGGAGTTCCGAAAAATAGCGCCAGGCCCCCTAAAAAATGCTGCTGGTGTCTTCAACAGTTGCACCGGGCAAATACAAATCATATTGGGGCCCCTAAAATGTCGCGCACTGGCCCTGAAAATGACGCTGGGGCCCACAGAACCCTACCCAGGCCCCTGAAAATCACATTGGGGCATCAGAAATCGTTCCAGGACTCTAAAATTGACGCTGATTGTTCCAAAATGTGGGACCGGGCCCCTGAAAGTACCGCTGGATCCCCCAAAAAGTCGCGCCGGGACCCCGAAAAGTCGAGCCAGGACCACAGAAAATCGCGCTGAGGCCTTGCAAGGTCGGGCCGAGCCCCCGTAAATCACGCTGGGGCCAAAGAGTCTGCCCGGGGCCCCCGAAAATGACGCTGGTCCCAAAAAAGACTGGCCGGGCCCTCAAAATCACGCTGGGTCCCAAAAGGTCGGGTCGGGGCCACTGATAATCGCCCTGGGGCCTCCAAAAAGTTGGACCGGGGCCCCTGCAAATCACGCTGGGAGCACAAAAAAGTTGTGTCGTGGTCCCTTAAAATAACGATGAGGGCTGCAAAAAGACGGGCTGGGTCCTTGAAAATCACGCTGGGGGTCTCAAACGTTCGCGCCTGGGCCCTGAAAATCACGCTGTGGCCGACAAAAAGTCGAGCCGAGATTCTTGAAAATCACAACGGGTACCTCAAAAGGTCAGGCCGGGGCCCCTGAAAATCATGCTAGGGGGCTCGACAGGTCGCACCGGGGTCCCAAAAGTCTCCTCTGGAACACCGAATAAATGAAGCCGGGGAAATAAAAAAAACAGTCCGGTCATGGAAAATCAGTATGGGGTCCCAGCAATCGCTCCAAATGAAACCGAAACGTATTGGGCCCCCAAAGACGTGTCGAGGCCACTAAAACTCGCGATAGGCATCCTAACAAATGACGCCAGAGTCTAAAAATCGCACTTGGACCCAAAAACGTCGCACCGCTGCCCATGGAAATCACACTAGGGACCCAAAAAGACGCACCGGAGCCCCACAAGTCGCAGCTGGCTTCTCAAAAATCAATTCATACCCGGAATATCACTCTCCGGTCACACAAATTGCGCTAAAGACCCCAAACACGCGTCGGGCTCCGAAAAGAAGCGCGTTGGAGAACCGAAAAAATGCACCGGAGCCCGAATAATCGTACCGGGACCCAAAAATATCGCGCAGGAGGCCTACAAAAAAGAAGTCGACCACAAAAATCACAAAAGGGACTCCATTGAGTCGACCAGAGCACCGGAAAATTCAGAACAGGTTCCGAAAGAACGTTCTCCCAAGGGCTTTTCTAATCTGAAGGGTGCCATCGGCTGAAAATAAAACTAATTGACAACCGCAGTGGCATACCAAAGAGGCAAACGTCCCCCGCCCCACTATCCTGAAGAGGTGGGCTCCCAATAACCCAAAAAGCACACCGGGTCCCCCAAAAAGGTTCTGGGCCCCATAAATTCGCGTCGGAGCCCCAAAACTAGGGTGTTAAAATAAATACAGCAGGCACCAAAAACTTTCACTAGGCCGAATAATTTGCGCCGGGAACGCTAAAATCGCGCTAGGGCCCAGAGAAGTACAACGCGCCCTGCGAACTAGCGCCAAGCCACCCAAATATCGCGATTGGGACCCAAAATTCTTGTCGGTAGTCCCATAACTTCTGGTCCGGGCATCACAAATTTCCATCGGGGCTCCCAAAAATTGGTGTCGATGGCCCGAAATAAGCACAGCGTGGTCCTAAAATCGCATTGGAACCCGACAAGAATCAAGCCGGAGCCCTCCAAAATAAAGAGATATTCCGAAAAAATAAATGTCCGAGCCAGGATCGCTCCTTAGCCCGAACATACCACCAGATGCCTTAACAAATAGCATACGGCACCGAAAAACGTTCTGGAGCTTTACAAAAATCGCAGCGGGACACAATAAATGTTGCCGGTGGCTCGAAAATCAGGCCTTGACACTGACTTCACATAATTTAGAAGAAGTCACCAAAAAATGCGTCGAGCACAGAAAACTGGCGTCGGATCCCCCCCGGAACCACGCGCCTGGGCCCGAAAAGTCGCGACGCGACCCAGAGAAATTATACCGGATCCCCAATATCGTGGTGGGGTCCCACGAATGTGAGCGAGGAACCCCAGATAAACACAGCGGGACCCTAAGAGCACAACAGGAGGACGAAAATGCACCGGGCCCTCTAAAGCGTACCGCGTCTGGCAAAAAGCGTCAGGGCCTTAAAACATGCGTTGTAGCTCTAAATAGCCACACCGGGAGTAACAAACAAAACACAATGGGGCCCTCAAAACACGCCGGGGCCTTGAGACCGCATGGGGGCGTCAAAAACAGGCTGGGGCCCTCAAAATTCGACATGGTCCTAGAAAAGGAACAAAAAGACTGAGCACTAAATAAAGACTTCGGGGGTCTGCGAAAACGCACCGATACCTCGAAAAATACCGTCGGTGCACAAAAAGCAACAAACCTCTAAAGAAGAGTCGGGATCACAAAAATGTGCCGACCCCCTAACAAAAATTGGTCGGAGTCCTAAATCACATCCATGGACAAAGAAAAACGGAAAGGTCCAAAAAGAACACCTAACTAGAGCCTCAGTTCGGTCGCCAATCTGGGAGCGTATTTAACCAAAGAGATGAGGTGCATCAAAGCTCAACGGTTATCCGGATTTCTTAGCACCAGATAACATAGGAAGAAGAGAACTAATCATCGAATTGAATTCAGGATGGGCCCATGTAGCTTTTAAGTCTGAACACGTTATGATTTTATGAGGTGCCGTGTGTTGTCACCTGTCTGCTATTTGGCACTGAATTGTTGATCCCCAAAATAAGAGCTTGCATTCCGTTTCAGCCGGGTGCCACATGATGTAGCTGTAGCATTCCGTTTCAAGTGGCGGATATTCTAAGGTGTACGATGTGTACTACATAGATGATTGAGGTGACTGATCACCTATGTACTGGAGTTAGGCCCTGAGGACGAACACCATACCATCTTTTTGTATTTATTGCGTTATTTTCCCCAGTCTGTCAGCCTGCCAATTTTGGTCTGCCACACACCGGATCAAATAATTTTCAATCAGCGATCACCTGTCTTTCCTGTTTCTCATCCTCTCCTGCATCAATCATGAGACTTATTTTGCCATGGGCCAGCAAGTAAGCTACGTTCTTGCTTATTCTTTCTCCTCACCAACGTCGATCAAATTTATAACGGGGGACATCTTAAAGACGTATAGTACTATATTATGAAAACTAGGGCACACCATATACCCATTAGTGAGGCTGTAATGAGCTTGCAACCCCTCCCCCTCCACACACACACACGCACATAGCGGAAGTGAAAGAAATTTAGTTTGAACAGGAATACTAATGGTTCCACTCGCGCCAGGAAGATAAACCTATTATTACAAAAGAATGCATCGGTGGTGAAAAGAGTTCCAAGTCCAGCGAGAAGTGTGAATTTGAGTACATACACTACGATGATAGTTCTTTTTCAGTATCACATGTTGCTTTTAGCCATGGGCACGCCCAGTGACTTGCCCTCCCCCCTTAGCGGTGAAAGTTATGTGTTCACTATTAAAATTATCGGGTTCTGTGTCCAAAAGTCCTGAACCATGGTACTCTGCGAAATTCGTGGGTACGCCCCTGCTGTTGACCCTGGTCCACTCACTTTTTGAGACGTTCCTACGCCTATGTTCCGAGAGCTAAGTGAGTGCGAGGGGAGGAACAGAGTCCTCTGTGCTCACTACCACTGGCACCAGTCGCGGATCACACTGACAAGCATGAACAGTGTCAGTCTGATTCTTGCCTTGAAGTTGTGAGATGGAAACAAGAGAGCTGACTGAACACTTCATACTGGGACAACCAAGCAGCCTACCCAAAATATAACCACCGACGAGCCAACATGTGAACTATCTACGGTTCTTCGAGGGTAGGGACAAATGGAGTATTTCTGCGAAGACACGGGTGAAGCACATGCATAAGATTGTCATCAGACTTGCTGCCACAGCGGCCAGGGATGTGCGCGAGATTAGTAGAAATACCAACCATCATCCTGAAGAGCGTTGAACGAAAGATACAAATATGCCATGCCAGATACGTCAAAGTGGATAAGCTTCCAGTTAGCGCGAGAGATTCGCAGCGCTCCGAATCCAGGAAATTGTTTCTTGCTCAACGTTTTGACATTGCCAGGTGCAGGTGCAAGATTTTGAACGAGGACCAGTGCCCAAGGAATGGCAAAGTGCTGCCTCGAAATCCCTTACCTGGAAGACCAGTGTGGCGATCTGCAGATGGTGGTCAGTGCAGTCGACCTAAACGAGACCGGGCCGAGATCGAGACGTCAGCAGAGACAAAGGCGAGAGGCGGAGGGCCTCCAACCCGCCCCAGATCAGTCACCAGATACAGCCGGCACCTTGTTAGAGTCAGTAGAAGCTGACGCTGACACGTCATCTGGTCCGCCCCCGCGACTTCGACATCAACGAAGTCAGTATCAAGCCTTTGCAGCGACCAGTCTCTCTTGCTCAGCAGAGACGGCCTGACGCAAACGGCGCTGACAGCCGACCGACGTGTCCAATCTGGCCGCTGCCGCCATTTGTAATGGCCTCCAACAAAACATTGGACGCGCGATAGCGGTGAACAAACGCTTCGTTGCGGATTCGATAAAAATATGCCGAGCGAGGTACACTGAACCCGGCACGAAGAGGCAAGGCAGCGCGCAGCCACGTCATGCGACTCGGGGCTGTGTGCCCTGTACTTTGACGGCAGGGAAGACATGAGATTCACTGATAGACCAAGCGCTTTCAAGTGGACCATGTGGTTACGCTGGCTGAGCATTTGCCGTTCAAAAATGGAGACATCGACGCACCGGGCATTTGTAAGTACGGGGATAAGTGGAGCGATTTTGATACTATTTGAACCCACCCAGCAGCGACCAGTGCAATGGTTCGTACGCCAGCTGCACGACGACAAGCTGAACCTCCGTGAGATGCTCAGGTAGTGTGACGGCACCATCAGCGGTCCGCGATCTGTCGCCGGCTCTCTCGGCAAAGTGGCAGCAGAGCCGGTCGAAGTGCGTCGTCCTGCGGTGGTCTTCGAGGCGGTGGACGGACATATACAGCGGTTGGACGATGACGTGCTGCTAGGGCCGAGCAGCGACCAGCGTCTGCTGTGTGATCTGCTGATCTACTCACTGCTGTCCAGCGAGGAACTGCTCAAGAGAACGTCGCAGCGCCGATGATCGGGTCGCTAAATCTTGCGAAGTGAGAACAGTTCGACAAAATAGACACTTGTTATTCTTCATTTTGCGCTTACAATTCTAAGTTATATTATTACTCAATATCGGTCAATGTTCTTTCGACTGTACGGTTCTTAAGGTATTGATTCAAATTATCTCCTTTCGCTACCACCGGTGGGTGGCTCACCTGGCCAAGCGGCTGCTGCGGTTTGATATTTATAAAGCGTCACCTACCAACGCGTGTGTTGCGATCACGCGTGGGTTACTCGATCCACGCGTGTGTTAAGCGCTATCGAATGAACAGAGCTAGATATGCTGGGGTAGTTAGCTTTTTAGATATCAGTATATATTTTTGATTAGAGTGCTTCGATATCCTTTTCATTGTCGTAGAGTATCTTCCCTTATAGTATATACAGACTTAACCCAGATGGCCCCCGAGCTCTTAGCACTTTGTGCCTCGATGACCAAGCCACTCCGTGACCTGGTGACCTTCACTGTGCAACACTACGCACTTATGTTCCTCATCATCAGGCATCACAGCGACTGCACCAGTTGCAGTGATCCCGACAACATCCATCGCAGCGTGTAGTACCTGCGGCAGCTGCCGAACCATCCGGGGATGTGGTGCGACATGCGATCCAGAGAAATGCCTACTGGTGCATGCGAAGACTATTTTCCCTGCCTACCGGTGTTATCCGGATACTATTTTCCCTGCTTAATGGTGCTATCCGGATGCTATTTCCCTGAACTATTGGTGCCATCCAAGTGCTATTTTCATTGCCTACTGGTGCCATCCAGATACTATTTTTCCTGCCTACTGGTGCCATCCGGAGACTATTTTCCTTGCCTACCGGTGCCATCCGAAGACTATTTTCCTTGCCTACCGGTGCCATCCGGTGACTATTTTTCCTGCCTACCGGTGCCATCCGGAGACCATTTTCCCGGCAGTGGCTGCCGACAGCGAGCTTGCAGTTCGCGAGCGAGCCGCCTCTCGCCTATATTGAGAAGCAGACAGGCACACGAAGTCCGTCGGGTCCGCCAAGTCCGGCTGCCGCTGGTCAACTTTCGGGCCGATGCCTACGCGAGCATGATCGACTGGCAGCGAGCGACAGATCAGTGAGCCGCCGCTGACCGGAGGCGACAGATCAGTGAGCCGCCGCTGACCGGAGGCGACAGATCAGTGAGCCGCCGCTGACCGGAGGCGACAGATCAGTGAGCCGCCGCTGACCGGAGGCGACAGATCAGTGAGCCGCCGCTGACGAACGACAGATCAGTGAGCCCCTCGGAGGGACAGATCAAACGCGCCAGATCGATCAGTCGCTGCAGGCGGAGTCAAATCCAGTTCACACTCAGGTTGTGGTGCGCTTGCTGAAGGTGGCGACGGGTGCCTCCTCGGCAGAAGTTGGGGAGGGCAGCTGACACGGCTTCATTTGAGCTCGGCTGAAGCACCGTGAAAGCCATCGGAGCGACGACGGCACGCGACTTTCTGCTGCAGTGCTTATGGCATATGTGCTGCTATAATGTGTGTATCGGCTTAATGTTGTTTTAGCTTCGATGCTTCTCTGAAGTAGTCAAAACAGATAACCAAGCGATTCCACAGTCTTGGAGATATCTCACATTGCGAATTTGCTGATAAATATGTAGGTCGGTAAACGTACAAAGTCATACTGTGTTGCATGGCATACAAGTTTTGCATTAATAAGCGTCATGAAGCTATTCATGGGAAATTGTCCGCGTGCCAACTGTGTGCTTTCTCTTCGCTATGATCGGAAAATGTGTTTAGAACTCAAGCAAAACGTACATTGTATATCCACGAAACCGTGGCTTAAAAGCGAGGATCGATCGCTACGAAATTCGTAGCGAGGATCGATAGCATCGCAGGTAATACACTTTGATCGCTGCTAGGAAGCTTCAGTTTGCTTTAAATGAAAAAAAAGAGTAATCTGTACTTAGGTGTGTTCCCATAGAACTCCCGTATGGCCCTTTGAATCTCTGTGTTTGACGATACAGATCGCGTTGCCGATCATACTGAAAAGAGATTTCCCTTACATGTGAGTGCTACCATGCATGCTCAGCCATGATGTAAGTTCGCTGGCGAAAGCGGGAACATAAGCAATCAGGGTTTGGGAGTTGAACACCTATGCGCCAGAACAGACACCTGCGCGCCAGAACAGTTGACCGCGCCAGACTGCGCCGTTTTTGAATATCAATGTTAAACATAAGGAAATTTTCGTAAGAAGTAATTTTCTTGACTGTTAATATCAAAATTAAAAGAAAAACATTTTCTTTGACTCTCTGACGACCACATGACACGAGGACAGCACATCGGCTTTGTCATCTCTGCTTTCTGTTGCAGAGAATGTTGCATGTGAGACACATCATTTTCTGATGCATGTGAGAGACATGCATGAGACAATTATAACGCGTCGCCTGTGCGCATTTAATCGTATGCAGGCGACAGGAAAAACTGATCATTCGAGGGCAGAGCCTCGCGGCGTGCTGCACGCGCGCCTGGCGAGGAGCCACACAGCCCGCGGCGGCGGCGGAGAAGATGTGGGATGAGGAGGGTGTCGAGGGCTACCACCGTACGAACACGAGAGTGCATCGATCCGGCTCGTCGGCAGATCGTGTCACCCACCCACCCAGAGCGTCGACTAACGAGACACGGATCCGACCAATTGTCGGCGCCGACAACAGCACACACGCAGACAAACACATCCTCACGCGCACACATGTACCCTCTCAATGCGCGCCCACGCATAGCGCCCTGCAAATGCGGATGGACTTCATGCGTACGAACGCATGCATAAGTGATGAGCAGATGCATCATACGCTGCAAACAGAGGCATGCTTTCAAGGTTGTCTAGAAAATGTGACGGCTTCCGGCTGTTATTTTGTGCCAAACTACGGCGCATTTGACTCGTGTACTGTACATAACACGGATCTTTCTATCGCAGGCATATCTATCGCAGCATTATATCGCACGTGCTTTTTCTACCGAAAAAGCACCTCTCCGATACGACGGTAACAAACGAGACGAAACGCATGGAACATGCCAACAGACGGACGAGGCTATTTGCAGCAGGATGTCTCTATGGCTAGTTTGTGGGGGGAGAAATTTCCTCGACAAATTTACAGTTTCCAATGGCATGAAAAGGCGGACGGACGGGTATCATGGTGGACATATAATATATGAACGAATTTTGTGTATGCGAAACAAATCAAGAACCAGGGGCTAACAGGTTCAATTGTCTCTGGAATCAGCTCCCATTGCTCTGCTTGGCTTTACTTACATTCCTTAGTACTTTTTCAAATTCCAAGCGGATTGAATTTCACACTGTGCACCGCATGTAACATTATACGCGTGATGCAATAGTTGGAGTTGTATCTTGTTGGGATTCGTGCGGACCTGCCCATCTTAGAAAAGGAGAATGTGGTGCAACATTTGGAGTCGTATCGTGTTGGAATTCGTGCAGATCTGTCCACATTAGAAAAGCAGAATGTGGTGCAACATTTGGAGTCGTATCGTGTTGGGGTTCGCGCAGACTTGCCCACCTTAGAAAAGGAGTAAGTGCCGACACTGTGTTTCTCCCGCCGACTGTCCGTGTTAATGACCTCGTATTCCGCGTTTATGCGATCTCCGTGCTCGTCGAATGCGACCTTCCCGGTGGCACCGCCCATCAGTGTCTGCTTACGGATGTATCTGCGAAAACAGGCACACATTTTCCTTATTGTCATGTTTCATGTATTGGCATGTTTCGTGCGGACTTTGAGTGCGCGGAGGAGTGCGTAGGATGTGGCGCACGTATGCTTCTCGGACACGCTACCGCTTCGAAATTTTACTCACCTTATGTTTCGTCACTTGCGTACATTGTGCCAAAATGCGTTCTAAGCTCTTAAGATACTGGAGTTTGGGCGTGTCAAGGTTGGGTCGCGACTTCGCTCAAATTCGGTTTTGTTTATGTACATGAAAAAAAAATGCAAACCATGCAAGGTAGGGACCAAATTGAACTATGGGTTTATATGCAAATGATGCACAAAAATGCAAAATACATAATGTGATTGCAGGTCAGTTCCCTAGGTCAAATCAAAAGTTGAACTAGAAAATGTTAACTGCGCATAACTATGTTGCTAATCAATATTTCTGAACATTCGGAACATATGCGGTATCAAATTACGTCCCCTAACGTGCGCTAGGTTTCAGCTCATTAGCGGGTCAGGCCACTGAGATATGACCTGAAACGTTCCAAAGGTACATGTATTCCAGGCTCTCTAGGGGCTGAAATGTGGATTGTTGTGAAGAATAATGGAAGAACAGGGGTAATTTTGGGTGTCGGTTTCATTTCTAATGAGACTGGGTTCCCCTAAACTCGATTGGAAAATTTTGTATTTTTATATTCGTTGTCCAAAAATCCAGGCGTGTGGATTTTCCAAAGCAATTGAAAACGTATCATTTTGCTTTTCTGACACTGAGTACATGTTATTGATCGCCATTTGTTTCGAAATATGTCGTCTGCGACAGTTCAGCAAATATTTCCAGATATTTTAATTTGACGGGGTCAGTGACCTTGACTTTTGCACATGTCACCTGAGTCAGAATAAGTCTTCAGTTTACATATCATCAGCATAAAAGCACGAATTTGCATTTGCTTTACGGCCAGGGTCCGGAAACTACGACGAAGTTAGTGGGTGTAATTCTGCTGGAAGAAACAGACCCGAGCCTAACTCTACTTACGTGGGATTCGGCTGATCGAATTAGCCAGTTCAGCTGCTTTCGACGCCCGACTCACCCGAACAGCTTCTTGCCCATTTCCCAGCCGACGCCGGTGTTGTTGCAGTTCTTCGGTGCCTCCGTGATGTTCTCGTTAGCAGACATTTCCTTCAGTGCTGCCGCCAGGACATACCTGCCAACGGCACACGGCCGCTCAGCAAGCAAATTGCAGCTCCAACCAGGTGAACGCCGGAGCGTTGCAATCCCCCAACAAACACACGGAGGTACTCGCTCATTACCGATGATAAAGCAGCCTTCTAGATCATATACTAAAGGGAACAGATCCAGGGTGGGGGAGGGGTGATCGGTCGTGCCTCACTGACCGACTAACTAACTAAACTATCGCTCTCGTAAAAGGGTGAAAGTAGTACACCGAACATTCATAGAATTCGGACGAGTGTGGAAGCTGTACGATTAGAAATATATGGTATCTTGAAAGTGCCTCATTTAACTTATGGATCCGTTTTAGCTACGTTGGAAGACATAACTAAGTAGCAGCAGGGAGCCCAGGTCATAACTAACGGTTATTACACACCACTAATCGTGATATAATAGTGGAGCTGGCTCATGCTGGCAGCCATGTCACCGGACGTTTCCGTACATTGCCCAGGTCATTCGATATAAATGACTCGGCGGAGAACTGATTGTGAATAAGCCCCGCGACATTTATGGTCCAATGACCACGGGTCAAGGCCGGGCTCGCAGCCACCCACAGATAGTTTGCCAAATTAGCCCGCACATCATTTACTCCTTACCAGAGGATTATTCATGGCAGTCGCTCTCTCTCTCTCTCTCTCTCTCTCTCTCTCTCTCTCTCTCTCTCTCTCTCTCTCTCTCTCTCTCTCTCTCTCTCTCTCTCTCTCTCTCTCTCTCTCTCTCTCTCTATATATATATATCTATATATATATATATATATATATCTATATATATATATATATATATATATATATATATATATATATATATATATATATATATATATATATATATATATATATATATATATATATATATATATATATATATATATATATATATATATATATATATATATATATATATATATATATATATATATATATATATATATATATATATATATATATATATATATATATATATATATATATATATATATATATATATATATATATATATATATATATATATATATATATATATATATATATATATATATATATATATATATATATATATATATATATATATATATATATATATATATATATATATATATATATATATCTCTCTCTCTCTCTCTCTCTCTCTCTCTCTCTCTCTCTCTCTCTCTCTCTCTATCTCTCTCTCTCTCTCTCTCTCTCTCTCTCTTTCTCCATATACATACATACATACACATACACACACACACACACATATATATATATATATATATCACCCGCCCCGTTAGGCGTCAGACGCAATGTTAGTGCGGACATCGGGGATCTCAAGAAAAGAAAGAAAACAGGTAGGTTTCAAGGACCATTCAAGGACTGCCATTCAAGGACTCTGAAATATGCGCCCGCGACAAGCGCGCCCGGATGTTCACTAGTGTGTGCGCGAAGAATATAGTTACAATTTATGAGGCTCTTTCTCCATAAAATCTGATGCGAAGTGCATTGATGAGAGTTAGCTTGCCTTCACACGTCAATTTCATTGCCACTTACAGTGACATATTGCGCATATTGTTACTTTGCGTATTGGCTTATGGAACTATTTCCACCATAGCCGGCGGGCCCCGCGGCCCGCGGCTCGTCCCCGACCGCCCGACATTCAGTGGCGGGCGCGCTTGGGGGCGCGTAACACTCCCTGAATGTTGATGGGCCCCAACGCCAAAGTTACAGGTATATTCTCATATTTGAAGCGAAAGGCGATGTGCCTGGCATGAGTTCCGCCACCACTGGAGTTGAGCCCGACCGGCTTTCTCGACATTGTTTAAGAACATAACGCTTATGGGCGTTGAATGGAAAGAATGCATCTGCAAACGTGAATTTCACGTACACCATTTTGGCGTGGCAGAGTCGATGTTGCTCAGTATTGTTGAAGGGTGGAACTTTACTTTTTGTCGTGCCACCGCTCGGCGGCCCTACGGATCCTCTGGACAGGAACCGTCGGCGCTTGACGTGCATCGAGCCATGCCAGAACCTCAATAATACCGGAAAGCTTCATGTTAAAAGGTAAAAAATGGCAGGGTTAGATATCGTTGAAAGTAGTCGAGTATGGCATCAGAAGGCAGCTGATTTTATGCCGTTTTTTGTAGACAATCGGAAATTAATTCGCTAATGTAGAACATCTGACATGCAATTAAAAGGAATACAATATGATAATTCGAGACCGAAATCCTGGAATTGAGTGCAAAAGTCAAAGGGTTAGTTATCTATAAAAGTAGTCGAGTGTGGCATCAGAAGGCAGCTGATTGTATGCCGGTTTATTTGAGGTCATCATAAATTAATTCGGTAATGTAGAACATCTGATATGCAATTTAAAGGAATACGACGTGATAATTCGAGACAAGTCCTGAAATTGAGTGCAAAAATGACGGGGTTCGATATCTATAAAAGTAGTCGAGTATGACATCAGAAGGCAGCTGATTTTATGCCGGTTTATTTGAGGCCATTGGAAAATAATTCGCTAATGTAGAACATCTGATGTACAATTAAAGGAATACAATATGATAATTCGAAACATAAATCCTGAAATTGAGTAAAAAATGACAGGGTTAGATATCTATAAAAGTAGTCGAGTATGGCAACAGAAGGCAGCTGATTTTATGCCGTTTTATTTGAGACCATTGAAAATGAATTCGCTAATGTAGAACATCTGATATACAATTTAAAGGAATACAATGTGATAATTCGAGACACAAATCCTGAAATTGAGTGCAAGAATGACAGGGTTGGATATCTATAAAAGTAGTCGAGTATGACATCAGAAGGCAGCTGATTTTATGCCGGTTTATTTGAGACCATTGGAAATTAATTCGGTAATGCAGAACATCTGATATACAATTTAAAGGAATGCAATGTGGTAACTTGGAACACAAATTATGGAATTGAGTGCAAAAGTGACAGGGTTCAACCTTCATGGAAGTTATTCAGGATGATATAAAAATGTAGCACGTTCGATTTTCGTTTAGTTCAGAACATTGGAAATTGTCAGCACAGCAAGATGCATGACACGTTTTTATTACAAGATGTTGAGTGGCCAATTGCTCCCATTTCACTTTAAGGGCAAAGTGACAGGGTGAAATGATTTGATAATAAAACGAACTACATATCATGAGAGAGCTTGTTTCAATATTGTAACAAAAATTACCATTGGAAATTACTTGCACCTCCTCTAGAAACTATAATATAGCATTAATCATAGCAAGCCCACTCTGGTGGTGTTCCTTCACAAACCCACCACCAGACCGCGCCACCGGTATTATGTCCGCTCATGACGCCTAACGCCAACACCCTATTGTGATCACGAAATACTGCCCCGCCGTGCTGCCTTTCATAGTCGACTGGTCCTTTCTCCAGGTCATGAATACAAGCCTACGTGACCATTTTTCGTTCAGTGGCTTCTGGTGTCGAGCAATGTTGCAGCGGCTTCTAGTGGCGAGCAATGTCGCAATGCGAGGCATTCATTTCCCGGCATTACGCCGATACCCCAGGACATCTGATGGTCTCCCTCCCTGTGATGCCTCTGCCACGTCTTTGCGAATACGTGGCTAGATGTCTGTTAACTGTATAATATGTACTGCTAGCGGAAATAAAAAATATCCACATTTTAACTTATGTCGATATTAAACCCGGTATATTAAACCGGTTTCAACCCGGTAGACCGCATGCACTATACAAACACTTTAAAAATGAACAGAGCCCGGGCAGACATCCACAGCAGACACTGCACCACAGTACATTGGAGTCCGCGAGATGCCGTGCACAAACGTCGCTTCCCCACAGCTAAATGTACCTACCGATAAGAATAGGCGGAGGTAGGCATGTTATACTAAAGCAATGACAAACAAATGCAGGGTCGTGGATTGTCTGACGCGGTTCCAGTGGCCACGCTGTACATGACCGCTAACTCATCCTGGATGCGAATCTGAGCTCGCCGTGACGGAAGAAGACGGACAACAAAAGCTATGAGGTTCTGACTAGCGTCGGCCACCGGCCGGCCGACTGAGCGTGCCAAGCCGCCGCGGCACGTTACATCTCTGCCCGCGCCGGTAACGCTGCCGAAAACGCTGCGACAACGTTCGGCTCGTAGTCATTGAAGCGCCACAGAAGTCCGTGTAAACACAAACGGACGACATGCACGAAGACAGACAGGGAGACACGGTGCACGGATTTTCCGCCAGCCATCAGCCGTGGGTTATGCTATCACTGTCTGTCAGGCAGTGGCGGTGTTGACGATGCTGTCGGTACAGCAGTCTTTTGTGGCGCTTTTGGCAAGTTGCGCGAAAAGGCATCAGTATGTAAACGGCAATGCACGACCTGCAATGGAAGCGCATCTTGCTTGACAAAAAGCATCATTATTTGCTGCCACGGCTGACCAAAAGCAACTATTAAAGCGAGAAACATGTCATTCGCATGCTGTTGATCTGTGTCCACATTCAGCCAGCATCTGAAGGGAAGGCGGAAGGCAGACTACTGCATATATTTATTTGATAGATGCATATCACATTTTGCCCGGGAATGATGCCTCTGTGACGGACAAGCAAAAAGAGATCTGATATGGTCAGGGGGCCAGCGCGAAGTGTTGGGAAATACTTGCAATGTTTTGGGAATACGATGCATCGCATATTGAGCACCCACAAAAACAAGCAAGTCCACACGGAGAGAAGACACGGAAACAATCCACAATCTCGTGCACCTCAAGTTACCTTCGCATGCGGAGAGCTGAGGCAGAGATAGAAGAGCTGCAAAGCGTTCGACGACATGATATGCTTGCTTGATAAAGGCAGTCGGGGAGGGTGCGCGAATGGATGGAGTTCTAAATCTTCTGATATGACGCCGAGACGATAATATCCCCAGTGGATAAAACAAAGAACCGTCGCGATGTAAGGGTCTCCTTTCCAAGACCAAGCTAGGGTCAAGTACCAACCAAGGTTGACCAACCACAAGTTGACTAAATATGCTCACTAGATGCTTGCTATAACCGAAAAAAAACACTTAATTTATGGACGCATTTTTGATCCAATCGCATTATAGCATGCCGATGAGCCAGTATATTTTGAAATATTTGTATCTTATGGCAATCTGAGCGAAGGGCATTATGGGGATGAAAGAGACCTTTGTGGCATTCAATACAACTTAATATGAGACATGTCTTACCATAAGCTCGGTTGAGGACGTTATGCTTTTCGGGGTGCTTGGGCATCCCGAGACTTTATAAAGCACGCTGAAAGTTTCGAAAGTACTCCTAAAGGTAACACGGTGCCTACGAGTAGGCATCTTCATGATGCGAAACACCTCCATTCGTAAAATTTAGAGGCACTTCTGATCGATTTTTGATTTCGCCACTTATTGCATGGCGTGCCGCACCGAACGCTTCCCTGAAATTGCCACGTGGAATTACACAAACGACTTTCGGCAGACGTCGTAGCGAGATAACACTTGTCACATTAGGATATGCCAGTGTGAAACGAATCTCAACTCAGCTGAATCCAAGTCAACTAAATGTCCGACGACATGTCACCCACTGCCTGCATCTATCAACGTAGACAGCAAGATGATGATGTCGGCCGCAGCAGACGCGCCGCTGTGGTAGCTCGAGCGCCACCACCGTGGCGACACGATGCAATTTCCGCCCGAGGATGTATCGGACCTGTCTGGACGACAAAACATCGACAAATACTGGCAGTGAGGGAGGTGACGGCGGGACAGGAATAAGCTGGAGGTAGTGAGGAAGGTGACGACGGGACAGGACTAAAATGAAGGCAGTGAGAAAGGTGACGGCGAGACAGGACTAAGCTGAAGGTAGTGAGGAAGGTGACGACGGGACAGGACTAAGCTGAAGGTAGTGAGGAAAGTGACGGTGGGACAGGACTAAAATGAAGGTAGTAAGGAAGGTAAAGGCGGGACATGACTAAGCTGAAGGTAGTGAGGAAGGTGACGGCGGGACAGGACTAAGCTGAAGGTAGTGAGGAAAGTGACGGCGAGACAGGACTAAGCTAAAGGTAGTGAGGAAGGTGACGGCTGGAGAAGACTAGGTTGAAGGTAGTGAGGGAGGTGACGGCGAAACAGGACTAAGCTGAAGGTAGTGAGAAAGGTGACAACGGGACAGGACGAAGCTGAAGGTAGTGAGGAAGGTGATGGCTGGAGAAGACTAGGTTGAAAGTAGTGAGGAAGGTGACGGCGACACAGGACTAAGATGAAGGTAGTGAGGAAGGTGACGGCGGGATGGGGATAATCTTAGTAGCACAACATTCAACTACTGGCTAAGAGAGGAGAATCGCTCGAACAGCATCGGAGTACTTTAGGTACACAACCGGGAAGATACATAAGCGTGGAAGTGAAGTACATAAGCGCACAATAACTAAGTGCAAATGTACGTTAGGAAATGACGCAAGCAGTCTACTTTCTAAGCCAATCGTTGTCATGCAACGCCCATGCATTGTGTGCCTCACATATGCTATGCTAGAACAGAACTGTTCAATGCTCCTCTCATTTCCAGATATTGCGTCTAAAATACTGAAAGAAGGAACTTTACTTTTCGATTGGAGGAAGTTTTTGCCTGGTTCTGTGTCATTGTGCGGGGTAACCACCTATCTGCAACACTAACACGCGCACTGGATGGGGGGGGGGGGCGAAATCCGCCCACCCCTCCGGTTTTTCCCACATAACTGCATATTTTAATAGTCGATATACGCGATTTTCTGCGTACCTGCTTAGAAATGACTGACGCGTCGTTTAAATCAAACAAAGGAAATCTGCGCGAAAATTTTTCGAGTTAGGGGCCGTTAAAGTACAAAAATTCGTAGCGCCAGATTTTTGTGGCCAGCCACGCAAAAGAAGAACATTTTGACCAATGTGACCTCATTTGACCTTGAAGATATTGACCTAAGGTCATGAAATTTGCACACAATAGAGTTCACTACCGTACTCACCCACCTTGCGAATTTCGTTCCTCCAGCTTTAATAGGAGCCGAGATCTTAGGGTGGGGGGCGGAATCCGCCGCCCCCCCCCCTCCGGTGTGCGTAATTTTCAGAGGCCCTCCAGGGCGCGTGTTAACACTAGAAACACTGGAACGTCTTTATGTTACCGGAAGGGGACAGAGACTAACTAAGTATGACAGGAATCCGCAGAACTGCTTTCCCAGCTGACTGGCGGGAGCCAGCTGGTGTCCACTCACACTTCCGTCTGCCACCGGCTATCGCTAGGTGCGGAGGGGAGGCCACGTTGTTTTTGGTTCCGCGCATGCTCTCAGACACCTTGCGTGGCATTCAGCCTACCTCAGCTGGTAACGCTAGCCAATGTCGGCGCTCGGCCTTCGGTGTTTGTCCGCGCCGGGCCGATCCCAATCTGAGGAGCCAGCACCAGGCTCTCGACCTCCGGCGTTGGTCCGCGCCAGCCCGGAAACACTGCGCCAACCACCGACAGCGCCTCCAAAGAGCCATTTTCCATCACACTTTATGGCGACCCGGGGAGCCCCGGGATTTAACCGCGCGACATCACTCTCCTCAGATCATTAAAGCGGCGACAATCTGCCTTGTCGGCATCACCGCAGACGCGGCCGATGTAAATTTCGTCAGTGTGTTGGTCCCAGCAGGGGAGTAGCTGGGACGCGGCTGATGGACGGCCTGCCGAACCTTCCAGACCATCCAGACCCTAGCCAATGTGGCACCGAGAATATGACGTCATGCCTCGGCACTGTCAAATAGGCATACCACGTGCCGTCGACCACGACCATAATGTTGTATTTTAATCGAGCATGTTGATGGAAAGGGACGGTTTGTGGCACATGGACTATGCCAAACAAATCACCGGGTTCGTCGCGCCTTTGGACCTCAGATTCCCTTGGAAGCTGGTTTCTTTCGTTACCTGACGCTCCAATTTCAACTTTCGCAGTTTTAGGTTTCTCAGGTATTAAGGTTATACGCTGGAGGTCGCATACATCTGAGGTCATGGTCAGCAGAACTCAATTTAAATGAATAACTTGAAGAAAGCGCAAGCAAATATATAACCACACGCAGTGATATAGCGAGAAAGTGTCACCACGTATATCTATATATCGATTTTACCTTATATTTGTGGCATGCAAATAACCTCATGCTCTAGTGAAGGGTGTAAAGACTCAAATTGAGGGCACCGATGTTTCGGAAAATTGCATTTGGTCCACGTACCACTTAATACTATTTGTACCGATCTTAGGGTGAAACATGCAAGTATTCTGCCATTAATGTAGGTCCCTGTGACCTAGGAATGTCACCACGTTTCAGTGCCAAAGGCTCATCGTATAATTTTTCAATTCGCACTCATATACCGATGGGCCCCAAGCGAAAGCTGTTGATGAGGAAAGCATAAACAAGTTGTTCCCTTGGCAATGCAACGTATCTTGACAACAATTATGCGAGAGTGCATCCAATGCATACATATAAGGCGACACCAAAGGGTCATATTTTGATGGTTCAATTCACTGATGCATTGCTTTGTATCGAATCAGAGCTGCATCGATGGAGTGCACATAAAGTACTCGCATGACACGACAATACAACACCAACCTTTGTTTAAGTCAAGTGCGATAGTATTCGCCACCGCTCACAGCTGCCACAAAATCGGGGTTCAAAATTATATCAATTGGGGTGCAAACCTGGACGTCCGTCAATACGCTCGCATTTATAATATATGATAATACCTATTATCTGAAGGTGTACATGACTTGCGATTCGTTTTTTTGCGCTTAACTAAACATTTGTTAAATTACCCTACTATTAGCGAACCGTTGCTCTATTTTGTCCCGTTGCTGCACTCACTCCCATTCCCAATACCAAGAAAAACTTCCTTCTTTTCACCAATGCTTTGAGTGCAGTTATGTATGTACATGTCGGCGGCCGTGAGGATGTGGTCAGGGACTATGACCCGCACGAGCTTTAGCCGGTCTCGTCCGTCCACCAGTGCCGTCGCGGGCATTCCTTCCGTGTGAGATTCCCTAAAAAAAAGTAATTGAGCTTCGGGACTCATATCTGTTTTATGCTAGTATAAGTTAATACAATTAAGTCTGTTTTGCACTGGTCTGCGCAGCCATCTGAGGTACTATCACAATTCACGCCGATTTGGCAGTTGTGCTTTGACGAAGGGAATGCCTGTGTGCTGGCATGTGCGAACCATCACAGTGTGATGTTTTGCACGATTGGACAAAATACGGAAGCTAGAATGGTTCAGGTGCTGAGGATTTCGTAGCATAGAACGAAAAGATGCACAGTATATCGTGAACTGTCCCGCTGAAATTATTGGGCGCAAGCTTGTGTTACTGTAAGCAGGTTTACATTTTTTCGGCATGCAATTTTCAGCATTTTTCCATCCGGCCGGGTCGCGGGACGCCGGGCCGGATCTCAGCCAGCCGGACCCTCGGTACGTGTCGTCTTCAAAGGCGGCATGGAATAAACAACGGCATCAGCCTCCCGTCTGGACCAAAACAACCGAAGGGTGCCCGGCCAGCTGTGAGCCAGTCCCGGTGAAACCTTACAGACCGTCCTGACAGCCCCAGGCGGCTTCGCCACACACACGGCCTGAGGGAAAGAAAGAAAAGAAAAAAACTCCCACCAATCAAAAGACGGAACCCAATCCGGAGCCCTGGGAGTGGCTGGAAATTAGAAAAGGCGGAGCTAAGGAATGGAAGAAATTTTGGCAGCCTGGCAGAAGGGCTCTGAAACAAAAGGAGAGGAGAATCTCTATCGGACGCTCGCTCTCGGACGGTCTCTCTCACTCAAGATCTCTCTCTCACTCTCACGGACTCTCACATTCACTTAAATGGAGGCAGACGTGAAATGAAGTGCCGGGCGGCGGAGAGTGACGAGCGCTGGAGGGCGACGACCATCGGGCATGTGAGTGTCATACGTCTGATATGTCTTCCTCTTTCCCAAACCTTTCCGAACCAACCTAAGTTCTATCACCCAGCTTCTGTCCCCTCAACGTCATTCACTTACTGAAAGGGGCGACCTGTTTTATGGGAGGGACCAAATAGGATAAATTCAGGGTGGGGAGGGAATGTGTCGCGGAGGGAGTGTGTCGCGGAGGAAATGTGTCGCGGAGGGAGTGTGTCGCGGAGGAAATGTGTCGCGGAGGGAGTGTGTCGCGGAGGAAGTGTGTCGCGGAGGGAGTGTGTCGCGTGCAAGGATTGAGATGGCGAGTAGTGTGTGTGTGTGTGTAAGAAGCGCGTGGGTGTAGTGAGATGCGGCGTATGGAAACTTAAATATACTAGATTAGTTAAATAATTATTATGTGGCAGCAGTCGGCAGTAATGGACAGGAACAGCAGCGGAGCAGGATCGGATAAAGTATAATATGTAGTACAGCACAATTATGCTTGCATCAATTCCTGTCTTCCTCTCTCCGTCTAAATAAACTCGGCCTTTAGACTAACAGAAGTTCAAACAATAATGCTATAGCTACCCACCTGCCGTGGTGCAACCCTTTTCGTTGCAATCCAAACTTTACGTGAAAACAAGGGATGATGTTCACATGATGTTTGATATTTGCCCAAGGAGTAACACGGTCATATGAAGTAAATCCACATATAAGCGAGGCAGTCGACCTGCGAGCCGTCCTATTATGGACTGAACGTTCCCGGGTAAGGGTAATGTGTGTCAAAGCCAGTTTTTAACTTGACTAGAGTATTAATGTTGTTTAAGATATATAAATATATGATCTGCGCTTGGATGATCATTGGACCTTGCACCTCCCTTTTCAGCGCGCCCGGCCGCCGCACCTGTGACCTCTACCGTGCAGCCGAGCCTTGCACCACCCCCTCCCGTTTCCGGACTACGCCCCGCCGCCGCTGTGACCCCAGTACCCTGAGCGGCCGCCGCCGTCGTCAGATGGTAGGAATGCCAGTGAGGTGATGTGAGTGTGGATGCCAATGGGTTGATGTGACCGTCAGTTGGGCTGCAGCGCCCCGAGCCGGTCGGCTGTCTGTGAACAGCACGACTCACCGAGCCGATTGTTGTGGATCACCAGCATCCGGTGATTGTCTGAGACAGCTCATGTGTGCAGCGCCAGGCCGACGCGAGGCGACCGAGATGCTGACATCAGAGATGTCTCTGATGTCTGGACAGAGACAGCGCGCCCGCCTGCAGTAGTCGGCTATTGTTCTCGACCCGGGGCCGACGCCCTGGCCAGTCGGCGCAGTTGTGACGTGGACTAAGTCACGTGACCAGTGACGTGTCGTAGACTGTAAGCTACCTCGGACTGTGCCGCGAGGGTCCTCGCGGGCAGTCTCTGACTACCGAGCGCTCGTCGCGAGCGGTCGCCCCTCGGGCGGCTGGCCCCCGGGCTGGCTAGCCCGCCCTGGCTCATAATTGGAGGTATGTGAGGCTGATAGCAAATCGCTATGCGTGACTCAGATGTAACCGCTTGAATTCTTGTAAGGCGTAGAGCGAATGAAGACCGGTCTGCATGTAAGCCGAAGTATCTGTTGCCACTGCTACCGCTTGGAATATCTGAACTTGTGACGGGAGATGAGAAACAGAGATGTTGTATGAAGATGTGACTGTGAGAGGTATGAAGATGAGGTATGGCCGTGTGAATCGCATGTGAAGCAGTTGCGCCTGTCTGTGCCAAGATGAAAGGCTATAGTAGTAACACCTATATCACGCTGCGCCATTAATGTCTGATCTTCGTGGCATTTGACTGTTGACTAATTTGCACAATATAGAAGTGCTGGCTTTGGAGGTGCGTGTCAAGATGTGCAGATCAGAGCTCTGAGATGGAAGCTCAGAGCCATTGAATGAATACTCCCGGGGTCTTAAATATCGCGAACGACGAGGTCAAACCCTAGTACTATCCACGTGCCAGATGGAGGTTGCCCCTTCGAGGGTGACTTGAAAACTTTTCTACAAAATCCTATAGACTTCATTCCATACCATTTATAGCACCAAGAACTTGGAATAGTATCAAGGGTACACAATTTCCTTCCTGTAATCATGTGCCCATTAAGAAAGATGATATTAAAAAGTTATCAGAGCTTATTTCATTAGCTGATATATCACAATTTAACTGGTGAGCAAAAATTAACCTTGATCATTTGCACACTACAAAATGTGTACATGTGTATGTGCATGAATGTGTATGGATGCATATGTGTGTATGTTTATGTATGTGCATGTTAGTACATGATAATGTATGTATAATTGTATAGATATGTGAGTGCATGTGTCTATGTATGTGAAGTATGTGTAGGTGTACATGTTTCATGTGTGTGCATATGCAGGTTTGTGTGCTTGTGCATGTGTATGTACATGATCCAACTTCTCCCTTTTCCCCCTCATAACACATTTCCCTTTGTGGCCCCAGGAGTTCCTTGGTGTTACTAGCTTGCTACCTAGCTGAGGTGCTCCTGGGGCTACTTCTACTAATAACTGGTGGTGGCCTATCTGCAAACAAAAAGACAAAAAAAAGGATGCAACCAGTTGTAGTGAACAGCAGACAAATGACATATGTATTGACTTCCTGAGGCATTCTTAAGCTGGCTGTCCTAACTTTTGAATAGCTGGCGATGGGAAAGCCCAATATCAATCGAGCCTGTAATAGTGCGTGTAGCCAAATAGGATAGGATGCTGCATACGAAACAGGGGTCGACATTAGGGAAAAAAATCATCAATATACTTTCACTCTCCTCATCAAGACCCTTCGCTTAAGATCTATCAATGCATGTATGAATCTACAAATCAAGATTTAAACATTTAGTATTGAAGCACGATGCCCTTTTGACGTCTCGATGACGTCATCAGAGACAGAATAATTGTCTTTTTCATACTGAGTTTGATAGAAATAGCATCACTTGCGTTTTTCTCCTAACAGATGTTTCTCACAAATACGTGCCCTTAGTTTGAATTTCTTACCGCAAAGCTAGGTCATGAGGCCATTGCTTAAAAGAAAGATATTAATCGAGCTATTGATATAAACAGTGGTTCTTTCTCATCATATACCATTGCGTTGCTTTCCAATCTGTTTGAGTTTTCTTCCATTTATTTGTTTTTCAACTAAGGTCTACTGGTCATTACTTCGAACGTCACGTGGCTTCTTCCGGATGACTTTGTGATTAGAGAAACCTGAAATTACTAAATCTGAAAACAGAGCGTTAGATAGCTGCAGAGACCAGGAAAAGAAAATCAGAGGCCGAAGGCTATTCATTTGACCACGTTATCGGGTGATTTGTGCTGCAATTTTCCATGTTATTGCTGACAGACACTGCATGTGGTACTGTGACCTGCAGTTCACGGGCAGCCGCGACGTCGGGCTGGCCGCCGCATGTCCAGCGACGACGCGCTCGCCCGGCCGACGAAGCGGCGTGGGTGCGCCATCCGTATGTGTGCTGCGTATTTGCAGAACGCCGGCCGCGGCCCAGGTGCAGCGTGTTCATGCGTGCGTACTGTTCATGCATGCGTACTGTTCAGCATGCGTACTGTCCGCCCCCTTCTCTTAGCGGACTCGTATCTGTTTATGTAAGCTGCGCGTCAACACCCCCGCTGGGTAGGGGCCGCGTTAGCTCAGTCGGTAGGGAGTTGGACTCATGGTCGTTAGATCGTGGGTTCGAATCCGACAACCGGCGGGATTACCGAGTCCACCCGCGACCAATCGACGTGAGAGGTTGGCAACGCTATGTGACCAAGCGGTCGGATGCGTTGCAAAGAATGCGGCGCAAATCATCTCTATAGTCCGGCACGCCTCTAAACACACTCCCCCTCCCTCGTGTCATAAAATAACCCAAGTAGTTACCCTACCCTCGCTCACCCACTTCATTTGTCGCCTTCGTCCAGTGCACAGTGCCGTCTCGTCTTCTCCAATATATAAATGGTTTCTTCGAGCGAGTGTTGGAATGAGGAGTCAAACAATGAGAGGTCAGTGAAACACGTGATACAGTGAAACGATGAACCACACGCAGCACTGGCTGCCATGGCTGTGACTCCTTGCCTGACTGTTTTCCGGTTTAGTTCCTTGCACTCCTTCATTTCCTAACGTCGCTGCTCTTTTCAAATAGAGGGTTGCTTTGCCACTTTTGAATTAGAGTGTTCTTGTTTAGGCAGTAGCATGATATCTTAACCTAGAGAGTTCCTTTGTCGCTCTTAAATTAGGGTACTCTGAACTATGCTCATGCAACTCCAAACATGCTCTCTTAAATTAACGGGTGATTTTGTATCTCTTGAATTCGAGAGCTCTATCCTACAACTTCAATTAGACTATGTCGGTCTTTGATCTTGGGTATTTTGACCATTTCATTACATTTTTCCAGCATCTCTATCTCTCCCTCCCTCTCTCTCTCTCTCTCTCTCTCTCTCTCTCTCTCTCTCTCTCCTCTCTGTGCATCGAAGCCCCACCGAGTTGGCGCCACAGGCAAGAATCACCCCTAGCTTTTGATTGAAATGTGGTTATGCAAGCACTTGGTATAATAGAACATAGTTCATCAAACCCAGCCAGCTACGTGGCTTTGCAACAACAAGAGCACGGGGGGCGCCTATTGAAACTGAAATCTTCTGGTCAGTGACTACGACACATTACTGGCTGAATTTGTGGCCCAGATACGATACACTACCTACCACCAAATGGCACCTCCATAGTTGACCTTGACACAGGCCAGTTTTTACCTGAGTAGACTACAATGCCACTCATTGAACGGTTGGGGTGGTGTGATACGCCACATAAACATTTGAGGAGGACGCAAAGGTCCAGTTATTCCTGCCAACAGCTGGCACATTGTGCTTCTACAATGCGATGGCAGTGGCGCACGCATTGCTAAAACCCATGCGCGTCTGCCTCAGCAGCCCTTTCCTTGAGCTAGCCTACAGTCTTTCGACATGGTTTGAAATACATTTCAGCCAAATGTCATGGGTGGCAGGTCTTCACATGCCAATTTTCCACCACAAATACAATTATAGTAGATGAAGCATTTTATCAATTGTTTGGTGGTGACAATCGCAGCATGTTTCCGGACACCACAACCGCTCCGCACCGACCAGACATGTGGGTCAGAAATTGGCAAACGTCACGCCGGTGTTCGGTGCGACGCAAGACGCTCCACTTGCGTTGCGCCAATGCCAACGTGGGCCAAAACGAATTATCTTATTTGACTTTCAATCATGGTACGAAAAGAAATAGTTCATTTCTTCTCCCAATTAAATCTGCTCCATATGCATGGATCTGACTATTCTCATATCGATTGCAGATCAAGCAATACTTCTACGACATAAATCCAACGGCTGAAAGCGTGCACAATTGCTTATAACTGCTCCAGAGCTTCCACTTCTGCTGTTGCACTGCCCGACGCATCGCATGCGCCAGACATGTCGACACCAGCTAAGGCGCTCTGGCTGTTCGTGACGGTATGTTGCCCGTCTGCGAATTGGCACGCAGCAGACCAAAATAGGCACGTTGCATGCTCACGCAGCATTGACATCACCAGTGCATTGCATCAGCTCTTGTTGATCGCAAGGAGTATACGGATGCCATTTACAAGACAAACGAAACTTCGTGGTTGATAATTGAGACTGAGCCCGGGCGCACGCCACTTACAAGCTGTCCTTGATGTGGCTCGCCTCGTCGCTGGCGCTGAGCCGGAAGCCGAGCACGCCCTCGGGCACGGTGTCTGCCTCGAGCGCCTGCTCGGTGACGATCCACACATAGCCCACCTCCGTCATGTTCAGGAAGGCCGCCTCGTGGAAGATGATGCTGCTGTCGTTCCGGCTGCGGGCACGGGCCATGGTCGGTGTCAACATTTCATGTGGATGATTGTGTCGTAATGTACCAGCCAAAGGCATCGTTAGGTGCGCTGGACCAGCGAGGCACAGATGCGGACTGTGGCAATGTCCCGCTGTAGACACAGGATCGGGCAATGTACGGCGACGAGACACTTGTGGACCTACCGCAACTGCGCCCCGCTGGCGGCACACAAACACGTTCACCTTGTTGGGTGTGGTATTCCCGTAAATGATGGGATTTCACAACTTTGTAAAACCTAGTTCAATAATTCGCGAAAGTGCATTCAAATTTGGGACCCGTGCTCGGTATTTGGCAGAGAAGCCCAATCGCGGAAGTGGTGCCTTTAATTTCATCACTTGTGTCTTGAAAAATAAATCGGCTTCAGTCGAATTGGCTGCAATTTTGCCGACATCGGGATCTTCTTCTGGATGCTGTGTACGTATCGTAACCTTAAATGTACGATGCCGAATTGTCGAATTGTCGCTATGTCACGGTCCCCTTTGTCTCTTTGTCTCTATCCTTCCTTATGCTGCCTTCGCATTCAGTTCATACCGCGTGCAAGGTGGTCCAAAAAACATTGCAACATTTTTTAAATATCAGGATTTCTATGGGGTGAAATTTTAGAACATCTTGCATGCATGTGTACAAAGAAAACTAGATTTTATTATTATACACTTTGCTATTTTTAGTCATGATTCAATATATAAAGGAATACAAACTGAAGTTGGCACAATTTTACTGGTAAATCAAACCGGTAACCTTGACCCAACAAAAGTTTAGTTAATGTCTTCAGACAAAGGAAACCCGAACGTATCACACAATACTCAGACGCACTAACAGTTTCTTGGTGAGTGTCATATAGTAAACATAAACAGACAGAGGCGCGCCAGAACATATCTGCCAGAACAAAACAAAATAAAACTGCTGATGCATGAACAGAGCCAGTGCAGAGAGAAGCACAGGCAATTCCTCAGGACTCAGGATTTTAATGACAAATCTTAAGCTGAATCCATATGACAACCAGGCACAAACTTCCACAAAACGACAAAGCTGCCCGCAGACAATGCTGCCCACGACTTGACTCGTTGAGTCAAGTCGTGCATTGTCTGAATAGCAACTTCCCCAACTTCACTTGTCAAGTCTGGCTTTCTGATCAGGCACATTTCCATCTCAACGCCATCGTCAACTCTCAGAATAGCCTTTATTGGTCATTCAGAATTTCGTGAGAGTGCCGTGCAGAGTTTCGTGAGAAATTCCTGCACGACAGAGAGGTCACAGCATCGCTTGTGCCCACAGCAGCAGGGGCGACTCTGTGATTTGAGGACGGAGACGGCGATATACTGACTGTCGACAGGGAGCGATGCGGGGAGACACTGGACAAGTTCCGAAAACGAGCCATGGTCAAGCATTGTAAATACAGCCTTCCACGTGGTTTCAACAGGATGACACCTCGCCACACACTGAGCATGATACATTGACGTGGATAGAGGGCCACCTTGGCAGGATGACGCCTCGCCACACACTGAGCATGATACATTGACGTGGATAGAGGGCCACCTCGGCAGGATGACGCCTCGCCACACACCGAGCATGATACATTGACGTGGATAGAGGGCCACCTCGGCAGGATGACGCCTCGCCACACACCGAGCAAGATACATTGACGTGGATAGAGGGCCACCTCGGCAGGATGACGCCTCGCCACACACCGAGTGAGATACATTGACGTGGATAGATGGCCACCTCGGCAGGATGACGCCTCGCCACACACTGAGCATGATACATTGACGTGGATAGAGGGCCACCTCGGCAGGATGACGCCTCGCCACACACCGAGTGAGATACATTGACGTGGATAGAGGGCCACCTCGGCAGGATGACGCCTCGCCACACACCGAGCAAGATACATTGACGTGGATAGAGGGCCACCTCGGCAGGATGACACCTCGCCACACACTGAGCATGATACATTGACGTGGATAGAGGGCCACCTCGGCAGGATGACGCCTCGCCACACACCAAGCAAGATACATTGACGTGGATAGAAGGCCACCTCGGCAGGATGACGCCTCGCCACACACCGAGCAAGATACATTGACGTGGATAGAGGGCCACCTCGGCAGGATGACGCCTCGCCACACACCGAGTGAGATACATTGACGTGGATAGATGGCCACCTCGGCAGGATGACGCCTCGCCACACACCGAGCGAGATACATTGACGTGGATAGAGGGCCACCTCGGCAGGATGACGCCTCGCCACACACCGAGCAAGATACATTGACGTGGATAGAGGGCCACCTCGGCAGGATGACGCCTCGCCACACACCGAGCAAGATACATTGACGTGGATAGAGGGCCACCTCGGCAGGATGACGCCTCGCCACACACCGAGCGAGATACATTGACGTGGATAGAGGGCCACCTCGGCAGGATGACGCCTCGCCACACACCGAGCATGATACATTGACGTGGATAGATGGCCACCTCGGCAGGATGACGCCTCGCCACACACCGAGCAAGATACATTGACGTGGATAGAGGGCCACCTCGGCAGGATGACGCCTCGCCACACACCGAGCAAGATACATTGACGTGGATAGAGGGCCACCTCGGCAGGATGACGCCTCGCCACACACCGAGCGAGATACATTGACGTGGATAGAGGGCCACCTCGGCAGGATGACGCCTCGCCACACACCGAGCAAGATACATTGACGTGGATAGAGGGCCACCTCGGCAGGATGACGCCTCGCCACACACCGAGCCAGATACATTGACGTGGATAGAGGGCCACCTTGGCAGGATGACGCCTCGCCACACACTGAGCAAGATACATTGACGTGGATAGAAGGCCACCTCGGCAGGATGACGCCTCGCCACACACCGAGCAAGATACATTGACGTGGATAGAGGGCCACCTCGGCAGGATGACGCCTCGCCACACACCGAGTGAGATACATTGACGTGGATAGATGGCCACCTCGGCAGGATGACGCCTCGCCACACACCGAGCGAGATACATTGACGTGGATAGAGGGCCACCTCGGCAGGATGACGCCTCGCCACACACCGAGCAAGATACATTGACGTGGATAGAGGGCCACCTCGGCAGGATGACGCCTCGCCACACACCGAGCAAGATACATTGACGTGGATAGAGGGCCACCTCGGCAGGATGACGCCTCGCCACACACCGAGCGAGATACATTGACGTGGATAGAGGGCCACCTCGGCAGGATGACGCCTCGCCACACACCGAGCATGATACATTGACGTGGATAGATGGCCACCTCGGCAGGATGACGCCTCGCCACACACCGAGCAAGATACATTGACGTGGATAGAGGGCCACCTCGGCAGGATGACGCCTCGCCACACACCGAGCAAGATACATTGACGTGGATAGAGGGCCACCTCGGCAGGATGACGCCTCGCCACACACCGAGCGAGATACATTGACGTGGATAGAGGGCCACCTCGGCAGGATGACGCCTCGCCACACACCGAGCAAGATACATTGACGTGGATAGAGGGCCACCTCGGCAGGATGACGCCTCGCCACACACCGAGCCAGATACATTGACGTGGATAGAGGGCCACCTTGGCAGGATGACGCCTCGCCACACACTGAGCAAGATACATTGACGTGGATAGAGGGCCACCTCGGCGATCGAGTAGGATTTCCCGGAAGATAGAAAAACCTTTGTCGCCAGACTTAACCCCATGCGCTTCTTCCTGTGGGGTACATAAAAAGTCAGGTCTGCCAGAAGGATTCGCAAATGTCCAGGAGCAAGAAAAGAAACGATCACTGCAGTTGTGAAGGGCGTGCCGGCAGACGTGTGCCGTCGCGCCGCCGAGGCAGCGCAGAAGCCAGCCGAACTTTGCCTGACCGGAAGTAGAGGAAGTTTTGAAAATGACCTCTAAAACAGAGGGACATTTGGAAACGAATGTGCTCTTGCTCTCACAAATATATAATTGATATTCTTTTCAGATTGTGTGCCTTTAAGTTGTGTGCGATGTATAACATATGCGTTATTCGTGATTCAAATGTTGTGATGTTTTTTCTTTATACAACAAATAACTTTGATTAATACTCGAAATCTCAATCTAAGGAAACAAACGAATTAGAAGTACGAAGTTTGTGTTCATCCAGTGCTCAATTATCTCTTAAATGCATTGTCGTGCATCTAATAATCATGTCATACCATTGCCAGCAGCAAATATATAAGAACTGTAATATTCTCCAGCCTTCAGGCGTCATGGTAATCTGCCATAAAAGTTACATAAATAGTCTGCCTCACTATCGATTGCTGGGCGTCGCGTTCGTTTTCAGCCAGCACTCGTTAATTCTGAGACATATCGTCCCGACTGTGAGCTACCTGGCTCAGTCAATGCATCAGATAACCATTAAGGATTACACTGATCAGCAATGAACTCGAAGAGCACTACGTATTGGACTTAATGCCAACTGACACTCGATGTGCCCACCACAAGAGAAACGAACGACTATCGTTAAGCAAGGACGTCTGAAACGAAGGCAGCATATCAACATCTACAGGAATGCGACAGTCAGCTGGCCATGTACGGCAATTATATATGGCGAGTCCTGTGGATGGATTTTCGATTGGATGCCATTGTTTGTGGATAAATTAATATGATTTAGGTTTGATTTGAATTCATGTATATTTTCAAAGCAAAATTGTGGAAAGCTACGTTCAATGTCGGGAAATCGGCACTCCTGTATCCTGATTTCATGATGTCACGTACTGACTCACGTTGCATACCAGGATGGAAGCTTGGGATGCGGATATTCTTAGCTTGGCCATTAGTAGCGCACTAATTACAAATCGTGGAAGGATTTAGAACCAAGTGTTCTGTGAAACGAGGGAAGACGCCAACATGAATGATGTTCAATCATTGAACAGCATATTTGTAAAACTTCATCAGTCGTGCAAATTTTCAAAATATTTTCATTGAATACTTGATGTAAATAAATTTACATTTACTCGTTCTACCTCGTTCTCAGTAATAGTTACGATGCCATGTCAAATATTGACGAGAAAATTTTTACTCTGTACCTACTGAATCAAATGGGTTCAAAGAAGAACAAGAAATAATATAATTGCTACCTGTTTTTTCTTCAGGCATCGGAACCTGTAAGAGGACATTCAAAGGTACCAGTATAAATTCAAGGGGATAGCTATGGTGGCGAATGTTTGATTGTCATTAATTCATCCGATGCATGGTGCTATTCTCAATTTGCGTCGGATATCAATGCATTCATTAATGATCTGTTACTGTAGTTTTTATGCCCGGTAGCTTCCAGCTAACACCAAATCCTCTTAATATGATGGAGCGCAGTAAGAAGACCAAAACGGCGTAACCAACGGTTATGGGATATACAATCTGACCACGGATCTGGCCATGATCTTAGTGCGCTACTAACGGCCAAGCTAAAAATAGTCGCATCCCAAGCTACCATCTTGGTATGTAACGTCAGTCAGTACGTGACATCATGAGATTAAGGTACAGGAGTGGCGATTCCCCAACGTTGAACGTAGCTTGTCAGAATTATGCCTAGGAAATATGCATGAATTCGAATCAATATGAGTTGTAGAAGATGTAGTGAAGTTTGAAGACTGAAGGATATTGTGCTTTGCATTGTGAATGTAGACCAATGCAGTATGTAGAGTATAGTATGTGTAGTATGCAGAATGCAGACCAATGCAAATATAACTTGATGTGCAGTGCGTTACATATTAATAAAAGATGAATGAATCAAGCCTTGTCCATGGTTGCAATTTTGCTGTATTATTTGCATCCGGAAGGTAAGTATTAATCTGTGTATTTAAAAGAGGTTTTGCTTTGGAATCTTGCTGTCAACTATGGAAGCTTGTTACTTTCTGAGAAAAGGATTTTTCTTCCCTGCACTGTCATTCAACGATTTTTTACAAAAATGAAAATGCCGAGCATTGCGCATACAAGCATGTACAAACAATGCTCATGGTGCATCATCTAAAGTGAATGTGCTACAATGCGCATTTTGTGCCACGTATTGGTCATGTTTACCTGGCTTCAGCCATGTTCTACTGCTCGGTATCTGGGGGAAATAAATTCAAATCTTTGAAGGCTTTATTGCAATTGTAACCTGATAAATTGGCAAACCGCATGCCAGACGGGTGTATATCCCAAATATATTGGTATATATCCAAAAGATCCCAAAGATAAGTCAGAACATACTTGATGACAATGTCAATGCTGGCCGAGGACCACGTGCCAGCCCGCGGCGTGATGCGCTACACCATCTCAGACATGTCCGGCGGCAGCTGCGGTCTGATGCGCTACACCATCTCAGACATGTCCGGCGGCAGCTGCGGTCTGATGCGCTACACCATCTCAGACATGTCCGGCGGCAGCTGCGGTCTGATGCGCTACACCATCTCAGACATGTCCGGCGGCAGCTGCGGTCTGATGCGCTACACCATCTCAGACATGTCCGGCGGCAGCTGCGGTCTGATGCGCTACACCATCTCAGACATGTCCGGCGGCAGCTGCGGTCTGATGCGCTACACCATCTCAGACATGTCCGGCGGCAGCTGCGGTCTGATGCGCTACACCATCTCAGACATGTCCGGCGGCAGCTGCGGTCTGATGCGCTACACCATCTCAGACATGTCCGGCGGCAGCTGCGGTCTGATGCGCTACACCATCTCAGACATGTCCGGCGGCAGCTGCGGTCTGATGCGCTACAACATCTCAGACATGTCCGGCGGCAGCTGCGGTCTGATGCGCTACAACATCTCAGACATGTCCGGCGGCAGCTGCGGTCTGATGCCGGCGCCAGCCCGACAACCGAGTCTAACGAAAGTGTCGGTCGGCGAGCTGGTCATAAGGCACATCTGGTGAGACGGCCCCAGGCTGAGGTCAGCGCGGACCAGACGGCAGAGTCAGCCGGCGAGCTGGTCATACGGCACCTCTGCTAACACCCACCTCAGGCCGGCCACACACCAGACGGACCGGCAACAGCGCACCGCACCGCGCCGCGCCGCTTGATATTCGGGCCGGGCGGCGGCGCGCTCTAAATTGAGCCGGCCGCTAATGGGGCGCAATATTTTCCGCGGCCGGGCGGCGGCCGGCGCAGATTTCGGATCAATGTGACACTGGCCAACAGCTGCGGCGGCGGCGGCCCGGCTGCGGTCACCATTACGGCGCCGCGCCGGCCAGACGCCGAGCGCCGGCCAACTTGTTGCCGTCGGAAGCTGTGGGGCGATCACGTGACGGACGGTGTGACGTGACGTGCACGGCGGCCTGGTGGGGCCGGCGGGCTAGTGGGGTCTGCCGGCCGCGAAGGGTCCCGTGGGGCCGGGCGGCCGAGTCCGACCCGGCTGCGATATCACCATGGTGACGAGACGGCGCTCGGAAACGCCCTCTGACCTCCGCCACGTCACCGAGCCGCGGCGTTAGACACGCGCCGCCGGCCATCTCGCGGCGTGCCGTGCCGTATTTCACACGTCTGTTGAGACGCTGTGCCGGACGTCGCTGGGTAGCGTTGCGTTGCTTCGCCGCGCTGCCGCTTACTGTGATCCGATGTGTTCACCGCGCTGTGCCATGCCATGTTGTGCTGTTGCTGTTTGCCGTGTCATGTCATGTCTCCTGAACCGCTGTGCCGTGCTGTGCCGGAAAGCTATCCCAGCGTGCTGTGCCATGCCCATCGAGCCGCAGCATCGTTCTGCTTTTGCGCTGTGCGATGTCCACTAACCAGATGAGCTGTGCTGCGTCGTATCGTGCCGTGTCTGCTGAACTGTTGCGTCGCTGCCGTTATGCAGCTGTTCCGTCGTGTGTGGACCGTCGGCATCGACTGCGGCCGCCGGTGGGAGACGTGATCTGCTGTGTCGTGCTGTGTCGTGCTGTGCTGTGTTGTGCCGTGCTGTGTCGTGCTGTGTCGTGCTGTGCCGTGCTGTGCCGTGCTGTGCTGTGCCGTGCCGTGCTGTGTCGTGATGTTCCGTGCTGTACCGTGCTGTGCCGTGCTGTGCCGTTCCGTGCTGTGCCGTGCTGTGCCGTGCTGTGCTGTGCCGTGCCGTGCTGTGTCGTGATGTTCCGTGCTGTACCGTGCTGTGCCGTGCTGTGCCGTGCCGTGCTGTGTCTGAATGTGCTACGCGGAGGCCTGGTCGGCGGCTCCGATTGCGGCCGCCGGCGGGAGCCGTGCGTGGAGCGGCGCGCCAGCGGCGGCCTTGTCTCGTGGAGCGGCGCGCCAGCGGCGGCCTTGTCTCGTGGAGCGGCGCGCCAGCGACGGCCTTGTCTCGTGGAGCGGCGCGCCAGCGGCGGCCTTGTCTCGTGGAGCGGCGCGCTTCTCGTGGAGCGGCGCGCCAGCGACGGCCTTGTCTCGTGGAGCGGCGCGCCAGCGGCGACCTTGTCTCGTGGAGCGGTGCGCCCGACGGCCTTGTCCGTGGAGCGGCGCGCCAGGGCGGCCTTGTCCGTGGAGCGGCGCGCCAGCGACGGCCTTGTCTCGTGGAGCGGCGCGCCAGCGGCGGCCTTGTCTCGTGGAGCGGCGCGCCAGCGACGGCCTTGTCTCGTGGAGCGGCGCGCCAGCGGCGGCCACGCGCCAGCGGCGGCCTTGTCTCGTGGAGCGGCGCGCCAGCGACGGCCTTGTCTCGTGGAGCGGCGCGCCAGCGGCGGCCTTGTCTCGTGGAGCGGCGCGCCAGCGGCGGCCTTGTCTCGTGGAGCGGCGCGCCAGCGGCGGCCTTGTCTCGTGGAGCGGCGCGCCAGCGACGGCCTTGTCTCGTGGAGCGGCGCGCCAGCGACGGCCTTGTCTCGTGGAGCGGCGCGCCAGCGGCGGCCTTGTCTCGCGGGCGCGGCGCCACTGGCGCGTGTCAGCCGGCGTCGACGGCGCCACCGCCATATTGATCGGCCACCCTCTTGGTCGGAATCGGCACACACAGTAGGGCGACAATCAGCCGGCACATGCAGGCCGGAGACAATCGGCCAACTGTTGGCCGGGCCGCTCGTGGTCATGACACGTCGGCCGGCTGGTGCGACGGTGTCCGCCGCGCTGGTGACGCACCTCGGCGGCGATCGGCGAACCGCGAAACCCGAACGCACCCTCCGTCGTAGGCGGAATCGTGCCGTCCTTCGAAGAAGACGTATCGCTGATCGCGCGAAGTGCGAGTTCGCGAAGCGCGAAGAGGCACGTTCGACGGTAGTCAGCGAGTTCTGAAGGTCCGGCACGATACGCATGTCGGCAGGATTGTAGGTCCGGCACGGTATGCAATGTGGCAGGATCGGAGCACTTAATCGGATGTTCAAGTAGTCCTGTCTCCAAGTCGCGAAGATTCCGCACTATTGACAGGCAGATCCAGAAGATCCACAGGTTTGATGAAGAGGCACGCTACCCCCCCCCTGGACGCGTTCACAACTGTGGCACATTTCAATTATATTCCAGTTGTGTGACATCCGTGGCGCTACCCGCTTTTCGGCAGTCATATCGGAGGGAGTGGACCAGCAGCTAAGCGGTGCACGGTCACTGGTGACTAGATTGGTGCAGCGCAGCCAGCGCTTGCCACGCTGGTGCCACGCTGGTGCTACACTGGCGCCGCTCTGGTGTTGCTCTGGTGCCGCTCTGGTGCCGCTCTGGTGCCGCTCTGGTGATGCTCTGGTGCCACTCTGGTGCCGCTCTGGTGCCGCTCTGGTGCCGCATTGGTGCCGCTCTGGTGCCGCTCTGGTGCCGCTCTGGTGCCGCTCTGGTGCCGCACTGGTGCCGCTCTGGTGCCGCTCTGGTGCCGCTCTGGTGCCGCTCTGGTGCCGCTCTGGTGCCGCTCTGGTGCCGCTCTGGTGCCGCACTGGTGCCGCTCTGGTGCCGCTCTGGTGCCGCTCTGGTGCCGCTCTGGTGCCGCTCTGGTGCCGCTCTGGTGATGCTCGGGTGACACGCTTGTGCCGCCTCCGGTGTTTGCTGGTGCTTCCGTTCTGACTGAATGACACTGGTTATCTCCATACACAGCGAACACGATGCTTGATTCTTGTGGTCCAGTGAAAAGGACGATGCCAGTGTGATGGAAATCAAGTGTTTTCTAAATCAGCTTAGTTCCGTACTTTTCGCAAATTTCTCTTTGCTTAAGCTCAGGAGAAACTCAAGAAGAAAACTGGGTGAATAGCACAAATGAGAAAGTTGTTGGCCTTACTCACCGTGCAGCGCAGCCTGCATTACGGATCCTGGAACCGGACATATATAGTATCGCCAAGAATCGACGCTGACCCAGACTCCAAGAGGCGACCTGAACACAAGCGAAATTGGTGGGCACCGGTCGGCTAGAGGTCAAGGCCAGTGAGTAATTAGTCGCGGACTGAATTCTAGTTCACTTCAAGTCTTGAATTGGGACCCAATTCACAATGGGACCCGATCTGGAACCGGATCCGCCATGTCGGAACTGAGGACTATGCTCCGATCCATTGTCTGGCTGTAGACTGGGTTATAATTCATTCTGAATGTCGTACTGGGTTCCGATCTATCATATAGGTGGTGGCTTGGGTCCCGATCCGTCAGCTGGGTGGTCGGCTGGGTTCCGACCTGTCAGCTGGACGGGGGCCTGGGTTCTGATCTATCATTTGGGTATTGGTTTTTTAAAAATCAACAAAAAAGGGGCCTTTTTACTCATTGTTGCACTGATCTTTTATGTCTTTTTGTCTTTTTTTCTTATTGACTTGGTGGTGATCCAAAGCACGCAGCTGGCAAAATAGCCAGTGCAGACAAGTTGAAATGCTTGGGCTATCGTGAAGCCAACACTTTTCATACCTCTTCACATAATTAAACCGAGAAATAGTTTGCGAGACTGCACATAGTGCTTGCTTTTCAACAGTCACACCGCTTAGTGGCAGCCCTTCATCATCTAGATACAGAGGAAATGGCAGTACGTCTGAACGACCGGTGGGCTCGGTGAGTACGAGTATGTGCCCGTGTGTGTGCCCTAAAACTCAAATAACCAGCCAACCAACGAGTACGAGTGTGTGCACGTGGTCGCCAACTTGGTTGTTCTTGGGTGACGGGTGGCTGGCTGAGGTGAACATTGGACAACATACGCCGCGGGCATTGATCACCTGAACACACGTGAAGGCTTGTCACCCGCGGGCGCTATGTGCTCGACGTCACGTGAATGGTGGGATATGGTGAGAAAAAAAAAACGATCACGGGTGAACCCTTTTTCTTTAAAAAAAAAAGAAACAAAAAAACATGTCCGAATGCTCACTGCGGTGGCTTTATGATCTTGGGTCCTACGCTAAGCAGAGCTTCTTGCGTGAATCCTGGCCTCCATCACGTGATCTGAGTGTCTCACTTCAACGGCATGCGTTTACCGGGAGTTGAGCATGGCGCCATTGCACCCGACTTGTGCCCCGCGTGGTGCCGCCTCGTCCCTCCAATGTCCACCAATGCGCAGCCGCTGCCCTTGCCATAATGATGTCAGCGCACAATGGCATCGCCAAAGCGGGGGACGCCGGCAGAAGACGCTGGGGCGGACGCGCCAGCCAATTTGGA
This sequence comes from Ashinkailepas kermadecensis, assembly GCA_034440615.1. Classification (NCBI taxonomy): domain Eukaryota; kingdom Metazoa; phylum Arthropoda; class Thecostraca; family Neolepadidae; genus Ashinkailepas; species Ashinkailepas kermadecensis. The sequence goes on along the minus strand of JAOTOM010004930.1, from coordinate 369,542 downwards.
TTGGCATTGCTGTGCTCTGATATATCTATTGCAAATAAATCGCCACGTGGTATCCGTAGACGCGGATAGCTCTGCTCTTTGTCGATGTCACGTGGTATCGGTAGACGCGGATGTTTCGGCTCTTTGTCAGTGTCACGTGGTATCGGTAGGCGCGGATGGCTCTGCTCTTTGCCAGCACTGCGGGGAAGGGCGTGACGGTGTCTTCGTCGCTTTGTAATCGCGGTTTTCGTAGCAGTTTGTCTGGTGGTCTGCTGTGTGGTGGTCGCGTGCTCTTTGAACGGCCATTGTGTGCAACACCTTGCATTGTTAACCCGATAGCTGACAGCACAGCGTGAGCAGTGCGGAGCCAAGTGGATGTAATTTAATGTTGCTGAGTAGCAACAGTCTTAGCATCATCAGATACTGCACTTTTGAACCCCGATATAGGGCCGCATGCACTCACGTCATCACAAATACTCGCCCATGCGTGATGCCAAGAATGGTGAAGAAGTCAATGCCATTATCTCCGTTCTATCGTTCGATGGAGAACTTAATTGATACACACAATAAACAAGCACTGAATAAATGCAATGAGCGTGGCATTCTAGTAGTCGACAAATTAGTAAATAATGCGTCTCTTTGAAGGCGGACATGCTGATAAAAAGAGAACGGCAAACTAGTTCACGGGTGGTATCGGCAGACGCGGATTGCTCTGCTCTTTATCAGTGTCACGTGGTGTCGGTAGGCGCTGAAACCGAAGCCGAAAGGCGCACTGAAGCCGAACTGAACTGAAAATAATTATCAGGCGCACTGAAGCCGAAATAATTATCTGTAGAATAGATAACACTCGCAACCCAACTGACATAGTGTAGATAGACTGGAACCCCAACTGATATAGCGCAGATATAGTCCGAACGCAACTGGCACAGTCGGAATCGGAACCCACCTGGCGTGAATGAGACAGATTCACCCACCTGGTGTAGAATAGATAGCCTCGCGCTCACCTTGCGTACAGTAGATACACTCGGGACTGGAGCGCCCGGATGGGCAGCAGCTTGTCCCGAAACGTGCTCAGTCCTGGCTCAAACTCTATCTCCTCCACCTAAGCACACAGCCAGAGCGGGTTAGTCACGTTCACTAGTCGCAGCATCACCCGAGACGGGGAAATGAATTCCGTGGAGTGTATGCGGATCCGGCTGTTGCAGAGATACATTTCAGCTCGGAACGGCAGCCCGCACAAAGGAACTCCGTGTGACTGGACTTGCCGGGGTTTCTTTGCCTGTCGATGTCACAGTTCACAGGTCATTGCACACGGCACCACGGCTAGTGTGACGGAGCACAGGGTGCTCGGGAAGACGCGGCTGGCTGGTCGGGCTCCTGAGGCTCGCAGCACACGTCCATCTTCCCACGGCATGCCATCGGCCGAGCGACACAGACGTCTGGCGACAGGCGATTTAAGCTCAGCTCTGCCATGTGTGTCAGTTTGAATTGGCTTCACTTTTAGGTGAAGCGTTCATATGCCACCTCGTTGGAGACGAACACGCCGGCCGCGAAATCGAACGTATGAGCGGCATTTATTCAGAAATAACTGTGGGCTTCGCAAGTAATTATATATATACCGCCTGGAAAGAAAGAGCTGATGTGTCCGCTTAGAACCAGCCGATTAACATACAAATCATAGAAGACTATCCCGTGGCGACAATGAAATGTGTGCCTTCGGCTATATTTGGTGAGGAAGTTTCTGGTATCAGTTACAAGCCTTGTGAGCTGCAAAAAAAAGATGCATTATAACATTATATACACTATTTAATCAAATACTAGCCATTTGAGCTCCTCTAGTGCCTCTTTTGTATTTAATGAGCTGATAATATTTTCACTAGAATAGTTGGGCGAGGTGAAAGTAATATTCAAAGATTGAATCTAGCCGGATTGAACTTCGAAAAAAATGTGACGGCGCGAAATTTACCACAAACTGGTTAATTCAACTATTTACATTAGGGTTGCCTGTTTTCGAGAAAAAAAATGGCCTGTTCTTGTACGGTCATATCAGCAAGAGCATGAACAGCACGGCCTACACACCTTTTTCACAAACTTAACGTTAGCAATATGACCTTGCATGGAAGTACCTGACATGGCAGGCTGCTCAGCAGGGCCATCCATTACAAACCTTCCTGTGCTCGGCAATATCTCTACCGATATTGCCCACATAACATTTTCTGTAGGTGTACTATTGCTAAATGTGCTAGCAATAGCATATGTTTCCATTACTTTGTCTTGTAACATAATGCATCAGATGGATCTGTACTTAGATGAAGGAAAGTATATATATATATATATGTATTTCGGTGTGCGTGTGTTCAATTGACTGTGCTTCGTTATATGTTGTGCATATCCTTCGGCTGTCAACAAAGACCCTGTGGCGTTGACGAGAGTGTGGGCCATTTGTAAAGTATGGTGTGCGTCATAGCAGCTCTCCAATTTTCTTTGCATGCAAAGCCATATAGCCAAAAATCAACATAGATTTAGAAAAAACGTGGGTGGACCATGCCCATTAGAATCCGCCTGCCCACTCCACGCCCATGAGCAGCCTTACCCAGCATCAAACAGCCAATCGACAAATGCAGGTTATTGGCAGTAGCAGCCAAAAGCATTTGCTACCTTTTCTGCTAGAAAGCGAAAAGTAAGCACCACACATTTCAATTGCAAAATTAGGTGGAAAAGGATGAAAACAGTATACCGTCACTCTTCTCCAAGGCATTAAAAAGTATGGAGAATCGCTTCACAGAATAGATCAAATCACGTCGGTTCTAAATACTGAACTTGCATTACATGGCACACGTTGAGCATGGTTCGCTGTCAAGGTGGCATTCATCACGGCATCAAGAGGCGTCACAAAGCTGGAGCAGTGCCCCAACATGTCCTCCCGGCCTGTGCACTGACAAGTGCACAGTACAAGTGCCCATTGTGCTCTCTAACTGTGCATGGTGCACGTCGGGCCACGCTGTAGAAGGGAAGAGTGCAGTAGCCGACCACAGGTTACCTACTTGGTGTTCCTGGGACCGCGCAAACCTGGGTGGCGGCCGTCCACGACCAGCAAGCCCTGAGATATGGCCATGGCACGTGCTGAAGATGCGCCAGGACGGGCGGCAGACTACTGGGCAGTGGGCAGGTGGGTAGAGGACGTCCGGTTGCAAGCGTGAGCGTGACAAGAACTTCGGAAACTGTGTTCGAAAAGTGCATGAAAGCTTTCATCACCAATTCGTCGAGCTCAATGCCGCATATTTCACAAGGCGAAGTTGACTGGTATCGGTTGGCTGCCGCTCGAGAGTGCTCCACCAGGTATGGGAGGCAGCACGACACCAGCTCTGCAGCTTAAGCTGCCCGGTCTTCCAGGTAAGCTTAGCTAGTCGCGGTGATTGAGTCTGTCCAGCGTCGGAGCCTAACGCTGCCACATAATTGCCACATAATAATGTTTTCGCTCCGAAAGTTCAGGCACGGACATAGACATACGATGTTGGTGCTCTAAATAATGTGTGAATAACGACTTCTTAGTCCTACAAGATATATTAAATGCTGATTTGATTGACTTGCTGGAACCTAAATGGCCATGCAAAATTGTAATGAATACCAGCTTGTGACTGTTGCTATCCCGTCCAATTTGAACTCATTTTGAGAGAAGCTCAAAGCGACAGACCGCTCCATGCTCTGTTCAAACAGAATGTGTGACCTCAACGTAAAAGTGAAATACCCAGTCACGAATAGTTTTCTACCTATATTTCGGCGGCTCCATGGCACATGGATTTTCAGCACACCACGTCATGAACAGTGCTCAAGCATATATGCAAAGTGCAAAAGCAAAATGTGAAAGCATGGCAAAAGTTCCTTGAAGTAGACAGTCAATGCTGGCTTTCACCTACTAGTTGATCGGTGTGACAGGTGTTTGGTAAGGCTAGTTTTGAATAAGCCGTTACCATGCACGCTCCGTACATCTGCTGGAGGCGCGTTCCATGTCAACATGGAACGGCACGGGAAAGCATACCGTAGCGCAGACTCAGTCCAAGTGCGCGGAATATGCGAGAAGCCCTGATCTCACAATACGACACAGTGGAGCGGGGAACGGCAAGTTCGCAGATTGCGTCAGACAGTGCATGGCAATGCTAAGTTTATGCAGCAGGGCGAGGCTCCATTGATCAATCGTAGCTTAAATGTTTTGCAACCATGTTCATTTGGAGCCGGTGGCACGTGCTCCGGGTTACTCAATCAAATAATGACAGCTCCAAATAATGACAAATCAAAATATTACAGCTCCTGTCAGAACGCACACACACAACGAACGGATATTTGCCCTCCCATGTCATATGCTGATCCATGCTTGCACCCGGTGTCTTTACTCACTGCGATGACGTAATGTTGGAATTTCCAAATTTTAAGGAAAATGTCATTCCATTTTTCGCCGCTTAGATGTTAATATCATTCCAGTTTTAGAGGGGCTTACTGCCAGCCTGATTTGGGGGAATAATCTCATGACCAAAGAGAGTGTGGTTTCAACGCAGTTTGTTTTAAGCCATTGAGCTGGAGCTTGGCTTGAATTGAGCCATTGAGCTTGAATGGATCGGAAAGCTGGGTGTCGTCAGCATACATAGCAACTTTTCCATGCGGTATATGTTGCGGCAGATCGTTTGTGAAAAGCAAGAACTGGCTTGAGCCCAGTATTGAGGCCTGCACTATCCCGTGTGACACTTCCAACATGTTCAGTCGCCGACAGCCTGCGCACTGCCCTGCAGCCAAGGACGAGGCCGTTGTCGTCAATCCCATGCTAGCCAAGCTCTTCCAAGAGGCGTCCATGTTGGACGCTGTCCAGCACCATAGATGTACATGCGGTGATGAGCTACATAATCATACATTTGTCGATGTTACTGGTGGCATTGTTGGCAGTGTCGAGCAAAGCCACCTTCCTGAAGAGGCCGGGACGAAAACTGCACTTTTTTAAACACAAAGCATGATTTAAGGACGGGTAATATGCAAGCTGTGTACATACTATTCGTTTTAATAGTTTATCGGGGAGTGAGTCTCGTAGATTCAAAGTTTCCAGAAGGGTGGGACAACTGGTGGGGTGTGGGCCTGTCTGTGGACGCAGGGAACATGGAATTGACCTGCCTGTGGGTGCAAATGTCATGGTACGGATCTCTCTGTGGGTGCAGGAGCCATGGGATGAACCTGTCTGTGGGCGCAGGGGCCATGGGACAGATTTATCTGTGGGTGCAGGGGCCATGGGATACATTTGTCGGTGGGTGCAGGAGCCATGGAATGAATCTGTCCGCGGTTCCAAGCGTCCTGGGATGTGTTCGCCAGTGGCGCGGTCCCGGCTGACCGGGGAGCACGGCAGCTGTGGCGGTGGGGTGCACGGACTGCCCAACACGGAATTGAAGTGCCCGGCAGCGAGCCAGCAGCGGCGAAGCGCATGCCAGACCAGCCTGCCGAGGCACTCGCGGCCCGAGTGGCGGCAGTCTACCTGTGGCCATCGCTGCCAGGGATCCCTCAGCCACTCAGCCACTCGCGGCCCGAGTGGCGGCAGTCTACCTGTGGCCATCGCTGCCAGGGATCCCTCAGCCCGGCTCTCACTTGGCCGCCTAATTTGCCGGCTGACTGAAAACGGCACCGAGCCTCGGCTGCGGTATAATAAGCGAGCAGTGAGGAATGAGCCGTTGACAGGGACGCGGTGGGTCGGGCACGTGGTCACAGCACAGGCAGTCGACCGCCCTTCTCCACCAGATACGCTGCAGTTGACAGGTGATGACAGATGATTACACCTACCCTGCTGGAGAACGAAATTGGATTTAGTGCCGTGAATAATACGGAAGCTGCCCCCATCAGACATGGATTAAGATGATGATGTCTGGCATGCAATAGCTAACGATTAGCCCAGAAAAGGTAAAGCTAATGATATACATATACTCAATAGGTGACTGCGAGTCATCCGTTTGGAAGAGGGAAATGAAAAAGGGACAACGAATTGGAGACAGAAGAGTGAGAGAAAAGGAGAAGAACGATGAAAGGAAGCCATGAGAATGACCTGCATATATGAACAAAAAACACACAAGGAAGAGAAATAAAGAGACGAAAATGATAAACAAAAAATCAAGAAATCGAAAAAGGAGCAGAAAGGATAATGAAAACAAGAAGCAAAGATAACGGAGAAGGAGAAGAAGACCGCATAAATCATGATGTGAAAGAGAAGGAGACGACTGAGAAGGAAAACACGAAAAAAGAAGTCTAAGTATGGACGATTAAGATAACGAGAACGGAAAACGAAGCTGCATCTACGGAGAGAGAGAGAGAGAGAGAGAGAGAGAGAGAGAGAGAGAGAGAGAGAGAGAGAGAGAGAGAGAGAGAGAGAGAGAGAGAGAGAGAAAGAGAGAGAGAGAGATAGAGATAGAGATAGAGATAGATAAAGAGATATAGATATAGATAGATAAAGAGATAGAGATGGAGATAGAGAGAGATAGAGATAGAGAAAGAGAAAGAGATAGAGGTAGAGATAGAGGTAGAGATAGAGATAGATATAGAGATAGAGATAGAGAGAAAGAAAGGGAGAGAGAATGTGAGTGAGAGGGTGTGTGTGTGTGTGAGAGAGAGAGCGAGAGAGATGGGGAGAAAGGCTCGTAATCATTGTGGCCAGTGTGTCGCCGTGGTGACGGTCTGAGGTGATTGTCGGCTGCCGGCCAGCCCGTCACCAGTGTCCAGTGTGGAGGATCCAAAGTTTCGTTCAAGCACTACGCTTCACGATGCAATGATCGAACTATCGGCGCGCCAAGATAATAAAGTTGCTCTTCACGATCAAACACTTGACGTCATGACGTACCTGATAAATGGAGCGTTATCTAGTTCTGCAACGGCGATCAAGCTATCTCCGGTAGGCGTTATTGCTCTGCCGTAAGCACAGAGTTCCATTGGCGTATGATGAGATGATATTGGCGTATCCTCCCAACGCCGACTCTTCTCAAATCGTTCTCAAATCAAAACGACGCCGACGTCATTTGCGTGGGAGAGCCTTCTATATTATACAGGGTGCATAGGAAGGAGAGCTGGACAGTGCCATGACAGCTTGACCTGTGACAGCTCACCGTTGGACTATGGTGGCCCAGCCGTACAACGTCCTCTGGTTGTTGCTCAAATCGTCCAACACTGTCGCATCTACTTCCTACTTCTATCCCCGTTCACTGCTTCGAACGCAGCCAACGGTAGCTCCTCGGGTGATCCTGCTGCTGCTTTACTCAGCGGGCCGGTGAAGGACTGAGGACCGCGTGCTGCTTCGTCACAGCTCGTAAAAACTTTGAGGAGGTTATGTTCGTTGGCATGAAGCTGGCATCTGAACCAGTGCACTGGTCGCTGCTGAGTCACTTCAAACAGACGGCATATGCCACCAGACAATTCAGTATTCATTGACGTGCCGCACAGCCCATAACTTGCACTTCTCCACCGCATTCACAGGAAATAGGATGCATTCGCCTCGTTAAATTGATTAATGCCTTCTCAGATTGCGAGGTGAAGTGAGCTGCACGTTGCCTTCTGGGCTCAGAGAGTGCAACGACGTGCTCCTCTCACGCCGATGTCGTAGATACGTTCACACAGCAGCATATTCCTTCCATTGGAATAGAGAGTCTGAAGTCTCGTATCGTGCAATTGATCAGCCCTCGCACTCGCTTCTCTCTCACGATCACGATGCTTAGCGTGCCAAACTTTCGTGGCATCCAGCACAAAACGTCTGCCTTGTGAGGTGATACCATAACTTCCATGTCTATCAGATCATTCATGTCTGAGTTAGCCTCGAAATTACGTCATGTCCCGCAGGCCATATTCGCACAACAAAATTTAAGCGTTTTGCTATGCAAATACTTTGAGAAAAAACTGATGCTGAACTTTTAAAGTGCTACGTTATTGTGCTCAACCAACGCTAAAACCGCAGCGAGAGACAACGCTCCGGCCACGTGTTGCAGAAAACGCGATTAGTTCTTGAATAATTCATGTTAGAGATAACAAAATAAAGAAAAGCATGCTCAATGTTTGCGCTTGATTTGTATTCACACCGAACTGATATGTAAGCCTAAATTTGCAAGAGAGCGCGATATTTATAAACCTCACCTTACTATACAACAAAATTACCCATTCAAATTTTTACTGTTAGGTGTTTTATCATAACCTACTTGATCCAGTATTCCCGATGCTGACATTTCACCTTTCTGAAGTCCATGGCAGCGCCGCCAACACGAATGTGCATGCTAACTATAAAAAAAATAAGCTCAAATTACACGTGATTGTGCTGGAAATCCCCCAGCTAAACAGCAATCTTGGAATTCAAAACATATTGGGAACCGTGAGAGCGAAATCTAGCCAGCAAAAATAAAGCAATAGGTCGCAGAATGTGGAATGGCATGCTTGATTTTTGTCCGAAGCTCTCTTCACATATCGCACCACCTCGGGTGGAGTGAGATCGCACGCTGGCGAGACTGCTGTGGCTGCCGCCGCGGCTACCACCACCTCTACAGCCGCTGTGACACAGCCCACATCGCCGTAGCAGCCACAGCCACCGCCCGGTGTGGTTGCGTGACGTGATGTTCTGGCGGTGATGGAGCATCAGATGGCGTCACGACAGCAGCGGAACGGCTGCCGTGGTGAGGCGACACGCGGCGGGTCACGTCACGACAGCCGACTGCATCAGACAAAGGACACCACCAAAAGGAGTGGCTATTTCTCCAGTAATCGCATGGTGACCACTTTGCGATAGCTGTTACCATGTCTCCACCACTCAGGACATTGACTCGAGAGTACCACGAAGGAGCGGCTACCATCTCTTCATACTCCCTGCGACACGTTAGCATCTCTCCAGCCTCCAGGAGAAGAGATACCATCTCTCCAGTCTTTCGGGAGAGGGCTACCATCTCCGCAGCTTCCGGGGATCTACTACTTGTGCGGCCTCAAATGCAGTAACTATCACCGGATATGGGCTACCATCTCCCCAGCTTCCAGTGGGTCTACTGTCTGTCCGGCCTCAGATACACTAACTATCATCGGATACGGGCTACCATCTTCTCAGCTTCCAGGAGATGGCTACCGTCTCCCAAACGTCCAGGGTAGGGGCTACCATCTTCCGGCCTCAAACACAATGACTGTCATAAGCGAAGAGCTGCCACCTTCCCAGCGTCTAGGAGAAGGCTACTATCCCTCCAGCCTCCAGAAGAGGGCTACCATCTCTCCAGCTTCCATGGGAGGGAGCGCTATCTTTCGGATCTCGCGTACCATGACTAAAATAGGAGAGGGCTACCATCTCTCCAGCATCCAGAAGAGGGGCTTACATCTCTCCAGCTCCTATGGGAGGGGCTGTAATCCATGCAGCCTTCAGAATGCTTACTGCCACAGGGAATTGGCCATAGCATGTTCAACTGTTAGGACAGCGGTTATCTCCGGAACGAAAAGACGCACCCTCGAAAGCGGTGGCTACCTACTGAGACGACAGGCGAGCACCTGAAGTGCACCAAAGAGAGAACAGAGCGACAGAGAGGCATGTGGATACACAGGAGAGAAAGAGGTCACATCAGCCCGAGAGAAGGTGCAGCGGAGGTGGCCGACTTCGACTGTGGAGGCTACATATTGGTCGGAGGATTTCTACGTTGAAGATGGCACCATGCTTCATCGTTACTGGCATGCTGTTGGGTCTCCTGGCGAAGGGGAGGTATTGGTCATATGATGCAGTTTATCACCTCTTGTCAGCTATTGTGACTCGTGGCTTATTTCTGTGATGCACTGTTTATAACACCGAACACCGAACACCGAGGGCCCACTTCTGGATCGGCGGCCAAGGTATCCAGCACACGCCATCAGTCAGGGACGGTTATGTTTCGCACAAACAACGACAAACCAACGTAAGCTAACGTTACCTTTTGTACTCCAGCACTTCAAGACTAAATAGGGGTTCCCAGAAAATTATTCCAGTACTTGAACTTTCAATAGTGAAGACAAGTAACTTGCTAAGTTCCGTAAACCATATGACTGATATTAGTATGTATCTGATTAAAAACGCCTGTCGATGCCAAGATGGCTGACAGCCATGTCCCACCACACGTGTGTGCGCTATTGTAAACACCACAACCATTGCAGCATGGCTAGTGATGCCAGTCCTGGTTACCTTGGCCAACTGAAGCAGCAGATGAGGCGACTTACATTAAAGATATTAGACTTTTTGGCCCCGTCGGTCGGGTGAGATTTATGCAGCGGCTGTCGATCAGCAGACCAGTTTGATTCCAGCACGACCAGATATGAAAAACCGCCCCACCCCTCCCCCATTTTGTCCAATCTACATCTCATCACCACGGTTGCATAGCATGAGAAATTTGAACACAATTCGGAATGCATTTCTTCCATTGAATTGGTATCGTCCTCGAAGCATGTGCTTCATGAAAGGAAGCAAAAAAATACAGATGAGCGAGACAGAAGAGCGAACATATATGAGCAACGACGCCTGTGCCAAGTTCGCCTGTTTGTTCCAAGTTCGCACAGCGCGGGTTCACGCAATTCACGTTCAATGCGCACAGGTAAGATTTATAATTATATTATCCAATGCAATGATGATGAAACTAAGCGTTTATTAAAACCGTGTGGAACAATATCAAGACGAAATACGCTATGTGCATCACAGATAGTATTCCTTACTGCCTGCTACGTAACGCAGGTGAGGCACTCCGCTATCTTGGTTAATCTTCCTCACTTGCTCCACGACAATGTTCTCTCTCCATAGATGCGATGCAGCAAAAACATCAGCTTGTCTCAAATAAAGCAAGAAAAAACCAGACATAGATGCATGCGCTGCATCTGCATGAAAACATCAGTCATCAGACCGAAAGATATGTTACGTGTGCACACAAGTCACGAACCAAGTGACGTCGGGTCGATGGCTAGATGCCGGTCGATCACCGCCGAGAGCCAGGTTTGATGCCACTCCCACGATACGTCATTAACCACGTGACGTCATATCGGCGGCTAGATGCCAGTCGGCCACCGCCGAGAGCCAGGTCTGTCTGATGGCTGGCGCTCCCACAGCACGTCATTACAGTTGATATGTGATACGTCATTATAGTTGACATTATGATCGTCATTATAGTTGACATTATGATCGCCATCATAGTTGACATGTGATAGGTCATTAGAGTTGACATGTGATACGTCATTAGAGTCGCAGCCAGCGGCATGCACTGCAGCCCGCACCCACCTTGATGTCCATGTCGGGCGAGTCGATGCTCTGCGCCTGATCCAGGAAGCGGCTGGAGACGGAGCGGCCGTCCGTGTCGGAGCTGTGCATGAAGATCACCTGCGTGTAGCCGAGCATCTTCAGCAGGTCGACCCACACGTCCGCCTGGTGCGAGTACGGCGGCACGGTGCGCAGGAACGAGCCGTGGATGTTCTGGCGGGCACACGCGGCAGTGGCGACGTCAGCCAAACAGGGTCCCGATCGTGGCGTCGAGGAACCGTCACACATTTCATATCGGAACAATCGTAGTTGCTAATTATCCACCAAGAATACCCTGCCCTGTGCTTTTCCCGATTGTTTTAAGTTTGGTGTAACAATGCCACGGGACTGGCGATATAGGATAATCGTGCTGAAAGTATCTTGTCGACTAATGTTGCGATCAGTATGAGTGAAAAGTAGGCACCACTGTAGGAAACGCACCACGTTTAGTAGGCACCACTGTAGGAAACGCACCACGTTTAGTAGGCACCACTGTAGGAAACGCACCACGTTTAGTAGGCACCACTGTAGGAAACGCACCACGTTTAGTAGGCACCACTGTAGGAAACGCACCACGTTTAGTAGGCACCACTGTAGGAAACGCACCACGTTTAGTTCCGTGACGACTTTGTCTGGATTATTTTGGTTTCGCTTTGGGTTGCATAATGCATATAATATCTTTGATCAAGAGTCTGTGGCTCATAATAACCGAGAAGAAGTTTCATAGTTCAAACGATTCCTAACGCATGCTTTTAAGACAACTAGAACTCGAGCTTGCATTGTTCACGGTATCTGTGTAATTTATGGTCCTCGACTATTTACGACGCAAGTTCATTGTGCTATGCCTCATCTTAGTGCAAGTTAATCCGCAAATCTCTTTAGGAGACCTATGTTGGGTATATTTGTACCCGATGTCTGATAGGTATGTGTATATACATATGTACACTTAACTATACTTAACTACACTTAACTATATACTATATATATATATATATATATACATATATACATATATATATATATATATATACATATATATACATATATACATACATATATATATATATATATATATATATGCATACGAGTATATACATGCATATGCATGCATGCATGTATGCATCATGTATATATGTATGTATATATATCCGCATAGAGCAAGATGAGATATATCAGGGAATAGCTGTCCCATAGACCGGACAGATGGAACTAGTGGTTCCTGATATAGTAGAAAGGAAACCCATGTACGATCAGGTAGATGACCTGATCACGTGCTTGATGTTCATTCAGCGACTCCAACAGCTGTGTTCTCATTCATGCAAAGCACGCGTGCTGAGATGATATGATTACATTTTCCGCCAGAAGAAGGGTGTGTGCTCTATCACCGCAGTCTAAGCCACATTTGAGCGCTGATGCTGCCCTCCTTTCCTCGTGACCGAGTTGGTCTGGACATCATAACAAAGCGTTAAATCATTGCGGCTCGTGCAAGCGCATTTAGCCAACTTACAGCTGAGAGTTGGGCCAAATTAAAAGGGAGTTGTCCAACTTGGACAACTTCGCTTCGCTAACCGACCTGCACGCCTCATCACATTGCCACGGAGCCGGCGCTAGCTGAGAAACACAACGCGATTTTGCACGAGGATCGCTGGGGGGGGGGGGTGACAGGCTGCGCTCTGTTAGCATAAAAGGTTCCCCCCCCGTGAAAAAGCAGCATGCCCGTCGATTAAAAAACCATCATGTAAAGACCTCGTTCTGGAGAACTTATTAACGAGGCCGACCAGGGATGATTTTCACACTAACGACCTGGTGCTCAAGAACTTACTAACGAAAGATCAGAGATGATTTTCACACAACTGTTTATCCGCCCACTATTTAGCTAATGAAGACAGCGAGGCCATCAGAGAAGATGGTATGAAATTCGGGACAGCTTTGTACGATATAAACGGACCTAGCTTAGCTTCACTGTCGCAGTGACAAAGCAGCTGAACTTGCAATTCCGCTGTATTAAACCTGAAGCTATTTTGCGAAGCCGTGCAGTGATTCTGTCAGCCAAGCGTGGAACAAAAGTAATTATACTGAAATATGGGACTATTTGAACAGCTAACGCTAAGTAAGCGGAACTGGTCACTGTCATGCATTGTAACCGGAAATCGCTGCCACGCGCCATTTGCGATCATTCACCGGCCAGGTTGTCCATCCATTCCAAGTCCTGAGCGATTCATCCATTCCATGACGGAGCGATTTGGCATATTCTAACCACCCTTAGCCTATTTATATTATATATATATATATATATATATATATATATATATATATATATATATATATATATATATAGTTTCACACGTCGAACCTACGGAGGGTGTGGTGCGTTCATGTTGCGCGCTCCTATGGACACCCCCGACTCAGGCACCAGTTTGGTCGTTGTTTGCGCACAGTAGGCGGAGGCAAAGTCGGGCTAGAAGATACAGCCTCCTGAAGGATAGTTCGACTCCAGAAAGGACAGCAGATCACGCTTCAGACAGGGGCTCCGCCACAGGAGGGGAGAGGATTGGTGTTCCGGACCTCCATCCCCCAAATAATCGAAGACCCCAATAATAATTGAACTGGCTGGACACCAGCCAGTTCATTCTCGGCCACATTGAACACCCTCAATACATAACTCGCGGCGGTGCCCCGGGCTTCACTCACCAATGAAGCTATCCGTCGACGTTACCCATGCTGGTGCATATGATGGGCTTTTGATACTCATTTGTGGGAGATGGCTTCACGAGGTTTGAGGAGTACGAGCACCTCCGTCCCCTACCTTGGCGATGCCCATGCCGTCTACACTATCAACTTACTTGGAAGCTTCCCCGATATTGTACCGAACTGACTCGGGTATGCATGGTCCCTTGCGCCAGTATAGAAGCCCAGGTTCCCTGACATGTCAGTACCGACGTAGGTCAGATACGACTCGTCGGCGGTGTAGGGGAAAGTGGGGTTAGTTGAGCCTCCAGGTAAGTTGAGCCACACCTATTAGCTGACCTCCTGTGATGTTATGAGAACCTACAAGCCACCTGCCGACACTTTGAAGAAAGTCTCAATTTTTGGTTGGACGTGAGGCCGGGAGGGGTAGATATGTGGTGAACCTTGAACACAAATGTTTTAAGGTCGGAAGTATTTCTTCCTGGACTTGAAAATGCTTTTCTTTTCCATAATTCGCAAGAGATAGGCTTTGGAACATAGTACACAATTATAGGCATGTGTTTTATCTTGAAATCCATCCAAGCCACTTTGGCGTGGGATGATCAGGGCAGCCATATTTTATTTGAAGTGAGGTAGGTATGGGCTAATTGAGCAATCGCTGCCGTGGCAAGATGAGCAGCGGTTGAGCCGTGGTCTGTTAATGCGTTGCATGTTGCTGATGTTTTTCTCATGAAACATGAAACAAAAATTGCCGGTGTTGTAGTTGTTGCACCGCTTTGAACTGTAAACGTGGGTGATTTTGTTCAAACGTACCCAATGTTGTTCCTTGTATCACATTATAGCTCCGTGACTTGGCGTAGCCTTGGAAAAGTTTGTCCATCGAAAATGTCGGAAGGGATGCCGGGTAGGCTATGCAAATCTGTAGCAAAATCTGTAGTTTCATTTCGACGCTGTCATCGACAAACCATGTGATGTTGCATGAACAATGCACCGGCAGAGTTAAGGGTTAAGGCTCTCAACAAACGAAATGTCACACCGGTATATTGCATCCAAATCAACAGCTGGTGCACACACACTCGCACGTACGTGCACCAACACACGCACCGACAAATACCGCCCGCCGAGCAGTTCTGAAGCGGCACCTCGTGGGCAGCCCACGCTCCCCTGCACCTCGCCCCGCGCCTTGCTCGGACCGGGGGCCCTCGTCAGTTACGAGACATCGTCAGAATTGCCGCCCCGGTAGCGGTCTGTCATTGCCGCCCCGGTAGCGCAGTTGGTTAGAGTGCTGGCCTGCTCTGGTCTCCCCTGTTCTGGCGACACAGGGTTCGAGTCGCTTCGTGCGCTCGCATTTAGCCCCTGGCTGGGAGGGTCAGTTGGCAGCTGGCCCAATAAGGCCGGGGACGAGCTTCCGGACGGCCGTGTCGGTGCATTGACGGCACGTTAAACTTTCGGTCAAAATTCTGATGTTGAACTGGAATTCATGGATCGGGTGGTGGGGCCAGGGTTCACGCAACAAGCTCTGCTTAGCAATAGGACCCTGGTTCATATAGCCACCCCAGCAAGACCTCGGATTAAATTTATTTAAAGAAAAAGAAAAAAGAATAGTGCTACCTCATGAGCCGCCTGCGCTCCCTGCGCGCCTCGCCCTGCGCCTCGCCCCGCGCCTCGCCCCGCGCCTCGCCACGCGCCTCGCCCCGCGCCTCGCCACGCGCCTCGCTCGGACCGGGCCCTCGTCAGTTACCAGACATGGTCAGAATAACGCCACTAACGACGCCGCTCATATTTCCGCACATAGGCACTACGACAGAAACGCACTGCACACGCCCACATGCACACCACGCATGCATACGCACGCACACGTGAGCGCACACACACGTAGCGTGACGACATACAGGACCACTTGTTGGCGCTGCCAACAGTGTCGGCCTCAGTCACAAGTACGATCACTCACAAGTGAAGCCGGATTTTCTGGCCGCGTAGCTTTTAACCAGGTATTGGTATGTCCTGTCAGGAATATCTGCCGCTGGCATCTGGTATTGGCCTGTGTGAGTGCGCCCCACCGGCAGAGGGCAGTGGCGCTCGGTGGAAGCCCATCTGGTGCGCGGATCATGACATTTTTCTTGCAAACAAATTATGTCACATGCGGCAGGTGGTCACGACAAGCGGCACTGCCAACCGGTCCACGTCCATTCGTTACCGCAGCTTCCGTCACCGCCTCTTCAGCCTACCAACAGTACACTCAGCGGCCATTCGGCTGGCGCTCAGGTACCCATGGTGCGACTCCTGCTCAGCAGCCTGCCGCTCCTGATCTGCCGACAGCCGACAGATCTGCCGACAGATCTGCCGACAGATCTGCCGATGATCATGACATCATTGTCGCGACATTTGGCTGGCGCTCAGGTACACATGGTGCGACTCATGCTCAGCAGTCTGCCGCTCCTGAACTGCCAACAGCTGATACCTCGCTGACTGAGTACACGGCTCCGTCAGCCATGTATACAGCAAGTACGCTGGGTCTCAAACCAGGCATAAGTTCACTGGACAGCTGTCCAACATACTCTGCGAATGAAAACGAGGCCCGAGAACAGTGTGAATACACTCCATAAACAGTTGTGCCGACGCCCTTGCGTCGACCCTCTAGCATTGCGTCGACCCCCTCGCAACAGCCGCCCTGAAATCCGGGTGCTCGAATTGATATTCAACGAGTGTCGGATGTGAATAAGTACCCATATTTGTTAGTATTAAATATGTAAATGACAGCAGGATATGTGCAACTTAAGTACAGTTAACCGGCGAGCTGTATGTCTATGCAGTGTCCAGCGGAATTGCACATCACTAAAGCTTCACGAAATTCATATTAGCTGCATTATATATTGCGGATTTCTAGGATGAACTGATATGTGTTAGTTTAGTTTGAGATGTAAATAAGAAGAAAATACTGGCATGCGATGTAAATATCCTTCATGCCACGTACCCTTTTCAGCCCCAATTTCCGACTTAGGATGCACTGCTACTTTGGACACACAGCTGAAAGCCGTCCAGAATGAGAAGGAGTCCATGCCGTCCAGGATGAGACCATCACTGAATGGGACCGTCACTGCAAAATGGTCACACACTGCTGAAAGCCGTCCAGAATGAGAGGGAGTCCATGCCGTCCAGGATGAGACCATCACTGAATGGGACCGTCACTGCAGAATGGTCATACACTGCGAATCCTGCCAAGCAAGTGACACTTCCCGGGTCTTCTTCATTCATTCAATTAATTCATTTATTGCTCGTTATTGCCCATCGAGGCATGCTCATTTATGGTGCAAATCGAATAGAATAAGACAACAAACATTCAGAAAGTGAAAATGCAATAAAATAAATAGTGAAAAGAGGTGACGAAATGGACGTAGAATAAAATAAAAAGCGAGACGCAATACACCTACCGTAAACGAATCAAGTTATTTGATGTTCGCTCAAAATAACATGGATATGATTAAAAACATCAGAAGTTGTGTTGAACATTTTGATACACTTATTTTGCTCCAGCTTGGGCAAAGGCTGAGTCAGCCGTTTACACTCCTTCCTTGTTTGATTGTCCATTTGAGCTCCATGGCATCATCGCAGCGATGTTAAGATAGCGTAAATATGCACCACGTTTTGGACTAGAAACGCGCATGCACTTATCGTCACCAACCGTCTGGAGTTAGATTGATGCCCATCTCTTCTAATGTATGAAGTCGTACTGGCCGACCTCTGGAGTGGTCATGGAAACGTGCAGCCCATCAATCGCTCTGTTTGCTATTGGGAAGCCTCGCTTGACTCTCCAGCGGGCCACCAATTCCCAATGCTTCTTCCGACGAGGACATGCCGAGTGTAGTTAGCCGTGACGTTAGTAACGGCGTGGCAGAACGACATGGTCTTCCACTTTCATGCTTCCAAACATGATAATTTCAGACTTGAATAGCACAAATTTCCTGTTCAAGATGGCGAATAAAAGCTGTGGATGTTACTCCAGAAACGTGTCCTGGGACAATGAGGTATGTGGTGCTGTCAGTTGCCGAACCGAATACCATCTCACATTTAGCTTCTGGAAATTAAGGACCCGACATTTCAATAGCATGGCATACGGCCTACCTGTCGGGAATAACACAGGCCCATGCCAGCAGCATGACCTAGCTGGGCATAAGGGACATGGGGACATGGGGCACAAAGCTTCACCAGCTAGCATAATAACCAAATGGCAGTAAAAAACTTCAGTTGTTCTGATACTTCCTCAATAGTGAATCGAAGGATAGGCACATGATCAAGCATAGTTAGCTGGGATGACAGGGAGCATTTCACCCCTCATATTCCTACGAGTGTGGTTCATTTGCAGTACATCATGGAGGAAAGCAAGCCTTTGCAAATAATAAGCACATCTTCAAAAATAAATCCGTTAAATTGGCAGATAAATATCAAATAAATCTTGGCAAATAAAATGGAATAATTTACACCTTTGCCAATAATGCTCCCGTGCAAAATTGTCTCCTTTGTCTAACTAGTGGCAAAATGTTGCTGATCAAAACCAAACAATTCTAGAAAATAAGTAACAATGATTGAACAATGAACATGATGAACAATGAGCATACCTAGCTTCGTGTAGCATAAGCAAATTTTCAGCTGTGCTAACAGACAGGTAAATCAGAACAAACTGTTTATGTTTTGTCTTACTTGCATGTGGAATAACTGGCATATGGACAACCACAATGCACTGTCAAATACTTGCATAGCACTTCATTAACAAAAATAGATCCCAAAGCATGCTGTTCAAGTAATAGAAAACAATCCAGAACAAATATAGAATGTTGTCAAGGAAGGGGTCATAAATCATGATGGGAGTCGTAGCTGCCCCCCGGTCCCGTTGGAAGATCCTACTTAGGGTACCTAACTGTATCGGTGAAACAGGGCCTGAAGAGCTCCGGTCCATCCACAGAATGGTGCATTACCTCATGGTTCCTGGAGAAGTTAACCTGTTTGAATCACGCCATGCAGTTGGTTACACTTCCATTGCCTTTCGTCCAATAAAAATATATAGCCTTGGGTTACATATTTATTTAATCATCCATAGTACAAAGCGTGCTCCATAGCAGAAGCCAAATTCCCCTCACAGAAGCTAAGTATTCAAAAGTGACAGGTCGGCTTCTCCACAACTTGCCACAATTATGTTCAAGAGACGGCATTCCACTTAAATGTGAATTTACAACTCCAACACTTATACTATTATTGGTTGTTAGCCCACCACACTGGTTTGCAATAAAATCATCATCACATTTTTACGTGGGTATGACATTCTAACACATTCCACATTATTTTGATCTATCATTTAATATCATTATTGTTTTAATACCACGGTCATTTGTGAGCACAGTGGCATCAGAAAATAAAATGTCCTAATATTTTTGATCAGATGAAGTTAAATGCATTATGTTAAACACACGTCAAAAGGGAAATGTCAACTTTTCGCTTCGTTTGTAATGACAAGGGTCATGGTTGCGCCGGCTGCATGGCTACATCTTGACTTCCGAACCGGACCATCGCAGCCCAGCACACCCATCAGTGTTTGGTTGGTGTACCTGAAGCCGTATGTTTAGAACTGAATTTAGCAGTACGTTTACGAGTTGCTTTAGAAGTCGGCTTAGGTGTAGGCATGGACTGTATGTGTAGGAAATAGGCTTCCATTAATGAATTTATGCCAAGGTTACGTTGGGTTTGATTAAACTTCGTCTTACATTCTGCCACATTTCAATCCAAATCTGGTAGGTACAACTTCTTCCTCTGTCTGGTACGCTCAACAAATACAAATGGCAGCACTGTGTTGTTGACAGATGTGACGATGGAGCAACCTCGAAATAACGAAGCAGTAACGAGCAGTCAAGGTGTGAAGCCAGATCACACATAATCACTATCACAGTGCCCTATGTACATCAGCCACACATTATACCATTGACATTACATCCTAGTTGTTCACAAAGACTGGATATAAAACTGACAATTTTCTATCGGGAATATTGCCATTTCAGGGTTCCTGAGGTAAAAGGCAACATTCTTGTTCCCTTGAGATAAGACAATTATCTCAAAACTGTGCTGTTCCCGGAAGTTGAAATAAATCGCCATGAAATACATCAATATTCGCCAACTGCACTGTTAGTCCATGACTGGCAATGGATCAGCGAGGACCCGATGTGAAGTTCCAGTTTCTGGCTAGGGTAAATTGCAAGAAACTACCACAACCTAAGTCCAAAGACCTTTGATGGTATGAACAATAAAGCATACACCTACAGATGGTGGATAGCATGAGCATTAACCATATGGATGTTGGATGTCTTGAATCCTTTGGTAATCTAAACTTGACGAACCTAACCTAACCCCAATGATTTTCGGTGGCATAAAACCTACACCTATGGATGTTGAAAAGAATAAAGCCCACACGCACGGATGTAAGATGCCGTAAAGCCTACCGTCATCTACAATAAACTAACCAAACATAACTTCAACCTCATTTGCATGGCATAAATCCCACACCTACGGATTTTGGATATAAAACCGATGCCAACGGATCCTGGATGACATAACACCCAAACGTATGGGTATCGAATGAAGAAAGCATATTCCAATGGATGTTGGATTATGCAAAACCTATGCCTACTCATGTTGGACCAGGTGAAAAAACAACGCATCGATTGTTGCATAAACTCCGCATTTATCACAGTTCACAATATTTTATGGCATAGTGCCAGTCGTCAACAAATGGGGCAGTCAGGAGATGGGTATACTTGAGCACAAGTTAGTTCACCTTGCAGATATGGTAGTAATATGAATCCATTTGCAACGAAAAAGATGTTTGTCTCCCTCACGACCCGCAATATGTCCACATTTCACGTAGAAAATTGGCAGTTTATACACAGTTTTTTATGAACATAACCTTTATACATTTTAAGAACCTTTTAGCAGAGACAGAACACCTTTCAACATTTTAATTTGTGCTCACCGTATATTTGTAGCATTGAAACTGGTTAGCAGTCACTCGGTATTCCATGGTACTACTCAAGTCGCACACGGTAATGGCCATTCTTTCTTCCAATCTGAATGGCTTCCAGACATAATTTACTCTAGCTCTAGCTCGTGTTTCAGGAGCTCGCAAAGCTCCAAGAAGTATCTCTTGGTCATGCGAAAGTTCTCCACCGATTTAGTGTCATCCCACATGCCCATCATCTCATCCGCAAACCACCGTTTCTCGATGCGAGACACCATCAACGTCCATCTGAACCTTGGTGCATTTAAGGTCTGCCCCACAGCAACACGATTTACGCTGAGTCATCTCCAGTGCAGGAATGCCACCATTCTGTGCATTCCAATGTGATGCCGCCAGGCACCAGCGGTACGCAGGAAATCGGCTCCCCCCGCCGCGGACTGCGCCAGAACAGCCAACAACAGCGAGACGACAGCGAAACACGGGTCTTCCCCATCCACAATTCTACACTTTACAACAATCAATAAAAGTGAGGAAAAAATTTAAAATCAATAATAATCGGACATGACTCGACCAAAACCACGAGTACCACGAAACGTTCACCGCACTCCCATCCTGCATTTCTGGTACGGC
The DNA here is from genome assembly GCA_034440615.1 of Ashinkailepas kermadecensis. Taxonomy (NCBI): domain Eukaryota; kingdom Metazoa; phylum Arthropoda; class Thecostraca; family Neolepadidae; genus Ashinkailepas; species Ashinkailepas kermadecensis. The sequence continues at coordinate 347,964 of JAOTOM010004930.1, read as the reverse complement.
AGGAATTTCGCCATCAGCGCGCCAGATCTGTGTAAATGCGCGCAAAACTCGAAGCCCGCTGGCGTACAATTCGAGGCGGCTGGAACGCCAAGGAATCTACGACGATCTGCGGCCCGTCCATCTAGAGTGTGTCGTCCGAGGTCGTCCGGACGATCACTAACCTACGGGACACTCCGTAGAATTGTCTTAGAGTGCTTGGCCGGTCGTTGCGATCTTTGCGCTTTTGTTTCTTATTAGGTGCATGCTTCACTAAAGCGTCGCATGACATAGACGGCATAGATGGCATGGCTGGAGTGTTATTGCAGCGAAAAGCCAACGTTGAAAAACGTTTTTTCCATCATTGTATATTCGTCACAGCATCTTGTATATGTTCGCCACGAATATGACGCATCAGCGCATATGGGTAGAATGTGGCTGACGCTCCGAACGCCGGAGTCAATATTTTAATGAACGCCTCGTAGATCTTATTTTCGCTCGGACGGCCTCCAACGCACGCTAAATGCGAAGTTCGTACGCTGTAATTCCCATTTACCCCTCGCCATCTGACGTAAACAGCGTAGATGAGGCGAATTCAGATCGGCCAACGCGAATCAGGAAATCCGGCTGGGAACGGATTGCCAATATAAACTTGGTAATGCAGCTGCTTACCGACGGTACCCGAACAGCCTGAGTCGGAGGGGAACCTGCACCGCTTCCGTGTCGCATTCAGGCTATGTCTGGCAGCCATACCATGCAAGCCACATGTCATTCTCCACCTGTCGCTGACGGGTGGCGGCCGTACGTATCTGACAGACCGTGCACCGGGACCCTGGCCGCTGCTGCAAGACGGGCGGCGGCGGCGAGCACGTGCGACTCGCCTTGTCGGAGAAGGCGCTGTCTCGCGAGGTGATGCCCACCACGGGGATGTGGTAGAAGCCGGAGGTGTAGGAGACGGCCGCCGGCGAGATGTCGCCCGTGCTCGGATGTGACACCACCATCGCGTACACCTGCACAACAGCGGTGACACCGTGACACGTGACATTGTGACACCATCATCGCGCACACCTGCCCGACAGCGGTGACACCGTGACAACGTGATATTGTGACATTGTGACACCACCATCGCGTACACCTGTACAACAGCGGTGACACCGTGACACGTGACATTGTGACACCACCATCGCGCACACCTGCCCGACAGCGGTGACACCGTGACAACGTGATATTGTGACATTGTGACACCACCATCGCGTACACCTGCACAACAGCGGTGACACCGTGACACGTGACATTGTGACACCATCATCGCGCACACCTGCCCGACAGCGGTGACACCGTGACAACGTGATATTGTGACATTGTGACACCACCATCGCGTACACCTGCACAACAGCGGTGACACCGTGACACGTGACATTGTGACACCATCATCGCGCACACCTGTCCGACAGCGGTGACACCGTGACAACGTGATATTGTGACATTGTGACACCACCATCGCGTACACCTGCACAACAGCGGTGACACCGTGACACGTGACATTGTGACACCATCATCGCGTACACCTGTCGAAGTGCGATGAAACCGTATTGGATTCTGCTATTTTTATTATTTCATTATTGCCATCGGTAATGCAACTCATGGCAATCGCGTTACGATATATTCTCATACCGTGGCTTCAGCGTCGGTACCGCTTCGCGTTACGATATGTTCTCATACCGTGGCTTCAGCGTCGGTACCGCTTCGCGTTACGATATGTTCTCATACCGTGGCTCCAGCGTCGGTACCGCTTCGCGTTACGATATGTTCTCATACCGTGGCTTCAGCGTCGGTACCGCTTCGCGTTACGATATGTTCTCATACCGTGGCTTCAGCGTCGGTACCGCTTCGCGTTACGATATGTTCTCATACCGTGGCTTCAGCGTCGGTACCGCTTCGCGTTACGATATGTTCTCATACCGTGGCTCCAGCGTCGGTACCGCTTCGCGTTACGATATGTTCTCATACCGTGGCTTCAGCGTCGGTACCGCTTCGCGTTACGATATGTTCTCATACCGTGGCTTCGGCGTCGGTACCGCTTCGGTCATTTATCTCCGTTTTTGGAGAAACTTTTATACCACATGCCTACTGTGCCTTACTTTAGGACTCGCAGTGCCTTCCTGAAAGCATACTTGCGCAATGCTCATCTCAGTGATCGCCAGTTCTGCTGCTTAGTTCTGTCCAGGCCGCACACATCGTGATTGTCGGAAATTCGGAAACGTGTGGGGAGATTGTGCTTAAGTAGGGAGAGGACCTCTTCAGATGACAGCCTCACCCCCTGGAGTAAACCCTGGCTACGCCACTGCCCCCAAGATGTCACTTCGTGATTTACAGACAGGAAGTAGGTTGGTGGGCTACCAGTTATGATTTTTTTCCAATCTGTCAATATGCACTGCATTTTTTGGCTAGATTTCGTCGTGTTTGGCTCGTCAGAATCGTCCGATTGGTACCTGGCACTGGAGACAGTCATTGCCAGAGCACGTGACCCCGGAGAGTGTCTCCAAACCAGGGATAACAGCCAAGATCTGAACTTGGCGGGATACAAGCCCAAGCTAGACCAGTACCACCAATCGTTGAGGCTCATCGCAAGGGAAATTATTAGCATATTGAAACTTTTTCAGGTTAATGCTAACACGATTTATAATATTGGTAGCATACCAGGACTTGCAGCTTCCTACACACAAGCCATGCTAGAATGATATCAGCCATGCTGTTATGCTAGAATTAAGAGAGTGCTTGATCTTTTCTATTTCCAAAGCAATCTTACTGAAGAGCAGTTTTTTGTCACCAACGCCGTAACTGGGTTTTCAGGATTTACGACCTCTACTTCCCAGTGCTAACCGGAAGGTAAAGTTGAAACACCAGCCCATCTATTAAGGTCTGTTGGACCCATAGTCTCAAAGTAGCTCGTCGTTGCTCAGCCTAAATGAGAAAATAGTGTGGCAAAATTGTGACAAGATGACGAGAAACGAAGAACGCCCAAATCAAGCTCAACGTATTTGTAGAGTGAGTCAAGCTCGGTCCAGATGCATGAATACTATCTTGCGGTTACTGATTTTGATGGGTACACCACAAGCGCGATCCCTTCTCAGCCACCTATTTGCAATACGAATCCAGCTAGATTGCCTATTAGAAGCGCACCACGGCATGACAGAGGCAGGCGTTAGAGGTTTGCGGTGTCTTCCCCTCCCCAGCGATTATGATTATGAATTTGTGTTTCATTGCATGGTGGTTGAAGGACGGCTATCATGTTATATTTCGATTTAACGCTGCACAGCGAATTTCTTTAAATTCGCTGTGCAGCGAATTTCTTTAAAGTAGGTCCCTCCTATCCGTCAAACAAAACTGAGGAAATTCCCACTGATCATCGGAGATTTCCCTGGATCCTTCACGTCCATTCCCAGCCCCCTATTTCAACACGATTTCTCGGTGACGTCCCTGAATCAGCATCTTCACCACCGTTAAAATCCGTGATGGCACCTCTGAATGAGCGCATTCAGCACCAGTGAATCTCTTTGATGATACCTCCGAACCAACATCATATCCTCCCGGACCAAAAAAAAGGTACTGGAAACGGCTTTGAACCGGCAGCACAAGCAGACTGTCATTCCGGAATCCTTGCTATGCCGATAAATTGATCCTTAACGAGCACCTCCGTCCCCCTCCCAACATAAATCCTTGTCGACGTCAATGAATCGGTACCTCCGCCATCTACCACAGTGCACATGGCTGGCCGTAGTTGCAGTCAGCTGGCTCCGTTGCTGACATCGGAAGTCTGAATGAGTCACGATAACTTGATTCATAAATGGAATAGCTATGTTGGCGATTGCATCAACCAATGCACAATATTACCCCACCTAGCCCAATGGTGAGTTGTGAGCCGAACGTGGAGTTAGGGAATAGCTCAGAGCACATCTCCCTGGAGATCCCTCCGAGCACATCTCCAGAGCACATCTCCCTGGAGATCCCTCCGGCATCCCAGTTCACTGAACGGGGATCTCTTGGGGATCTCTTGGGGCAATGCAGCGCGAGCTACCAGCAACCGGATTCAGCCTTTGTTCTGCTGGGTGAAATTGACGTTCTCCCCCACCAGATACACACACAATCGACTTCAATTTGCATATCACGCCACGCCTGCCGGAGATACTCGGCTGAACCCTCACAGTCAAGCTCTATAGTCCGTTTATTAAACGAGACTGGAAAATAAGACCTCTTGATATACTTTGATGAATGTTTTGAATACCTATGGTGACAAAGATCGGAAGTCATGCATTGGCATATTTTAATCATTATCTTAATTGCATTCATGTCACATTCCAGCATGCAGCAAGTTTCATTCCAAACACGTAACCTCCATTGGCCCTGTGCATTAGATCTATACGATAATTGGCAATCTAGTTGTTAGTCAGCGAGATAAACAAGCTGCGACAAGGTTTGACTTGTGATTGCATTAACTTGGAGAGGAGAGTGGTGGATTCGGCTAAAAGGGGGAGCAATTTGCTCCAGGTGTTCGTATATGCATGGTATATTTGAGGATGTTTTCACGACAGCAACGTCTGGTAAACATGACACTGCCTCCACACATGGGCAAGCCATGTATACGTTGCCGACCCTTGAGCACGGTCACTGGTAGTAAAAGAAACCTATAGTGATTGCCCACTTGTGATTATAAATGTCTATTTACTCAGCTTTTCCATACAGGGTAGGTTCAATCGTATGCCAAAAACACTTGCTAATACAGTGTGATGAAAATGAGCCGTTCATTGCTTAGTTCATATTTTTAAGAAACATATTGTTGTAGCACTATAAGTAACCAGTAAGTCTGAGCAAGCAGTAAACTTGACCACCAACCACAATTAGCCACCTGCAATGAAACGGCCATAAAACTGAGGTATACACAAACATAGCACCAATAGCTGAGTCCTATGGAACTCGTATAAAGTGAAGACATAAAACACCAACATATGATATCAATGTCGATGGGTGGTACTGAAAATCAACATAAAGATAAAGGTGGGTCAAAAAGCCGAGCACCGATGACATGCGAGTCAAGAAAGAGACACAGATGAAGGAGCATACGCGTAGAAAGTTGCTTCAATCGATATATTGATGCGTTGTATGCCCTCTTGGTATACCTCATGCAACAAAAAAGTGCATGTGGCAATGTCCGCTGATTGCAAATTCCAAACTATCCAGTTCATTATCAAACGCCAACATCATAAAATTGGAGCGATATCCATTAACGATGACGATAACGAGCAGCAATGCTGATACATGCAGCGATTTAAACCAACGATTCGCGATGGTCGAATGCAAGGTTGTTCAGAGACTAGCTACTTTGGAGTTTATTGGAAAGTTTCCACCTGATGTCATGGGTGTAGGTGGTGGTGTGGGTGGAGTTGGATGAAAGTTGGCACTGCATGTCTGCAAGTATCCAACTCGCAGTTTAGGAGACAGGTGATCCCTATCTGGATTGGTCCATCATAGCGGACCTACAGCGGATAGGCTACAGGGCAATCTACATATTGATGACGACAACAACGGTTCCCTCTACCAATAACACGTCATCTTCACACCTTGCTATTTGTCACTTCTAAGGCATAAGTTAGCTCTCCAATGTGTAAATTATACGGTCGAAAGCTTGGAACTTAGCACCAAAGAGTTTATAAGAACCAAGTCGTGGAAAACTAGAAAACCTAGGATGTCTCAGACAGTCTGAACGACACCGCATATATTATATTCAGAACTGCCTAATAACAGATTCATTGCCCGCTCCAATCTCCCCGCATCGTCTCCATTAAATATGGGTCTAAACCTGGACAGAGACAAAGCACCACGCCGTCCGCTCACCTGTGAGTTAATGAGATATTCGCAAACGCTGAGAGCCGTGCGAATTGGGTTTTCTTCCATTCGTATTGTGGACACGTACAGGGTAGACATTCGGGGCACATACGTGTCGTTTTCGTTCAGTTCCTGGAAGATGAAATACACAAGGTAATTTAGCTGCACATTTTCGATAACACCAACATTTCCTGAACAGGCTTTGGACATACTGATGTTCTTAAGTTGAACATTAAGCGACGACGATAACTATAATAGCAATGATGAAAACCACGGCAATGTTGAGGTCGATGAGGCCGCTAAAAGCGGTGACAAAGGCAGTGGCTGATGTGAAGCTAGTCTGATGACAATGGCAATAGCATTGGTCGCAGCGACTATGTACTCATGATAATGGTATTGTAATAGCATTGGCCAAGACATCATGATTCAGACACTTGACTCTGACTATATCTGGAAACCGAACATCCGAGCAGCTCAATGGTCGCCATTTGAACAATGTTGTACGGGTGCGCCGTCAAATATAGGCTGATCATAGGTTAAAACGGCTAGGCTGATAGCTAAAATACACAAAAGTGCGGCTGTGCACTGCACGTTTCACTGCTGCTATGAAATGTGTCACGATGATGAACTGCCCTGTGAGTCGTCTCTACCGAGAGCTCAATAACTGGTCTGCTTTTAGATGGCATAGCATCTATGGCAATGGGATGATTTTAAGCTAGCTTCCAGCTAGGCGTCAGCTTGCTGATTAAGCGTTTGACGGCAGCCCGGCTCGGTCACGTGTTCCACCTGTATGTGGGTGTAGCTGCAGTGTGCTGCCCACTTACCTGGCTAGTTTGCACCTCTGTTCGGGTGTAGCTGTAGTGTGCTGCCCACTTACCTGAGTAACTTGCACCTCTGTTCGGGTGTAGCTGTAGTGTGCTGCCCACTTGCCTGGGTAACTTGCACCTCTGTTCGGGTGTAGCTGTAGTGTGCTGCCCACTTACCTGGGTAGTCTGCACCTCTGTTCGGGTGTAGCTGTAGTGTGCTGCCCACTTACCTGAGTAACTTGCACCTCTGTTCGGGTGTAGCTGTAGTGTGCTGCCCACTTGCCTGGGTAACTTGCACCTCTGTTCGGGTGTAGCTGTAGTGTGCTGCCCACTTGCCTGGGTAACTTGCACCTCTGTTCGGGTGTAGCTGTAGTGTGCTGCCCACTTACCTGGCTAGTTTGCACCTCTGTTCGGATGTAGCTGTAGCATGCTGCCCACTTACCTGAGTAACTTGCACCTCTGTTCGGGTGTAGCTGTAGTGTGCTGCCCACTTGCCTGGGTAACTTGCACCTCTGTTCGGGTGTAGCTGTAGTGTGCTGCCCACTTACCTGGGTAGTCTGCACCTCTGTTCGGGTGTAGCTGTAGTGTGCTGCCCACTTACCTGGGTAGTTTGCACCTCTGCTCGTGTGTGGCTGTGGTGTGCTGCTCGCTTAACTGGGTAACTTGCACCTCTGTTCGGGTGTAGCTGTAGTGTGCTGCCCACTTACCTAGGTAACTTGCATCTCTGTTCTGGTGTAGCTGTAGTGTGCTGCCCACTTACCTGGATGGTTTGATTGAAGGTTTGCTCGTGCTCGACGCTAGAGAGAACGCCGCCGATGCGGAAGTGTCGTGGGTTTTCAGCAGCCAACAGGTGGAGCAGCAGAGACAGCAGGAGGAGGGCGGGGATGGAGGGTGTCATGGTCCGCCGCGACTCAGTCACATGATTGGTCTCAAAACCGCCTGTAAACAAACATCAGTCAGCCACATGGCTGGTCTCAAAACCGCCTGTAGACAAACGTCAGTCACCCACATGACTGGTTCCAAAACCGCCTGTAGACAAATGTCAGTCACCCACATGACTGGTTCCAAAACCGCCTGTAGACAAATGTCAGTCACCCACATGACTGGTTCCAAAACCGCCTGTGGACAAGCATCAGTCACCCACATGACTGGTCTCAAAACCGCCTGTAAACAAACATCAGTCAACCACATGACTGGTCTCAAAACCGCCTGTAGACAAATGTCAGTCACCCACATGACTTGTCTCAAAACCGCCTGTAGACAAATGTCAGTCACCCACATGACTGATCTCAAAACCGCCTGTAGACAAACGTCAGTCACCCACATGACTGGTTCCAAAACCGCCTGTAGACAAATGTCAGTCACCCACATGACTGGTCTCAAAACCGCCTGTAGACAAACGTCAGTCACCCACATGACTGGTTCCAAAACCGCCTGTAGACAAATGTCAGTCAGCCACATGACTGGTCTCAAAACTCACTACAATCATCACTCGACCACACCATTGGCCCCACATCCACGGTAAGCACGGTAGCCAGCTGCATGACTTATCTCAAAGCTGTCAGCTAATCACGCATTGGTCTCAATCGTCTGAAAAGACTAGTCCTTCACGTACCCGTTTCATACTATAAAAAAATGACGACGGACTGGCCACAAATACTCCTATAAATGCATTTGCAAGGCTGTTTCATTCCGTTGGTGTGTTACCATCTTTCCCATACTTACTGGTTGACAAGTTTGAGCCACAAGCCACAGGCACCTTTAGATACATGTTAAATCAGCACGTGCCGGTCTGCAAAATCAGAGCAAATCCATTATTATGTACTGAATGAGTGATCATGAATGCCAACACCTCAGGAAGAATATCGGTGGCTGTTTCATGACGTTTTGCTCAATTGTCAAATGCACGCATATGACTATATAACATATTTCGTTCTTAGGTTGACGGAACCCCCATACCCTCGACCCTATGCATCTTAAGAATTAGGCTTTGCCGATTAGGTGAAGAAAACGTATCTACTGGCTGGCATGTCTCCAGGTTCACTGTCAGGCTACTCAAAGGCCTCCAGATTTCAACCGATACAGTTGAGTCAAAGTATAATGTCCTGCACACCCAAATTCACACTCTTGCCCATGCACTGCTCATAGGATCTCATCACAGCTTCACATGTTTTTTTTCCGCCTGGGGCAGGGTCCATTACGTAATTTCTGTCATGATGGGCTGCTCAATATCCGAATTTGGTGATGTAGTGCGGATTTAATGCACACAATCTGTAAAAAAAGTGACGGAAGTATTGTACATTCCTTGATACAAATATGCATACTTAATCGTGCATGCGATGCAATTTTCTAAGTGTATCCAGCGAGACTAGCGCGATCTCAGACAACTGTCTGAGAGGCAAAGCGCATTGTGACAGTGGGCGGCAATTGGCCCTGGCGGTCAAGATACGTTTGAGTTCAATAATCAATCCGATTAGGAAGTTTTCCTTCAGATGATAAAAAGGAGAACACTTCGAGATGCTTTCTTCTCAGATATCCAGATTCAAACGACAAATAGTCCCATATCTGCATAAATTGTTGCATCTAATGCCAATAATAAAACACGGTTGACACACGACAAACACCGGATTGGATTTATGTTCTGAACTTCACAATTTGACCAAGTTAGCTGTGCAGTTCACGGGGCATAATTGCCATGTCCTTTCACTGTCCTTCAGGGTTGTGATTTAGGAGTTGTGTAAGGGAGATGAATTAAGCAAGTTTTACAAATGGCATGTGTCCCTAGCTTTCTCAAGCAGCTATGGCAGTACAGTGCATTGTTACTGGAATGAAAACCATGGAAGGACATAAAAGCTTTGCAGACTTCATGAAAGAGATGTACGGGTTGATGAAAAATGACAATGAAGTAAGAAGTTTCTGAATAACTTACTTTGGATCAGCTCATGGCCGAATCCAAGGGATTCAAGGAATCCAAGCTTCAAGAGAAAATTCAAGGCAAGCTTCAATAAGGATAGAGCATGCTACTTTTGATGACAATATGCCACACAACGGGGGTGCCAGTGAATGATGAACTATAGTATTTCAAACTAATAATAGTGTTTGACAAACCTTGTGTTCATGTACAAGAGTTTTATTTCCAGTCAGCCAAAAGGAACATTTCATCTTTTATGCTTCACCACAGCTGTGGCATCACATGATCTACATGCTACTTCTATATATTTCATGATTACGAGCGAGCGCAAAGCTGGAGCGAGACGACTGCCGTGTGTATACGGCAAAGCTGGAGCGAAACGACTGCCGTGTGTATACGACAAAGCTGGAGCGAGTCGTCGGCCGTGTGTATACGACAAAGCTGGAGCGAGTCGTCTGCCGTGTGTCTACGACAAAGCTGGAGCGAGACAACTGCCGTGTGTATACGACAAAGCTGGAGCGAGTCGTCTGCCGTGTGTATACGACAAAGCTGGAGCGAGTCGTCTGCCGTGTGTATACGACAAAGCTGGAGCGAGACGACTGCCGTGTGTCTACGACAAAGCTGGAGCGAGACGACTGCCGTGTGTATACGACAAAGCTGGAGCGAGTCGTCTGCCGTGTGTCTACGACAAAGCTGGAGCGAGACAACTGCCGTGTGTATACGACAAAGCTGGAGCGAGTCGTCTGCCGTGTGTATACGACAAAGCTGGAGCGAGACGACTGCCGTGTGCATACGACAAAGGTTCACCAGAGCGACCCAACCCGATCCGGCCCGGCCAGGCCCAATCATCACGCTTTTCAAACCTTGATAACGTTTTTCCTACAGCGCTTCAAGTTCTGAGTCCTTCCCTCAGAACTGGAATCGAGGCCTGTTTCACCGCCGCAAACATTTAATGACGTACTTTTGTGATTAAATTAACTTCGGTCTCGCCACACATAGAAAAGCTATACTTGGTCAAACATCATTTATTGAAGCCACATAAAAAGTACGTTATTACTTCTTCTTACAGTGGCGAAACATGTTTGTAGTGTCTTCCTCGTGATCTCGAATGACTTTCAACACAATATTTTTTCTTTGAAGTTTCCTCATTTGTGCGGAAGGGAAGGGTTTATGGTGCAACTAAGGCAGTGTCGGTGCGGCCGGCACTGCTTAAGGACCAGCTGGCCAGCCGCCGGTCACGTGCCTATGTGGTCATGCCACTTGCACACCACGAAGACGGGCGACTGTGCAGCCAATGTCAGTTTGAGTGAGGGTGCTGCACTGAAAGGTTGTTTGCATGCCGCATACGCTGAGTGGGAAGACTGTGATACACAAAAGGCTGTGCTGCATCGTGGCGAATATGTTGAGTGGGAAGGCCGTGATACACAAAAGACTGTGCTACAGCGCCACATCTTCAAAGCTAATCGGACAATTCAGCATGATGCATTTTGATGTGAGATACGTACACCATGTTCGGTAGATCAGCTATATTTTGGCAGGATTGCAGTCAATTTCGACCGAATTTGATTGATTTTCAATGCACCAGTGCCGACATGAGTGGCATTACTTCTGGAATTGGGCTCCTTCTCTGAGTATGCAGTTCGCACCCAAAATTCGAATGCATTGCGTCGCAACGAGGTGCATTTCTTCTCTGGCTGCCGAGAGAGCGCAGTTTTGGTTGGTCGACAATGTCCTGTCGAGGTATGGTGCCCGATCATGTGCCTACAGCATGGAAGCCTCAGCTTGGCAGCCTACATTGTGCCCGTCGCTTGCCTTCGCTCGTCCAGAGCTCGAGATGGCCCCTTGCACTGGTCGTAGCGGATATGACTCACAGCTCTCCGTTAATAGTTGTCATATAATTTATGTATGTACATTTTCTGCTCTGCTTAATATCCCGCAACAACTACATTAAGAAATAGCTCGTGTTCTAACAAAACCAAGCATTGGTCATCTTTGCACATAAAACTACGGATTCTGCTTGGTTGTTGACTTGCTTTCAATAGATCTTGCGCTCTGATCTCTCGCAAATATCAGATGGTTAATTTTCAATAATTCGGATTGACTTTAGCTCACACATGAGCGAATGACCCTGACAGAAGAAGCGAACTTGGGGCTGATCCCAATGAGCCGAAACTAACTGCCAATTAACTCTGCGCCGAAAAATAACCCGAGGCGCATTTCAGATCTTCCCTATGTTAGGCCAGAGCAGCTCAGGCTAAACCTGAGATGGTGGATTTTAATAACTTGTCCTCAATTGACCTAGTCACCGATTTACAACCGCTACACCACATGCCAGGGGGCCGTAAGCTAACCTATAGATAAAACTGCACACCACTGACTCGAACGTTGCGAGACCTTGGCGGGAGTGGCCCACTTCACCGCAGTCGACATTATTGGGTCATCCACTCCGGGTGTCCCCGGTGAGCTGACAGCGCAGCCGGTGGAGAGCGGCACCGCTGCCACTCACGTCGGCTCGCGTCGGCAACCGCCAGCTATGCTGCTATCGTTGCCTCTTAAGAGCACGATCCGCCGGCGGCGTTCCCGTCGACCGTGGACGGCCGACGCCCCTCTCTTCAGGCGACATCGCAGCCGTACTCCATATCTGGTACTGTCCATGACAGACCGACCAGTGAAAGGTGCGAACATCACCCCTCATGTCGCGGACAGTCCACAACTATCGCACAGAATGCGTGGAATTCACCTGTGCAATTTTGACGTCCGTAACACAAAAAGTGTTTGAGTTATGCCTCGGTATTTTTTTTTTGGGGGGGGGGCGTGGTTTCCCTCAATGGAAATATAACAACCTACATATCGTTGAACTCACAGAGGTCCGTACAATTCATATCTGGTATTGATTTGAAACTTCAGCTAAATCGTAGGCTTGACCTCCAGACCCAATATCACGTGACCATTTTTGACTTTGATGTGCTACTCCAATAGCAATTTTTCTTCTCTCCAAACATGCCCTGGTATGTGTGCTTTCGGATAAACAAATAAAACACATGTTCTTTGAAATCTAAGTATGAGTTTTTTTGTCGTTTTAAAGGTCGTTTTTACCTGTTCCCGCCTGCCGACTCTATTTTTCCAGAGAAGCAGCAGGTATGCTGACAGCGGAAGGTGTCGGATGTCCTGTGCATCGGAATGCATTGCAATGACCTTCAATTGATATCCTTCAGGTTATTGGACGTCGGTTTGCTGCATAATTATACCGACTTACAACACATACATGGGTCCATGATCAAGTGGCTGTTCCTCACCGCAATGCCTGACTAAATTTTCACTTTTGCATTCTTAACACTGTTGGGACACGTGCCCTGTTGTCCGTTCCCGTGAAAACTGCTGAAACATTTTTATGATCTACGAAGCATGTTCCCCAAATATGTCTACCCTCCTGGGAGGCACAAAAACTTACCGCGAAGAGTTGAAAAATGTAGCCAACAAGCTCAGTGCCAGAGTTGATGAACCCGGCGTTAGGAAGGGCGATGCCTTGTATACCTGCAACTGCCAGATTTCCCTGGAGACAAATCCGAACTCACTGCCGCCGATCGAGCTGAAAAGCGACCGGAGTCAGCCAATCAGCAACAACAACGGATCGGACAGGAGGGGCGCTTCTCTTTCCGAAGATGGCACTAGCCTCCGGCAAGATACATAGCGAATGCAACCGACCGTTAACGGGTTCAGCAACGTTTGCTGAATGAAGACCAAATAACTGTGTCTTCACTGTGTACACATTCTGTGTGCGTGTGTACGTATAAAAAAACGAAACTAATCGTTAGTGTGCTCCAAGCACCGTGGAAAATACGGATGATCTAATTCATGAGGCTTACAGTTCAAGCAGTATGGGCTGCATGCTGAAGGAGTTGAGCAATCGTTCCGGCGAAAACGGGGGTGATACATTTCTTTCGCAATTATCTCTCTGGAATAATGAAGTTAAGCCAAACATGGAAGAAGAAATTGGATATAAGCAATGGGTCAGGATCGAACGTTGTACACTGCTAAGCATGGTTGAAACCAGGAGGAATGTCTTCGGTCGTTGAGTAGACAGATAATAAAGCTTACAAAGCTTCACCGCCACGGAACAAAGCCAGTACCTCAAAGCGATGGAATGGAAAGTCAGCAAGAACGAAGTTCTGATACAGGGTGATCTCGCGCAAAACTATCATTCGTGGCAATGGATGCAGCCAAAAATTTCCATTCGGACGTACAACAATGCACTATGCAGCTCTTTATAGTTTACTGACCACCAAACGATGAGTGGAAGCACAAAAGTGTTTGCTTGCTATCTGACGACACTAAACACAACACATCCATGTTATACGCCTTTCTTGGCGTGCTTCTTCCTGAGATAAAACTACTTGTTCCAGGAGTCGAAAAAAAACTTCTCCGACGTTTATGAGGCACAATGTACAAGTCTACTTCAGCAAAGCAAATTTCGAACGTCTGCTGGCATCAAGTAGATTGTAAGATTCGTTGCGAATTGATTTTTTGGAAATTGCAAATGGTATTTAACATGAATTTTACGTGGCCTGTGACGGCGCCGGTGGCACTGTAGAGCGACCAGTTGTTATTGGACAGCCTGCGCCACTCATACCGGAATCACATTTTGAATGCAATGGAATCCCTGCATTTCTGAACGAGTTCGTTTGCGCCATCAGTTTCAAGTTTGTGACAAATGAGGATGCGGTTAGGGCATGACGGTTCCTAGAGGACAGTTTGCATGCGTGACAGCAATGGATATAGGTGGCAAGGGTCTGCAACTAAATGAGATAAAGTGACTGTGAGTGAGAGTGACTGATAAAGTGAGATAAATGTGCATAGCAGTTTCATAGCGAGATAAAAGTGACTAGATCTGCAACGTGGGTGTCACATGAGCTTTCCCACGCTCCATTTAAAATATGTCTGTCATGCCAATGAACATTATATATATTTTGTCACCGTGCTGAAAATTGTATACATGCGCATGTATTTAAGTACAGTGATCGCCGTTAATCTGCCTGGAACTGTCGGCTACTTGATTAGTTTCGCAGTTCTTGACTGAAAAAGTTTGAGTAGATCACCGAATACATTTGAATCACATTTATTTTTAATGTTTTCTCAGAGCAAGGTTTGATTTGTTAATTTGAATCTGGTATGTGCCGTAAACCAGTATGGATAATTGTGTTATAAACCGGCGTTGAGGTGTCTGAAAGCTATCAATCTGAGTTCATGGTTATCTGTTGCACTTCGCAGGAACATCCTACGACTTTCTCCTCCAACATAGCTGCTGCTTCCCTGGCAAATTGGCGAGAGCACGAGGAAACAGGAAAAACCGACCTTTACAAATGACCAAAAATGTCATCATTAAAGGTAAAAAGGTATGATTTTTAGTTCTTTAATCAAAAGTTCACATGTAAGAGCATGTTCTTTAAAAATTCAAAAAGTGCGATTCCATTGGGACACCATGGTCAAAAAGATTACGTGATTTTGGGCCACGGGCTCAATCAACACTTTTGGTGGAATTTTCAAAGCAATGCCAGATATTACTTCTATGGACGGTTGCGATTTAAACGAAATGTCGCGTTTTATGCTTCATCGAGGCGAACATTATAACATAGCGATCAGAGAAACTCATACATGATGACCTTTAAGCATGTCCGATAAAATTGGTCAAGCACCGTTCTGGTCACGGCCTTATAATTGAAGAGGTGAATTCGACCCAATGACCCAATGTTGGATGAAATGAGTGACATCAAGTAGCACGGCTCTGGTCGATTTGTTATGGACAGCATCATCTATACCCTATTCCGGGCGCAGCCACAGCTAGAACCGGGACCGTGCTCCATACCTGCACTCCACATCAGTCGTTACACAGCCACAGCTAACACCGGGACCGTGCTCGATATTTGTACTCCATCTCAGGCATCACACAGCCGCAGCCTATCGCCCGCAGGCACAGCACCTCCGCCGTCCCACGCGCAACTCGGTCGTCCGCGGTGCCACAAAGGTGCGCAATGAGCCTGAAGGGCGCCGCCCTGCCACCAGACCGCCGGCGCCCAATGCTCTCAGATCGGGTGGCTGCTTTACGAGGCCACACGTTCCGTCCCCGGTGTGTCGCGCGATGATTGGCGCTGAGAGCTCGGCGACAAATTGCCAGCCTGGGGAGGTGCGGCACGCTCACATCCAATCGCAATTCAAGGTCCGAGCTTCGGCGTCCAGCAACGGCGAGCCGGAGAGGGAAAGCTGGTCTGGGACAAACCGCGTGGGACATGGTACACCGCAAGCGTCCGTAAAACAGCAGGGAACTATTGTGTTATTACTAGGAAGGTACTTGGTACACGCTACACTTCTAAGTAGCTGCACATATGATTGGGGAGGTACTTTGAGAGATATTGCAAAATCTCACCATGTAGACAGCTAGGCGATTCCCCCGTCCCCAGGCAACCCGCAGAAAACACCACTGCTACGCGCGTGTACCAACTAGAAGAAAGTATATCATTCTTTCGAAAGTCATGATTTCCAGCGGAAAAAGGCGTTGGATCAAGCAATCATGAAATGCAATAAATAGCATCCTTGGAGTCCGCAGAGCACAATAGAATGATGATGCCCACCGGTGACTCGTTGTAAAAGTGATCGGAAGGAGGTAAAGGAACCAGTTAATTACAGGGCTCTCAAATATGGAAAGGCTGGAGGTGCGCGAAATTTCACAGAATTCCCTGTGAAATATTGAAGGCATTGAAGGGATGGAGAGATGAAATCGGCCAGTAAAAGCACATAGAATGGCATCCATGATGATGTCCCATACATTGCTGTAGCCGTATTCACAGGTGAAATCTCCTACAGGAATACAGCTTTGAAGAAAAAACATTGGAAGCAATGTTGGCTACCTAAAAAGCATTAGAACACCGAGGTCCCATACTAATGTCCGAAATTGTTGGGTCTCAGGCAAATGTTGGCCGGCCTCAAACCCCAAAAAAGATGACAAGCTGGAAAATGAACAATCCATGACATTGCTTTGAAATCGCATTTCATGTTCGATCCTGCTCTTCAGAGGTAATGGTACTGAACGATATGGTGTATTTTACGCAAAGCAGGCTAGCGCAAGGCCACACACCAGGGCGGGCGGGTGTTCAGCACTATTCGGCACGCTATCCACCATCACACCGTTATTAGCCTTGCTATCAGCTACTTGTATGGAAGCCGTTAAGGTGTAATATATGACCCCTGTTTTCGTACTCAATATCTCGTTCAACCTTCAACTGGATGTTTTATAGGGAGCAGAGCATAAGAAGAACTTGTCAGCAAAACACGAAGCAAGTACAGATGAGATAGCCAGGGCAGCTAAGCTCCAGTCCCAAATTCATGGAGCTGCTGGTCATCTCACTGGAAACGACTTTACAAAGGTGTCCCTCATGCAACGCATGCTCGAAGCAGGGCTCAAAAAAGCCTTTCGGCGGTCGCCGACGAGACACAATTCTGGGAAATTGGTCGCCAATCAGGTATGGGTCCAATGGAGAGGGGATAGGGTTGGTTGTCCTTCGGGACTGGATAACATGAAATTTCAGAAACATGATTTTCATGATTTTTTTCAGATGACGGCCTTCCATGCTTTTCTTCGATTGTTTCATCAGAAAAAGTTGTCGCTTGGCGTCCTGGGTAATTTTTTTTCGCAACAAAAGGAGTGTCGCCCTTCCCAAAGGAACTCCTGAATGTCGCTCGGAGAGCAGTCGTTCGGAGACAGTGGAGGATGAACAAAATTCCCTCGAAGATAGCGAAAAATAACACAATCCGGAGTTCGGCACATAAAGGTGAAAAATCCCAAGCGATTTTCGGCAATCGAACATCAATTACTCGCAATCTTTTACCGTGTATAGAATAGATTACATTTATATTCCAGATGAATACTTATAATTCCCATTAGCTGTCATCTTACATCACATACAAAACAACGAACAATTATTAATTACTAATAGGTACAGTACTTCTACACTTGGACGGTAGTAACAAAACTAGTAGGCATAAGCCCTTTCCTTTAATATCTTCTTCAGCACATTTTTCAGCTTGATATATTTTGTGGAAGAAACATGAAAATACGCTGATATGGATGGAATCCTGATCTATATAAATTTCAGTGGTGCACTTCTAAAAAGCGTCCTATCAAAAAATAATTTTCTAGACAAAGCAAAATTGGGCATAACTAAGAGAACATTTCACAACATTGCCGATCAGTTTAGCCGCGGCAGTGGTGGCCTCACAGCCGCGGCATCGGCAACCTCACAGCCATCACAGTGACCGCCTCACGGGTGCGGCAGCGGCCGCCTCACAGCCCGAACCATGGCCACCTCACAGTCGCAGCAGTGGCCGCCTCACAGCCCGAACCATGGCCACCTCACAGTCGAAGCAGTGGCCGCCTCACAGCCCGAACCATGGCCACCTCACAGTCGCAGCAGCGGCCGCCTCACAGCCCGAACCATGGCCACCTCACAGTCGCAGCAGCGGCCGCCTCACAGCCCGAACCATGGCCACCTCACAGTCGCAGCAGCGGCCGCCTCACAGCCCGATTCATGGCCACCTCACAGTCGCAGCAGCGGCCGCCTCACAGCCCCAAATCAATCCGCTAATATGCAGGCGAGCCGCAGCCGCCAGTACAGTGCCGACGACACTCGGTCAGCGAAGCCTGGATGGCGCGCAGGTCATTGACTATGCGGATGTTGTCCATCTTGTACGACAAATTCTTGTCTCTATCCTTGAAGCAGCCGCGCGAATCCATGCTCTTAGTTCGGCTCTTGCAGTGCGGAGCTAAGACCGACGAAAAGGCCGTTATCCAGCATATCTTGATGAGAAATGGGTGCACACAAAACGCAATGCATGCAGGGAATATAATAATAGGCAATAGTGGGGTTAACTGAGATCAACGCGAATAATGCTAATTTGAATTAAAATATTTGGCTGTCCATGATATGTCAACATGCTGCACCCACAAGCCAAATATTGCACCATGGCATCACCCCACTCAGTTGAGCATAGAAGAATATGCGATCGATAGTAATCAGAAAGGGTGGGGTACATGTACAACCAGAGCAGTGACTGCCGGGGTTGGAAAAATTGCCTAATCCTGGATTTAGTGCATCCAGACAATCATCCTCTTGAAGAAATCGTCTTCATTTGTCTCACTTGTAGGCCAATAATGGTTCTTGACCATGAACTGCTCTGTGATGTGCTCAAGATTTACTGGAAAGTACAAGCCGAGATTCTGATGCCATAAGCTGGAATAAAAATAACCTCTCCATATTCAATTACACCCAAACATCTCCTCTCCATATCCAGGATTGCAAAGCACAAATCCAGCCTGCCGACTGCTGACAAGTACTCTGTCCAATCAGGGTTGAAAGAATGTTCCTGCACTGGATGTTTTGTCATTTACAAAATTATCCTCCATGGGGAATTGTCTGGAATATATGGGACTATAAGATATGAGACCTTTTCACCAAAAGATTTAAGATGTTTGCAAATGACTGCAAACTTCTTCCTGTTTGATTGACATGCCCAAGCTAACTGGAAAATACAGAAAGAAGTTCATGGTTCAGGAAGACAAAATTACAATTTTGGAATTGAATGTTAAGCATTTTGCTCTCGAAATGCAACATTAAAGAGCAAATTCAACCATGTCCAACCCTCCTTGCTTTGAAACTGAAGAATTCCATGACAATTTTGACACACCGCACCAAATGTACATCACATGTACAGATATGCTACAGCTCATGACAGCTTTATTGAAGGGAAATGTATTTAACCAAGCTTTACTGGTTTTGAGTTGTTCCCCATGTTGAAGCAACTTGAGAATACATATTACTCTAGACATATCTAGCATAGCTCCAGACAAATGAAATAATGGTACATATCCAGGGATACTTGGCAAGAAATTATGCTTCAACCAAGCATTTCTTTCAAGCATAACTCAATACATCTGCACTTGTGCCATGATTATACAGTGCACCAGAATTCTGGCGCAATTATTTCAGTTTGAAGTCCAGTAAAACATGCATGTATTCTTTTCACACTGGATTGGGATGCTGGTGTCCCATATCCTAGCCATATCATGGCCAGAGTGGAGAAATACCATCTATTCTAGATATATACTATTCAGGATATCTGGATAGGTAACTTGGGCAAAAAATATGCCTGAACAAAGAATATTTTTCAAGCCAAACTCTACACATCTGTGCATGTCCTGGAATGATTGTACAGTGCACCAACATTCTGGTACAATTACTTTATTTGAAATCCAGCATAATATGCATGTATTCTATTCACACTGGATTTGGATGCTGAAGACCCATATCCTGGCTAGAGTGGAAAAATGCCATCTATCCTATATATATCTTATTCAAAGTATCTGCATGATACCTATACAAAGAAAAGTACCATCATTGTGCTGTAATCTCTGTGCATGTTAGAGTTGCTGTTTTTTTCTTTGAAAAATAATTGAAACTGACAGCAAATTCTGGCATGGCAAGGTGGATGGCACTGAAACCAAAGTAAGCAGACCAAATCAGCACCAGCTCTACATTCCAATGTTCTTCTATATAGGTATCTTTATCTAAACCTTCTCCACTTGCCATCTTAGGAGCTGCAGTAATTTTTAGTTTAGACTGTATATAAGACATGCTAATCAGTAATCACATGCTTTTCCTCTGTAAAGCAAAGGTGTTATCATAGGATATCTTATGTTAGGATTTCTAATTTAATGAAATACAAAAAGAACAAGTTAATTTTGTCCCTCATTTCCTCATTTCCTCTGCAAATGCTTACTTTTCAGTTGGCAGGTAGAAGAACACTAAAAAGGTGGCCTTCAATTGGGTAATATAGCATACAAATAATGCTCAAAAGCAAAAGAAATAACATAACCTAGCCAACCTACCATGAAAAAAGAAATATTAAAAAGTAGAAAGCTTTCATATTTATTTCTCAAGATTCATCAAACGAAAAACCTAACCTAACCTAGCCTAACCTGCTTTTGAAGAAAAATCAACATTTTTTTGTTGTTCAATAAAGGAAAATTGTTTTCCATAAAAAGAGCTAAACTAACCTCATGTAACCAAACCTAACAACACTCTTGGCTTCATGGCAGTAAAATGTGTGTAAAACTTGTCCTGTAATCACAATACCCAAAAATGTACACTAGATGTTTTTGTTTTTAACTTTCAGAATGACATGACACTTCAGGGCAATATTAGGTAAATCTGCACCTTCAGGTAATTTTTGAATTCTTAGAATTTCTTTTTCCAATGCAATCTCTATGTGAATGTGGTCAACATGACATGACCACTCATTTCCTGTGCATATGCATACCTTTCAGTTAGTAGGAAAAATAATACCAACAAATGGGCTTGGAGTTGGGTAATATAGCATACAAATAATGTGCAAAAGAAAGAAAAGGTGCAACATAACATAACCTAGCATAACCTAGCCTAGCCTAGCCTAACCTTCCATGCAAGAAAATGCATTTCTTGCAAAAATAAAATTTCACAATTTTTCTCACATTTTCAAATTTAAAAAACTAACATAGCCTACCCTAGCCAATCTGTTTTTGAAGAAATATTTTTGTTTGTTGAAAAAGGTTTAAAAATGGGTGTTTTAGCTTACAAGAAAAGCTTAACCTAACCAGTCCTTACCCTATTGCTTGCTTCATGAAGATAAAATGTGTGCAAAACTTGCCTCATGCATACCTTAAAGTGCAATTATAGCCAATATTGTGAGATCATGTTTCTGAACATGATTAAGACAATGGAATCATTCATTCCTGCTCAAAATGGAATGAAATTATGTTTTGCTTTCTTGTTTTTGCAGAAAATGTTTGATTTTTCCTTTTTCTGAAGATAGTGTTCGAGCCTGATATATTTATTTCAAAAAAGAAAAGACTAGGCTATAATTAAAGGCCTGACATAACACATGGGATAAAGTATAAAATCACCTAGTGGCAGAGGTTATGTTAGATTAGGATTTATTTGAGATATTACATTCTTCTTCATTATATACTGCCCCAACTAAATATCAAGATGTTGATATTATCATCGTTACCAACTGGAAAGTATGCATGCACTTGTGCTGGTAATATGTAAATGGTTAGGTATGCAACATGCTACATCATCTTAATCCCATTATTAAATGTGTTCTTATAATATTTGTTGTCTTACAATGTCATATCCAAAGTAAAACAACAAACTTACCAATGCTTGCACTCTGGACACCGCTACCCAAGATCATATCCTTGTACCTAGGAAGGTACCTTGGCACCTAGGTAGGTTCTTGCCTGGGTACCTACGTAGGTAGGAGCATCAACATACCTTTCTGTATTATCCTGATCCAATTTGACCTCTAACCTCCAGGAGCAAACTGGTTCCCTGTAAGTATCTTGAATGGTTGGATGGAGTCTACGCCTGAATATCTAACTAGGTGCCTACCTCGGCAATGTCAATATGAATCAAGGCAGTCAAGCAATCAATTCACGAAAACAAGACATTAATTCACCATCATGATTAGGTACAAATACCGTAAACAACCAATTTTCGAACGAACGACAGAAGCCACCAAGAGTTGCCCGATTTCCAATTCCTCATTTACAACTAGATTTCTAGGCGACGACCACATTGGTCGGCGGGTCCGCATTCCGTCGGCACTTTTGGCGACCACGGTATGCCATTGGTTTAGCATTGTGGTTGTCAGAAAAGCGCCGTCCTGTGCCGACGGGAGCTTCTATTATAAATATGGTATGTCAGAGGGACGGGATATTTGGTATCATTAGCCGTACGTGCATAGTACACTTTTGATTTGGAAAAAGATCATTGCTGCTAAATGAAAGTAATTCTATCATTTATTGTTCAAATGTTGACGGACATATCAAAGCAAAATTTTTGCTTTGGTCGCCACTGCGGCCTGGTGAGTCTGCACCTGGTCGCCGACGCTATCGCCAGGACGGTGATATTTTTTAGCCCTGGCTCGAAGACTTCAGGTATTGCCTCAGTGCTGAACTATTCCCTTCCGTTAAAGCTTCCCTCATTGGTACCGCAGCAAATTCCATTAAAAATGTCCATGGTTTGCAGTCTGGTGTCAGTTTACGAGGTCAGCATCTCCTATATAACAACATTGGATCTGCTAACTGTTGCGTATGTGTATGAGATGTCTGCAAAGGCTAAAAATGTAATGGAGCTGAAGATTCAGGTTAGACCTTTGCTCACATTTGAACCACGGTACATGTCTCTCAAAGGTTAATTATTAAATAAGGAATGCTCTTGGTACCAGGGCTAAATACCTATTTCAAATTGTGTCCTGTCTTTTGCACTTGTATGTGATGCAATGCAGCTTTACTTTGTCATTGACTTTTGTATGGACTTGTTCGATTTATTATCATCCGATGACAACATTTTTGGGGAAAGTTGGAACTACATGTAGATGTAGGTTAGTAAACAGATCGACAGTAGAAAACGTGAACCTTTTTCCTAATAGGGTTCGAAATTGTGACCCATACGTATTGAAATATACGTAAATATGCACGCTTATATATATATATGAATACATGTGATGGATTGACAAATTGTAAGAAAACAGAGCAATGGGAGCATAATTATATAAGATCACGTTTCGGCTATCCGGCCTTCTTCAAGTCCTGATCAAATGCAACTCATTAAACACAGTTTGAACAGTGGAACAGCGCATTTTGAGCGCACGGCACTTGACACGGTTATAGTTCATCGTAGTATCTTCCAGATACCTATTCGGCTTTTTCAGCTGAAGCACACGCACGGAACATTTTGAAACACTGACAGAAGAACGATTTGGAATTACTCTGAATACAGCGCTCCAATCGTACTAAGCTTAATCCGGTCTATATTTTTTGCTCACCTCACGAGCAATGGGGTCAAGGTGTTCGCAATCCTGTAACTACCGACACAGCCATTAATACCATCATGCTTGGTATTGAACGCTGACTCCATCACTCTTCTGCACTTTTTGTTTAGTTCCACGGCGAGTGCAGAGAGTCCCCTCATTCCACGGCGAGTGCTCTCGGCGAGTGCGAGTGCGAGTCCCCTCATACCTTGAGAAGTGAAATTCCTCATCAGTTTCAACTACGAGTTCGAGTTCGAGACTCGGTGATCCCTTAAATTGGCGCGATATTCCTTCACTCTCGCTACCAGCCCTCTACCTGCTTCTCTGAAATAACTCTTGTCACATTCTCCGCATGGAGCTTTGTGCATTACACTGTCATGGATTGTATGATGGTTGCGCCGACGCTTGACCATGTCTTCAATTGTGACATCTGCTGAGCGACTTATTTTGAATTTCTCCTGACCAGTATGGAAATGACCAGAACACCTTTCGAATCTGGTACCGATATGTGTTTCACTCTGACGTCTTGCTTGTTTTCTCTACTTAGCATTACTATTTGCGTCTTTTTACGCATGCTACAAATCAGGCCCTCGGGGTACCTTCGCTTGAGAAAATATCCTTAATGTGTGCTAGCTCATCATCTAAAAGCTCTGGGCTGCAAATTATAAGTGCCCTTAGGAAATATCCCATGTTATCCCTATTTTCGTAAGATAATTGTGGCCAGAATAGCAATGCTCCGGATCATTTTCGTGTTCGTTGGCTTCCTATATTCCGGTTGGGTACATGTGCTCCCTTTTCGCCAGATCATATATATATATATATATATATATATATATATATATATATATATATATATATATATATATATATATATATATACATACATATATATATATATATATATATATATATATATATATATATATATATATATGTATATATGTATATATATATATATATATATATATATATATATATATATATATATATATATATATATATATATATATATATAGATCTGTATGCATATGTGTGGGAGGTAGAGTTGCGTAATCTTCCTCCATAATACGCTCCGAACAATATTATTGTCATATTGTGCGGTGATGGGGTTGAGTCCCAATGATGATTTCCGGCAGTCGGCATTGAGTCAATAGCGTTCCATTTCTTTTTGTTTAAAAAATGGCAGAATGTTTTCATGAACAGCTCGATGAAACAAGGTTCAAAGCTACGCAGAGTTTGTTATTGGAAGTGGATCACGCCACCCGATCTGAGAGCCCAGTCCAAAGTTGAAGTTAAAACTGACAGCTCCGTATCGCCCTTTCATCTGCAAGGCCGCCCGGTTGCCACGTTCCCGGCCTTATCGGGTCAGTTGTCAGCTGATTCGCCCATTCAGTGGCTAAATGTGAGTGGGGAAGTGATTCGGACCCTGTCTTGCCACGACAGGGGAAACCAATGCATTCCAACGCTTTAACCAAGCCATCGATGTGGCATCTTAACGGACAAGTAATGCACACAATACATGCATATATTGCACAAAGATGCATAGTATTTAAACAGAAAGTACCTGAGAACGACCTTGGTGCTCATAGTTTCAGTCGATCGAGCAACAAGTGCCATACGACGACTGGGTTATTCACGAAGCCTCAACGTAGGCTGTCCTGTCGAACAGATATGCTATGCGGGACAGTCCTGTTCAGGCGGCTTGTGAGAAATGAGCCGGCATATTTCGCAGAAGCGCTGTCTGGTTCGTGATGTATGTAAAACTGACGTGGTTAATACTGCCCAAGCTGTGTGCAATATGCAAGCCTACCAGCACAATCCTCCTTAACGACTGCCAGGATGTGGCGCATCATCCTGCGATATACACATCCACACAGCTCCTGATGTCACATCAGGCGGTTCTGCCGATGTCCTCTAATTCTGTCTGAATGTTGTGTCACAAGGTGCACCCAGGTTCGGCCAGACGACGGCCGCCTCTCGTATTTCACTGTCCCGACCGGAGGCAGACGCAGGCAGCACGCCGACGGCGGCGACGCTGTTGGACCGCCGCCAACTGCATCCCCTCCCCTCCCCGCCCCCAATCCCTCGGCGCCAGCGCGAGACCGGCGATCGCGCTCCGCTGAGACTCACGTGCGGGCGCGCGCCAGCCTACTTTGGCGATACTTCCTGGACGTGGGCGTCGACGCGTCGACCGCGTCGGTCTCGACGGCCGTCACCGGTCGCCGGCCGCCGCTGACCCACTTGCCCGGACGTCTCTCCCGCTGGTGCGGCTCGTGGCGGGCGGTCCAAATGTACCAAGCCAAGGTGTACACCATTGGATAGCAAATGTTCCATTAACTCCAAAATACATTTTTACTACTGTTATGGGTTGTTTCACTTTTGGGTAGAGACACTTTTAACTGATTGAGTTGCCAAAGATCTTCAGTTGCCGTTAGCGAACTAGGTGTTATGGCAGTAACGTAAGCTACGCTTGTTTGATGGATTTCAATATATATATATATATATATATATATATATATATATATATATATATATATATGCATATATAGATACGAACTATGCACCAAACAGGTTGCTTCCTTGGCTCCAGTGGCCAGCTACGTCATCATCACAGTCGTCACCGTCTAATTGACTGATTGAAGTACTGAAGTACTGATTGATGTTCATGGGGCGCTGTCAGGTCTATTGCAGCGATGTGATCGAATAGCCAGCGAGTGAAAGCTGCCGGGAAATGTCGGCATGGAATGCATTGTGAGACTGTACCAGACTGTGCCACTGCAGACTGTACCACTGCACAGTGGTGTCAATTATGTCAGCATGTCCCATTTGTCCCATGTCAACATGGGACCCATGTTGTTTGGGTTTTGCCACATCTCAGTGATCATGTATCGCTGCATCCAGTGTTTCGTAGGAAGGCTTCCTCAGTTGTGCAGACATGACACATCCATTGTGCGTTGTAAGTATTAACATAATGCGCAACGTTGCATTTGTTAAGCACAGAATCAGAAATGCGACATTTATCTAATCGTTTAAAATGCCACAGGAATCCACCGAGATAAATTTCACTTCTTTAAAATGCTGTTTTCAAACTATAAAAAACGGGAAGATTCAAGTCATGCCTAGCATGCAGACTCAGCTGTACGTGGATGCCAACAAAACAACGGCATACAAATAGCAAGAGGACCCTCATACCAACACTTAGACACGGCAACAAGTAAACAAACAAAACAATGATGACATTGTCATCTGGCGGTCTGATAGATCCGAAACAAATGTCATCGCAGAGAAAGTGGAGTACTTGCAAAAGCCCAGAGTTATTATCAGCGACGATAGGACGTTTCGTAAAATGACCAGCAATTCCACACAGCCCTTAGAGAAGATATCCAGTAGCTTGATTGACGCAGTAAAATCACAATTTGATGGTGTTCATTTCGCAAAAGTAACTGACCGATTACAGCCTGGAAATGTGGATGCATTTGAAACTGAAAACTGAAAATCCACTGAGACAGGTAATATTGCATCACCCGACTTCGACCGACCAGACTATAAGACGACTGAACATTGCGCAGGGTTTCCAGAGAGTCATTTATTTATCTGTACGCCACCACTTCCGGCGTCTTCTCTCCGAACGGCAGCAGGAGACTTACCAAGTCGCTCGTGAGCCACAAACGGCAGCAGGAGACTTACCAAGTCGCTCGTGAGCCACAAACGGCAGCAGGAGACTACCAAGTCGTTCGGAGCCACAAACGGCAGCAGGAGACTTACCAAGTCGCTCGTAGCCACAAACGGCAGCAGGAGACTTACCAAGTCGCTCGTGAGCCACAAACGGCAGCAGGAGACTTACCAAGTCGCTCGTGAGCCACAAACGGCAGCAGGAGACCTACCAAGTCGCTCGTGAGCCACAAACGGCAGCAGGAGACTTACCAAGTCGCTCGTGAGCCACAAACGGCAGCAGGAGACTTACCAAGTCGCTCGTGAGCCACAAACGGCAGCAGGAGACCTACCAAGTCGCTCGTGAGCCACAAACGGCAGCAGGAGACTTACCAAGTCGCTCGTGAGCCACAAACGGCAGCAGGAGACTTACCAAGTCACTCGTGAGCCACGAACGGCGCAGGAGACTTACCAAGTCGGCAGCAGGAGCAGGAGACATAACGGCAGCAGGAGACTTACCAAGTCGCTCGTGAGCCACAAACGGCAGCAGGAGACTTACCAAGTCGCTCGTGAGCCACAAACGGCAGCAGGAGACCTACCAGTCGCTCGTGAGCCACAAACGGCAGCAGGAGACTTACCAAGTCGCTCGTGAGCCACAAACGGCAGCAGGGACTTACCAAGTCGCTTGTGAGCCACAAACGGCAGCAGGAGACCTACCAAGTCGCTCGTCAGCCACAAACGGCAGCAGGAGACTTACCAAGTCGCTCGTGAGCCACAAACGGCAGCAGGAGACTTACCAAGTCGCTCGTGAGCCACAAACGGCAGCAGGAGACCT
>JAOTOM010004930.1:0-315000 GCA_034440615.1 Ashinkailepas kermadecensis | reverse complement strand
CCCGTCTTGGGATGCTAGAAGCCGTTTGCGCAACAGAAACCTCCTCGATGATAAATGTATGGAATACAGTTGTGAGCGTCTTTGTGCTTTATGACGCTTCATAGTGATACACCCCGGCATGGGTGAACAGGTTGTTCGGTTTGTTTAATTATCTATAACCAAATCAACCACAAAGGTGCCATCATATATACGCCTTACGCTTTACGTAGCGATGATTTTGATTATTGAATGATTAGTGTTATTCGAGCAAACATTACCTGCGATTAGTGTTATCCGAGCGCACATTACCTGCTGCCGAAGCGCACATTACCTGCTGATTAGTGTTATCCGAGCGCACATTACCTGCTGCCGAAGCTCGCTGATCACTCCGCCGTGCCAGTTTGGCCCGATTGATTGCTGATTTTGCATCTCTTTTTTCATTTTCGTGGGGCGACACCCGTCGCTAATTTCCATGTTTCGTTTCTAGTGGGGTGACATCCGTCACCCTACGTGGTTTTCGTCTTCATCGTACTTTTGTTTCTTGTGTTTCTGTGTGTTCTGTGTGTTTGTGTAGATTTCGTAAGCTAGGGCTTTTCCCCACGATGCGGAAATACGCAAGGACCACGACCCAAGCTCGCCACCAGACTTCGAATCAGAATTCCCACCGCTGACCATATCTGATGACCATCGCGTGACCCCGGACTTTGCCCCCGATGCTCCCGCTCTGGATATAGCCGTTGATGACCCGCGCCGCACTGCTCTTTCGGATAACGCCATGGAAGCCCTTTGCGCCTCGCCAACCCCTGCTCGTCCCAAGACGCCACGTCACCAGACCCGGACCAAACCATCACGCTCCATGCCGCTGACCCATGCTCGAACCAGACCACGCCCTCCAAAACTGGCTCAGTCAAATCCACCGAGCCCTACCTCGACAGTGCTGGCTCATACGTAGTCGTCAAATCTGTCCAGGAAACCGTTTCTTTCCGTCGTGTCAACGCTTTCAGGCCAACTAAACAACTCGCCATCTGCTCCTTAGTCAATCCTGACATGGAATCCCCTGCCAACAGAACCCTAATCATTAAAACCCAAACCCGGCCCAGACCAAAGCCCTCCTCCGCACCAACACATACTGTGGTAAATCCGTCACAATCACTCTCCACTTCAACTGCAACACCACCAAGGACACCATCTTCACGCCGGGATTCCGCTTCATGTCTGAAGCAGATATCCAAGCGAAGTTCTTCACGCCAGAGGGGGTAACCCACGTCCGCCGCATCACCTCCTTCAAAGATCACCAGAAACGTGAGACAGGTATCCTAATCTTGACCTTTAACTCTACCACTCTTCCCAAGAGCCTCCTTACCGGCTGCCTTCACTACCAAGTCCACGTCTTCATTCCAAATCCACTTCGATGTTTTAATTGCCAGTGCTTTGGCCATGGTAGTAAAACATGCCACAAACCAACCCAGTTCGCCAAAGCGCGGCTAGCCACCCCATCCTGACTCCACCCACTGCCTTAACTGCCATACATTTGACCACCTGACCACATCATATATCTGTCCGGTTTGGCGAAGGGAGAAGGAGGTTTGCGCCGTCAAAGCAACGACCGGGTCTCCTATCCAAGACCTGATGGACCGTTGAGGTCACTAAAACTTACGCACAGGAAGCGAGCATTGCTCCCCCACCAGTCGTGTGCATACTACTTCCACCTTAACATAAGCCGACATGATCCCCGGCCTGGCACCCCTTACCAAACTTACACCACGCACCAACTCCACACAGACAACTCCGGCTCCCAACACGCAAACCACTCCCGTGCGAAGTGGCGGGCCCGCGGTCCTTCCGCTGTGAATCCTTCCCGGTTACAGTCAGCAGGCCGCCGGAAAAGTCCGGCACATCCAGCGTCGGCCGGCACCCACGCCACGGCTCCCGCCAGCCGGCGGGCATCCCCGCGGCTGTGACCAGCCGCCATGACCTCTCCAAGGTCACGGTCGGCCGGCTCTGGCAGGCTCACCGGGGACGCCCGTGCACAACCCACATGTCTATCGGCACTCCAAGAATGGATTCTACATGCACCGAAAGATGCCGACAAGCCTTTTTTCCAATGTCTGTATTTCTACAATGGAAGTACCGTAGCTTAATATCCAAATGAGCAGAAATGAAAGAATTCTTCCGTATAATCACACCAATTATATCACGCTTCAAGAAACGCGTTTTTGTCCAACGATCATTATAATTTCAATCTTTTGAATTATTCCCGGTATCGTCACGACGAGGTCCGTGGTCCACATCGCAGTGGCGATACAGCACTTTATATCAACAATGATTACACACACACACACACACACCCATACACACACACTTACACACACACACACACATAAATTACACTTGCTCCCACTTTACAGGCGGTAGTCTGCACTTCGGGTCTCCATGCTCGGAACATCGATGTATGTTCCATTTATATTCTACCACACACTGATGACGCAAACATTTTGTGTTGTTTTTGCGCTGCATATAGGTGAATTTTTGGAACCTCTGATACTTCAGATAACAAAATATAGTGGATCAGCATGTTTTTAGTCAAAATTAAACGGTTAAATGAACTAAATATACCCTCATTCGAACATTCTCAGTCCCTGTCTGCGAAACGTCGACACGGAATTCGAACTGCCGAGGAATGTTTCTCATTTTCCGATTCCTGGCTTCATTTGTGCTTTGAACAACGCATAAAAACGCAACAAAACGTGGCGAGTAACGTAGTACGCTGTTGCAGTACATTAGTGCCAGAATTAGTGTATTACGGGAGGAGAGGGATAGTTGATATATCTACACAATTTACAGTTCAGGCCGGGTGCAGAGGGAGAGGCGGTGATGGGCCTCGACGACCTGCAGCAAACTCTGCTTTTCGGCCTCGTTCTTGGTCAGGGTGATGTTGGAGTTAGAGGTCAGTTTGGTCCCGCGTTCCGCTCCGTCGTATAGGACGGTGAGCTTCTGAACCACCGCCTGGTCCCATTGCGGTAGGACTTGTCGTTCGCCCACTGGTTGGCAGGGACGATTGATCGCGCACAGTGCCCTCGCCATCTACCGTGCACCGTGCATGGCGACTGGTCGCCGGAATGTTCCGGCACTTGGCCGGTAGCCACCGCCAGCGCCAGCTTCGTCGACGGCCGTCATGACGTGCGATGCGTGGCCATGGGTGACCTTCGTCCTGCTAAGCGCTACGGTGATGTCGGGCGTAGTCTGGAGCAGAGATGGGCAAAACCACAATGTTTTAAAATATTTTTTGACTCGGTTCAAATGCATTTCATTGAATTCCACATCACATATGTAGCCTAAATAGGATTTGTTTTCTGATAAAAGAAACAATTATTACGATTTGTATTCAGCGTAGCCCAAATCCGTAATGAATACCTAGCATATTGGTAATGTTCAAGTCCATCAGCATATTCCTTACTTTGTGTCATTTGGCAAGCGACGGCGTGCCAGAGGTACTCAACCATTGTGGAGACCCCTCTGATGATAACGTCGAAGAACCACTCAGTTGAGCATCCGCAGTCTCCGGCGCTTTCTGCCGCTGTTCCTTCTCCATCTCTACTGGTGTCGCCTCTTGTTCCGCTCGTTTCATCATCCTCTCCGACTTCTTTGCCAGGTTCTCGTCCACCTTATCCATAACCATCTTTTGCTCTCCCCGTTGGTCGACGAGGAACGCACTGTCCTCCTCAATCGTGATCATCTTCAATGCCTCGTGATGGGAGATGTCGAATAGCCTCGACAGCTCTCCCTGCAGCATGGTGGCGGACACAAGATCCCCATCCGACTTGTACTGTTTGGACCTCATGATGTTCTCGTACTTGGCGATCAAGGCGACCAACTTGCGGGTTACATTTTTTATGTCAAAAATAGTAGTTCTCTCGATTATTTAGCCATTTGAAGTTTCAAATGTTCCAAACATATACTAATTTGTAATGCAAAAACAGCTTTGTGAAACGTCGACGCCGGGAGTCAAACGAGGTGTTGGCTCGTTACATAGGAGGAACTTTGACGCACTTGCGGGGCCCCTAAATATTATTCGATTCGAATGAAATTTTATCTTTGATATTTCTTCATCAAGCGTCACCAGACGATAGATGATACCGTGAAAAAATCGTGGTTGAAAATTGCCCATCAAGTGAAACACCTTAATATATGTATATATATATATATATATATATATATATATATATATATATATATATATATATATATATATATATATATATCATACACCATTGTATGATATATATATATCATATATATATATATATATATATGCCCCGGTAGCTCAGTTGGTTAGAGCGCTGGCCTGCTCTGGTCTCCCCTGTCCTGGCAACGCAGGGTTCGAGTCGCTTCGCGCGCTCGTATTTAGCCCCCGGCTGGGAGGGTCAGTTGGCAGCTGGCCCGATAAGGCCGGGGACGAGCTACCGGGCGGCCGTGTCGGTGCATTGACGGCACGTTAAACTTTCGGTCAAAATTCTGCCGTTGAACTTGAATTAATGGATCGGGTGGTGGGGCCAGGGTTCACGCAACAAGCTCTGCTTAGCAATAGGACCCTGGTTCATAAAGCCACCCCAACAAGAACTCGGATTAAATTTAAAAAAAAAAAAAAAAAAATTGTCGTCAGACAAAGTGTCTACCTGCAGCCAGTAAGTAGTGACGTAAAATGCTCACCAAGTCAACACTAGGATGGAAAAGACGACGAGCTGATGTGAAGACGAGTGGTGCTCAGACTTGTTTTCTCATGCTGCACTCGTTTCCAATTATGCGGCAGTTTGCCTTCTTACGAGCAAATAAGGCCACCCAACTCAATCATCTTAAGCAATCACATATCCTTCGCTATTCTCTGGTGACACATTGAACTATGCGTCACATCATATTATTAACAACTTTATTTTCTTTAAATGGTGTGTGACCTTGCATTAGCTAACTCGCGTACATGCAAACATTTTTGTTCGCATGTGGCAAACATTTATGGCGAATGCTTTGACCAGTGCAGTTGTGGAAGGGGGATATTTATTGGTGTTCTCAAACTAGCCGGAACAAGGAAGCAAAACAAAGACTTCGGCTACTCTTCGCAAAACTATATGACTGACAAGTGAGGCCTGTGCCTACCTTGGGGTTGTCCTTCCAGGTGTGTTAAAAATCAAATTTATATTAAAATCTAGAGCTTTTCAATTCAACTGCAACTGGTTCAAGAACGATAAGCAATATACACTTGAAACGTCTACTAAGTGTTCCTTGATATTTGTGATGCTAAAATGCAAGGTAGGTCACATGAATACAGCGACTGCGGCTCCAGTAAACTCAAGCTTGTGACATCGCAGATTTCTTAATCGGGACAGAGGCCGTAACTTACAAGTGCTCCAGGGTAAAGCGGGACACTGAATGTGAATGCAATTATAAATCATCATTTTATTCAATTCATTATTCATCATTTAACTATTCAATTTGAACAGTTAAAATGCATCCGCAACTTCGACCAGGCATATCTCCAGAAGGAGCTTTTCAAAGGTGAGTGCCATATTGGCAGTTGACACAGCTTATATATCCGCATCCACTTCCCAACGACAGCGAAGCGACGGGCTGGGGAAGCCGTGCCTCGTCGCTCAAATCTGCGACGCTCCGCACATCATTTATCTCCCCGAATGCCTTCGGTGTCTCCGCGCCAATAAAGACGAGCCGAGAGTGTCTGAGCCTGCAAATTCCTGACGGTCGGAAGACGCGTCGATACCGGATCTGCGAGGTGTCCCTTCACAGCCAGCATGCTGGCGGTGAACTACGTTGTGTCTGTTTCATTAGCACATGCCTCGTCCGTTAGGGATAGCATTGGTAGGTGATGGTGATTCCAAGTGGAGAAAAGCTTAAGGGTCAAATAACATCTTAGAGGGGACAGACTGGTGGCATGGAGGTGTCGATCCCTTGAATCAAGGTGGAGTGTCCTAAAGCTGAGATGCTTGTGCGCGAAAAGACACGTTTTTCAATACCAATCCCCTCTGATTCCGAGTGACAGAAGCAAAGCTATCAAGATAGCCAATGAGGTGAAGCTTTGCTGCCCAGTTTCCAGCCGACAACGTTTTGTGGCAAAGTCGTGAAAATGTTTATATTCACTGTCGAGAGCTATGCAATGATGAATAACTCCTGTAGTGGGAACATGGTTAAGTGCGAGAAACGTACCCGGTAAGAGAAGAGTACATGAGCAAGATTTTCTGGTTTTTCTGATTAAGTTAGCAGACAGGGAACCTGCCGGTGTCGTGTTTCTATGTATTTGTTATAAGCTGAATCATTGTCTTCGCTTAATCGTTATGTTTATATCGGCAGTCATACGGGAGCACAGATGCGTTGGCAGGGGTTTTGTTTACCATGGTATATATGCACACACACACACACACACACACACATATATATATATATATATATATATATATATATATATATATATATATATATGTGTGTGTGTGTGTGTGTGGTGTGTGTGTGTGTGTGTGTGTGTGTGTGTGTGCATAGATACCATGGTAAGCAAAACCATGATATATATAAGTGTGTACACTCGTCTCCCAAAGAAGAAACATGAATGCCACTTGCCATCAAATTGATTGCACCGATGCCTGTGAACATTATTTTTTCAGTCATATATACTGGAAATGAGGACCAGGATAAGCTCTTTAACGATGCGTGTGAACGCGACGTGCAAAATATGCTAATTCACTAAGACTAATCGAGAACAGCTCACATTGCTGCCAGCCCCACAGCGTCAGCTGGCAACCAGCGAATGTCACAATCGGCTCTCCATCCAATAGCACAGAAGCATGAGGCAGTGAACCACTCAAACTTTAATGCCAATCTGGCAGATTGAATAGAGCTGCGAGGAAATGAATAAATGAAGCCCTACTTCAGTGTTCTTCCCACAGCGCAGAGTTTCCAGATAGCTAATAAAATCACACTTCGGCCACTTGAGCGTAAATACACGTGAAGAAGTGCAATGCTCAAGACGGTTGTCCGTCTCACAGCACGAAGCTGAGTGGCAGCGAATTCGGTCGAAATACAATTCACTGTCCAGCGCAGAGCGCACGGCCCCACCGACTTAATTCTGCTTTCGCTCGGAAGAGCTACGGAGGCACAAGAGGCCGGACGCGTAGTGTTCAACGAAGCAGAACATCTGCATGTCAAGTACCCTGATGACAGTCTGGAACAATCCGATTGTGAATGTCTCAACGGACGCACGTGACCCGGCGTTATCATGTAGATGCCCAGAGACTGACCTCGTGGAGCGGGCGGACAACTATTCTCTCCACCGTTTCTTTCTTCATTTTTTATTTAGGTGTTTAAAACGCATCAGCTGCCATGACTACCTAGCGCCTACAACTGTGCTATCAGAACAAGCTTACAGGTTCCGATGTCAGACGAAAATGTCTTCCAGTATGCCGGATGCAATGAGGCTTGCCGAGATATGGGGCTGGTTCAAATGGGTGAGCAGATCGTTGCAAATTATATACTAGAAGAAGAGCAAAGAGCCGCCCAGATTTAACAATTTGGACGTGCCCTAGAATGGCTCGAAGCGAAAGTACGGTATAACGTTCGCAATACAATCTGTGCTCGTACGAGAATAAGAGATATAAAAAAGAACATGGTGCACCGTTAACATATACGGCATCTATAACAACACGGCCTAGCTTTACCATGAAGGCAGGTATGAGTGGGTGTCGAAGTAGGCCCCATTCGCAGCCAACACAGCGACACCTTGTTCCGCCGAACCCTGCGCCAGCATGGGTTCGACTCCCCAGTACGTGGTTTGTTTTCTCGCAGTTTGTTATTGCCTAATGATTCCCAGTTGCACTGCCGCTTTTTACACAAAGAGGTGGTGGTGGCTCAGCAGTGGTCAGTGGCTGGAGGCGGAAGTGTTCGTGTGCAGGGACTTGGACAGCACCTCCCGCCACACTGTCAGCCAACTCGTTCCCAGGGATTGCCACATGACTTTGGATCTAGCACAGAACGACTTTTGCGTATGATGCATAGCACACAAAATAATCATCATGAATTTGATGATTATTTTGATTTGTGAGATGTGGTTACGTGGATGGAACTTTTCCAAAGCCAAAAGACTGTTTAAATGGGTCAGATTGGACAGGCTATTGGGCATTGTCAGACATTTTAATATGGCGGAGAGCTCTAAAGACCGCCAATAGTTCGGAAATATACACCGAAGCACGGGCGACAAAGAAAGCGACGAATGTCAGCACTACTAACGAAGGCTCTACCGGCTCCCGTTTCCGTTTTAGAACCAGTGTGTAACAACAAAGGCGTTGTACTCCCCTATGTGCCCCAGAGTACGTGCACATCACTCTTGTGCAATGATCTCCGACTTAATTGTTCCCGGGAACGAGATGTCAATATCAGGGGTAACTAGTTTCCATGGAGGAATTCGCACACGGTTTGTACGCCGAACTCCTTGCAATTGTATTGCCCTCTCATGCAACAGTCGGTGCATACTTACACTAAAGAGGACCACGCTTCTTCCCGAAAAGAAGAGACAACCGGCGCGGAAACAGAACCTCACACTGAATGCTGAGGGAACTGCCTCAGATACCAGTCGTATGCCCAGCATTTCTCGGCGAAGAGCAACAGGCGGCCGGTGAGCCTGTGCCAATATGTCAGCAACAGGTCAAGTCCGAAACGCTCCGGTAGCCATGCGAGACGAGGCGTGGAATACGTCAAGTGGCAAGTAGAATACGTCAACTTTTGCACTCTACGTTCAATCATCATGCGGGCTGCATATCCGTGTTCATTTCGTGTGGGTAACGGAGCGAATCGGATTTAATATTGTGAATATAGACGGATACGGATTGGATAGCGAATTGATTCTCCATCTTTAGTCGGAAAAAAAGAAAATTTGAGAAAATGACTATATTTCCTGCTGGTTTCCAACCACGACCTTGCATAATAGAATGCTCAGATTGGCTGATGTTGAGCTTTAAGCAAAATTGTGTGCAAAATATCAACAATTGCACTGTCATACTCATGCTTGCAGGCATCCTCAATGTAAATCAGACGCTTGTGTAGCTTCAGCTGGATTGATTGTACCATTCTCTCAATTTACCGTCGTCATCAAGCTTTTATGCAATCCAGTTAACTGCAAGCACATTGCTATCAATGAGCTTCTGGATATGCTACCCATAATTACATTGAGAAACCCACCTATTCCACCCGCAGCGTCATTCGTTCCTACCTTGGTACATATCTGCATATAAAATATGCATATATGGTGCACCCCAGTCCCCACATGTCGGATGTCATCGAAATAGAACTGCTAACTTACGACGATTGTGGTGCACCCCAGTCCCCACATGTCGGATGTCATCGAAATAGAACTGCTAACTGACGACGATTGCGGCCCCAGCCCCACATGTCGGATGTACGAAATAGAACTGCTAACTTACGACGATTGACCAGACATGTCGGATGTCATCGAAATAGAACTGCTAACTGACGACGATTACGACTGCTAACTTACGACGATTACGACTGCTAACTTACGACGATTCGATGATGGACTAGTCAGAGCAATATACTGCATGCAATATAATTGTTGCTGTCCAAGATAATGCTGCTGGCTTTCCTTTCCTTCTCAAATAGACTTACAAAACACACCACACAACCACATAATTGGAGTCCGCATATGGCTATGTAATACCAGTGTGCATGGATGGCATCTAAGAGGGATGGGAGAAAAGGGAGAAATCTAAGAGGGATGAAATAAATTTATGGCCATGCCCATAAAATAAGACTTACTGTCAAATTATCTCACCTGATAGATGTTCTCCGCTCCATTATATTTCGATGGAAAATTGTCATTGTATCTAGAAATTGCATTGAATTG
Organism: Ashinkailepas kermadecensis; assembly: GCA_034440615.1. Classification (NCBI taxonomy): domain Eukaryota; kingdom Metazoa; phylum Arthropoda; class Thecostraca; family Neolepadidae; genus Ashinkailepas; species Ashinkailepas kermadecensis. The sequence goes on along the minus strand of JAOTOM010004930.1, from coordinate 305,108 downwards.
CATAACTTTAGAAACATAAACATTGTTAACAGTAGCCTACTTCCAACGTTGAATTTGTTAACGTACGCGATTTAGCGAATTTAGCGATTTCCTATTGTTGAAACGAGCTAATTGTATACATGAACATATAGCATACATGATATACCGAGCATGCATGCAAGCACACATCTATGCCGTATATTGTACGAGTATATGTTGTGTGTCGCCAAAATCGCTAATCATCGGTAATTAATCTCACGCATTGTCCTAAAATGACCAATGCTGGATGTGGCGGGGTGCTGGACAACTCAGCTCATCTACTTAATAAGTAATTGCTCTTTCAAAGGTAGTTGACCTAACTTGACCTTCGGTATTCCTTTCTCAAGTTCTGAGTCATTCTGGAGCTAATCGTGTCACTGACAGTGCATTTTCCGTTCATTTGTACCCATCGGTGTAAACAAATAGTGTTTTGGGACACTAATTATGGAGTTCTCAAGACGAGGTCAACAATTCAACCTCATCTGACCCTCGACGGATGGACTGAAATTTAGCATATCGCACGTTGGTAGTATCCCAAAATCCCAAGAAGGAACACTGCGTTTGACACTTCCTGGGCGTATCCGTGACAGGTTTTGCACAGGGAGCGATTCAATGCGAAAATTCCTGATTTTTGCGAGAAGGAAATACCTTGAACCTAGCCTGAGAAATCAACCAGTAACGCAAATGCAAAAAAAATCGAATATCGATTGCAAAATTGAATCACGTCTAGTACGCTGTTTTTTTTCTTCATGCCACTATCCCCGTTCGGGAGCGCTTAGGGTGGTCCCGTCTTGTACCCAGGCACATGTGTAGCCACCAGCACAGCCAGTTGTCACCCCAGCGTGCAGCATTCAATTAGCGGGCATGCGAACATCGTCAATCACAAAATAGCAATAATGCATTTACGATAAATACCTATCGATGCTTTGCATGCTATTGTGTTCGATACCTTCGATGCTTTGCATGCTATTTCCACGGCTTGTCACTACTATAATCGAGGGGAGATGGATTAAAGGATCTGCACCTCCCCCTCGTCCAAGCAATCTATTCACTAATTTGGATGTTCTTTTTCACGCAAACATCCTAGTATATCTGCTGGTTTACGTAGTTTCCCCAGTATAATGTTAATCACGCGGTGAAACTCTGCTATGGGATGTCGAAGACGAGACGTATTCTATATCCAGCAGTATAGGACAGTATGCGACACATGTCCGACTTGTTTGCATATATGCTAGCTTCCCAGTAGCCATCAACATAACTTCACCGCGGTATTCTTCACATCGGGAAGCTTCACTGTGGCATCAATCTCGTCGTACGCCGAAACCAAGCCTATCATTTCAATCAGTGATAAATATTGTGGTCGACAGACGCGGCGCTGTGGATTGCGCTAGGCTGATACACAGCGACAGTCAAACCGCTGATTATTGCCGACGATCCTCTCCTAAAGAAAGCAATCGACGGAACTAGACCACAGATGGGCTGTGATCGGGTCGGCATGGTGTCAGCCACGATTGCCATTCAACAGGCGGTGGAAATTCCCTCCCACTGTACCGCAAGCTTTTGCCACCATTTTCACCGTCAGTCATACATGCCATGCTTATCACGAGATCATCGGATTCCATGACCAAATATGGTACGCATTATCACTTCGCGAACATTTATATATATATATATATATATAATAATATATATATATATATATATATATATATATATATATATATATATATATATATATATATATATATATATATATATATATATATACATATATATATATATATATATATATATATATATATATATATATATATATATACACTCACAGCCCGAAACATCAAACACGGCCTCGGACAATTTACAAGATGGACAAGTAATAGGCTTACGGTCTCACCCACGCAGAGCACCATCACCAGCACACACATCTCACACCACATCCAAACGTGCCAACCAGAAGCAAAACACTAACACAAAACGAGCCACTCACGCCCACACCCAGAAACACTGATCAGTATCATTCAATAGAACACACACGGACTCATAAGACAATGGCACGAATTCAAACAATACGCACTTAAAACGGAACACACAGCAATATGCATACAAGAAACACACCTTAAACCCAGCGACCCATATTAATTCAACATGTCACAATACTCACTATACACACGACTCACACCCCTCACGCAGATCAGGCGGTGTGTGCCCATGCATTGGGAACACCACCTCACACCGCTTACATACTCGACATATATGACCCACCTGCGCGACATACAGAAACCCTTTCGGAATTAACCAGGGCACTTCACCAAATTACCACTCCAGTCATCCTTTGTGGGGATCTCAGCTCACACCACCCACTCTGGGACACACACACAACACGCCCACACAGTAGAGCACGCACACTCATCACACTGGCAAACCAACACAATCTCACATTACTGGACACCGGTACACCAACCTACGTCACCCCATTTAACCCACGAGCATCGCACACAAGCCCCGACGTTACACTCGCATCCTTCCGCATCTCCCTCTCCCTAACCTGGGAATGCGACCCTGACTCCTATTTTAGTGGCCACGTGTTTATGACCATCACCTCCACCGAACTCCCGAACACCGGCCCACCCCTCCACCCATGGGGCCGGTGGAACCTCTAAAGTGCAGAATGGAACCTCTTCTCCGACTCACTATCCGCCCAAACAACCTCGAACCATCCACATATCTCCTCCAATTTGCAGATATGCTACTCAGTTAGTTCGTTATTTGGGATTTAGGGCGCATCGACTTCATTGGTCAAGTAGCATCCAGATATGCTACTCATGACAGCACACCAACGCATACCACAAGCAGCACCCAGACAGCAACACAAACCAGGCCCCTCCCCTGGTGGACCGACCATTGCCACAGGACGGTCCTCGCGAGACCACATGAACGACACAGATACGAGCGCCACCGCACACCATATACACTCACCACAAAGTACTCTGTGGACTCACTATCAGACACGGCAAAAATGCGTCCCGGAATGCATCTTTAGTAGTTAATTTAATAGACTTACTCCTCTCACCGAAATCAGGACTCTCTTGGAGACATTCCAACATAGACAACAATCACCGATCAAAGCCATATCACTCAGACATGACAACAATGCCATTACAAATCCACAGACAATCACAGACCTCATTGCAAACAACTATCACACATCATCAACACTCTCACTTGACAATCCACATCCAATCAACCATACACACTCACATCTCTACAACACTAGATTCACACTGACATAACTACAGTTCGCAATATCCGAAACAGGCAACACTAACGTAGGACCCAACAATATACATTATGCATTTCTTTCAAGCACCTTTCAACATTAATTCTTAACACTCTCCTCGACACACACGTTATTTTGGCGCTGTTTAACCCTGACAGCGCGGGAGGATGTTCTACCACACGCAGTGCGAGAGGTTCAATTTCCCCACCCCCATGAACCTTTGCTCGAAGCAAGTTAGATAGATTCTGTAAACGACGTGACATAGCTACATGCTTGAACTTCTATACCTCTTTTGGTTGGCCTTCCAATTATATTAATAAGTTTTAATACAATCAAGGTCAGCATCAAGAATGTTCTGGTATGAACTTCGTCGGTGAGATGGTGTGACCATTTGTAATATAGTCCAGCATGACACCATTATGCTGTGCATACATCGACCTTCCACCCATACCAGCTGCATGATTAAGTATAAAACGAGGAAGCTGTCCTAGTCATTCATGTTGCAACTACGTAGTTGCTGTTATAATATCGTCACCTGACCCTGGTCTGAACTGGCTAAGATGTCACGCGTGAAGAATGTTGATTGACATAGCAAAGCTACTGAATCTTGCTTTATTAACGCAAATTGTCCAGAGGCTATAAAAGAAATTCGATGTGTACCCATTCCGTGCGGTTACTAGCAAGATGTCCATGACTTGTATTTGCATTTTCCTACTTATACCTGCATTATTTTTTTTTCAGAGCGGTGAAGATGCCAGAGAAGTTGACTTGCACATCTGTGGAGCCCGTCTTTTGCACCTCCAGCTCCATCTGAAGCGGAATCACCACGTAGCAGATCGGCGTGTTCGAAAGGAGATGAAGGAGGCTTCCTTTGCAAATGAACTGGTTAGTATAATCAAACGGATGATTTTTTTAGGTCATTCAATATCAAATACTTCTTGACTATGAATTGTTCTAGGAATTTGGCTTGGGTAGATTCACCTTCATTGATCATAAGCATAAATAAATAGCATCACTCTGGAGCCATTTCCTTGAACCGGGGAAAATATAATGGGAACACCGATTGATTAGCGTACCTTGGTAATTTTTGCCTCCCCTCTGAACCCGTGATTAGTGATTCAGATATGTGAAAATGTGGTGCACCTTCGACGCATAAGTACATGAACTTAGTTCTGGATTATTTTGATGCCACTCAGTGGGTATCTTAACAGCTAAGAGCTTCGGCTATAGGCAGGAAGTTAAAATTAGTTAAAGATAGGAATACAAAATAATTTTAAATAGCCATCACCTCTGAATTTGTCTGCGTGTCTTTGTATGTGTGTGTGAGTGCGTGAGCGTGTGTGCTTGTTCGTATATATATATATATATATATATATATATATATATATATATATATATATGATGCATGTTTCGTTGAAAATGATCGCGAGTTCAGCGTTGGTGATCTTCTTGCTCGTGGATTCAATTGATCGTCTTATTTTCCTTGTCTCTTCGTTGTATTTGTGTAGTATTTCGCCGTAGTGCATGATGGTCAAGATTACAATTAACACATAGGTCATCTCTCTATTTTATCGACGTTTCGTCTTAACCTAAGACATTTTCAAGACGGTATGTTGGGAAAGTCACAATGATGAAATATACACACTTGATATTTATGTTTTGGGTAACAATTCGCGTGCGTTATGTGAGTGGGCGCTGGAAGTACTTAAAATTTACATTTCCGGTATTGCACTGCAAGACACTTCACTGTGGGGGGGGGGGGTCTGCCCCTCGTAGAGTTTGAGTGTTCCACGCGCGTTGATTTGTTTGTTGATAGCTGCATCGATGTGTCTGATGTATATTGCCTCTAAAGCAATAAGACGTCGTTTGTTGTGGGTGGTTGCGAGTATTTTAGTGTTTTCTACTAGTAATTTCCTTGTCAGTGCTGTGTTGTGGTGTTCGTGTGTATGAGAGAGTGGCCCGCCGTTTTGTAGGTGCATTGTGAGTCTTCGACTGAGTGTAGTGGTTGTTTTCCGATGTATCCACTGTGAGGTAGCAGTGCGCAGTCTTCTAAGGTGCAATTGTAGTGGTATATCAGATTTGTTTGTTTGAGTGGTGATGGATCACGTGCGGTATTGTTTGTCATCAGTAGTGATGCTGTAGTTGGGCTGTTGTAGTATATGCTCAGTTTGATTTTGTCTGCTGGTTTTGTGGTTTTGCAGTTTCTCCGAATAATGTTTTTGAGTGGTGGGTGTCACCGTCTTTTGTGCTGGCTTGTTTTGTGCCGAGGTGTTTTGTGATGGCAAGCGATATTAGCTGGTCTATGCGTGATGTCGAATAGTTGTTATTTGGCAGTGTTTGTTTTACTTGTTTTAGTTCGTGATGCATATTATGCCATGTGGAACTGTGTCTAAGTACACGGTGTATATAGGATTTGACAACACTGTCCTTGTACCAATCAGGGCAGTCACTGTCCCATTGAGGCATTTCCCTGGAGTCCGTTGGTTTGTGATGGACGCTGGTGATGAAGGTGCTGTCCGTGGCGTGTATATATATGTATATATATATATATATATATATATATATATATATATATATATATATGTGTGTGTGTGTGTGTGTGTGTGTGTGTGTGTGTGTGTGTGTGTGTGTGTGTGCGTGCGTGCGTGCGTGCGTGCGTGCGTGCGTGCGTGCGTGCGTGTGTGCGTGTCAGTGTCTGTGTCTTGTGTGTGTCCGTGTCTGTGTCTGTGTGTGTGCGTGTCTGTGCGTGTGCGTTTGTGTGTGCGCGTGTGCACCTGCCTGCCTGCCTGCCTGCCTGCCTGCCTGCCTGCCTGCCTGCTTGGCCGTCTGCCTGCTTGCCATTTCCATGTTCATTTTCAGTTTCATTTATATTTCAATCTCCATCTCCATATATCTCTCTATCTCCATATCTCACTTTTTTTCTCTCTCTCTCTCTCTTTCTCTCTCGTTGCCGATGATGGTGTGATGTGATATTGTCACACTGAATACAATTTCTGATACTCAATACATTCGAAACTTTAACGTACCCTAACCAGACTCCTACAGCATATGCTTTACAGATAGCCAGTACACCGAGTAGGGCGTGGGATTCTCAGCTCACCATAGCTGTCATGCCCATAACAATTTGCTGTTTTCTTCAGGAAACGGAGTTACTGGGAAACTTTGAGAGTCCAAGTGGTGGAGCTACATCAATCGACAGCCCTGAATCGAATGATGATGCACTTCATCGCTTCTGCGATTCTAAGAAAGGCTGGAGAAATAAGCCTACGACAGTGCTTCGCCAAGAAAAGCAACTGCGTAGTATATTCAAGCAGGCATCAGAGCAGCTAACACCTTCGCAGATCTTAAGGGAGAAACTTGATGACTTGGAGAAAATATTACTGGGTAAGCCCCCCCCAGCAAACCGCATCTGTAAAATCTATTGTCATTGCGCTGTTGGAATTCATTCGTTTTGCGAGCACTCGCGACGTAGAATACAGTCAAGTACAGTGGGATGCTGTGCGACGTCGCCTGGAAACCTGGAAGAGGGATGCTGTGCGACATCGACTGGAAACCTGGAAGAGGGATGCGTGTTCCATAGACTTAAAAAGGGAAGCGGCCCAGCAAGACAAACTCGGAGATGACGGATACTTGCCCAGCAAATAACAACTTTGTGAGCTGCGGGCTAAGGTTGATGCAGAAATATCAGTCTTGAGTAATAAGTCGGATGTTTGAAGAAACGATGCAGTCCGCATGAGACGGCTCCTCACTTCGGCAATACTCCTACGAAACTTCCAAAGGGCAGGCACCATAAAAATGCAACCCTGAAAGAATACGAGGAAATAAGGGACTCCGTGATGCGGGTGTATGACCACAAGAGCCAGTCTACCTATGGATCGGCTCATCTGGTGCTGGATGGGTTACTGGATTCTTTGCGCTTGTATGTCAAGAACTTCCAACATTTCTAGTTTCTAAATAAGAGCACCAACATCTGCTATTTCCAACATCAGCCCCCGCCGATGATATAGGAGAACTTTGTCGTAGATATAAAATGTCCATCAATATTACACCAACCATTCTGCGAAAGACGGCCTCCACTGCGGCCTACAACGAACTGAGCGAGCCAGAGCGTTTGAAGCTGGCAACCCATATGTCCCATAGATCAGAAACGCAATTTAGAGCGTACGCTGCGAAAATCCGACGTTCGGAATCAACGAAAACTGTCAAAAAGATGGAAGAAGTCATATATGGGCAAAAAGCTGCGCAAGTAGCCGAATGGCTGAATTCCACTGGTGGGGGCTACCGTGATCAGGATAACAGTACCACACCAAGTTCGGCAGGGGAAATGAAAAGAATATACTTCGGGACCGACGAACTATTCGTGATCGAAAAAGAGGCAAGGCGCCTCAAAGCGTGCGGAATATTTGTAAGTCAGGCTCTAGCATTAGCCCTCATGGCGCGGTGTCGGCCACTTCTGAATGACAAATCACCAAAAAGCGTCGAGAACAAGCTCCGAGAGAGATTGTGTGCTCTCCAGAACGGCTGGAGGGAGCCCAGAGTGGAAAGTTCGGGGCGGAGTCGCCTCTGATGACCGTGATTTCGAATAAATCATAGCATGAATTCGATTGGTGTTTGCTTAGTGAACAATTCCATGCACTTTCAGCACCCAGGTAAGCAAGAAGAGCATGCATGGCTATTTGCGTCCAGGTTACCAGCGATGCGAAACATGCCAGATGTATTCATCAGGTGCACCAGATATCGGCGCATTGCATCCTTTTGGTCCGCCTGCTATTCCAGAATAACCGAGAAGGGGTGATCAACCCCCCCGCCCCAACTCCCAGTCCCGACACGGGTTAAACACCAGGTCACGGTCATCCTACCCTACGAGCTGAAGCAAAACCTCTCGGCACTTTCAGGGCGCCCCTGCCCAAATACCAGGCCGTAAATCTGGAAGTGTCAGAGCGCTCTTTTTGGGGTTTCCAGTGCTCCACAATCCTTAAGCAGGGTCCCACCCCTATATCCTCCAGGGCTTGCCCTAGAATCGTCAGGCCCGTACCGTTATGTTATGCCCGCCAAGACGCATCCTGTAGCTCTTAGGGCACATTTCTGCCTTTGTCGGGGACTCCCTTGATGCCTCTTGGGCGGCCCAAGGGCCCTTGGGGCGGCCGAAGTTTTTTTTTATCAGAAGTTGTAGGTTACGGACGAAAAATTATCATGCTTGTTGCCGTGTTCCAAAAAAAAAAAAAAATAAAATAAAAAGCTAGTGGCCTTGGCATGACCTGGAAGCCCCATAACACTACAGCACACAACGCGACCATTTGGAACAACCGGAGTGTCTAATGCATCTTTGAAACTTCCTCTGGAGCTGCAAGATAGACTTCGGTAGCTCAAGTAAACTTGGCCTCATAAAAGTGCTTCCTTTAGCCAGAATATTCGACTTAGCCCTAATGGGCAAATATACAAGTCATGAAAAACGTAAAAACTCAAAACTTCCTCCGATGCGTTTTACTGTGTCCGAAAAGATAAGTAAACGCTAAAAGTTTCATTCAAATATATTTACTCGTCAAAGCGTGACGACTGGCTGAACCTTTTCCGAGGCAATCTCACTTGACCTTGACTACTCGGTAAGCGTGAATGACCTGACCTCGAAATCTATGCACGACATGTCAAATTGATGTCGGAAAAGTATGCCAAATTGCGGGGCGCTGCCGCGCGTCGTTTTTTTTCTTCACTATCCACGGAAAAACTTGGGGGGGGGGACCTGGGACGGCGCGAGTTAACGTGATACCAGTGGCGATGCGAGGACTTAACCGAGAGGTAGCCGTCCAACATCTCGGTGCCCTTTGACTTTAGTGCCCCTTCTTACCAGAGAGGGGCCCTAAATCCAAATTGCATCTCACCACATCACTTTCATTCAAAGTTTCTCTTGCCCCTTCAGATTGTACATTACTCTCCCCCTGAAATTGATGGCCAAAGGCCGAAAGAGTCGTCGCGGGGCCCCTCATCCGACGGACAGCACTAGTTACCGGAAAAGATCTCGGGCCATTGGAGAGGGCGCCAAACAGATATTAAAGACCCTGAATTTATGGAGGGTTTTGGTTTTGGTGGCGGTTTTGACCCTTTAGCGAAAATTCCTTAGATGAGGCTTTGCTTTGGCCTTGACATTACTGAAAATAATGAAACAATAACACCTCATAGCCCACCTCTTCCTTCATACTGTTTGTTAACTGATAGCGCACTTTACGGAAATGCGCCCAACTTTGACAGTTTTTGGGAAATTAAGTCACCTTAAAGCGCAACCGACTTGAAATGTGCCCTGATGAGACAGGGTGTAAAAGCTTGAGAGGCTTTTTCACGAAATACACGTCTAAATTACGGTAAATGTGCATGCAGGACGATATGTCGCGTCTTTCTCTGTCAGATGGTGTGCACTAATCGCGTGTTATCCGCTTTAGAAAAAAGTCAATTCGATCGATTTGGCTTTCACACCTTGCTCAATATTATTCTCGCTTACAGGGTCTTGAGAGCCAGCTTATGCCTGAGTGCAGGGTTTAGTCCAACTGACGATTCACCAGCGAACGGCTGGCATTGCAACTGATGGGAATTGATTAGGAAGCTTAAAAGCATGAAAATGGGCCATTGTTTCAGCTATTTATATTCATAGTTAATAAAATATGACAATAATAAGACATGTCGAGTAGCACAAAATCAGTACAGGTGGTGTTGGATTCCAGCGCAGTATCTTCTACCAATGTTCATTTCCAGCGCAAAAATCATAAAGTAGAGAAAACATTGATTTTGTGTTAGGTAATAATGCAAAATAAAAATACCATGGCTGCAATCAAATTCTTGCCATCGGTATTCACCATTACTATGTTGAACATCTTGCAATATATCTAAGTTGTTTAGACATAGCACACGAATTTAGAGGCGAGTACAGTTTCGACGCACTTTCTTGGTGTAAAATCACAATGACAGTCGTCAAATGGCGTTGTCTAGTTTGGGCGCAGCATGTTGTTCATAAGCACAAAAATGTCTTATTTTGGCGCATTCGGATTCCCCTATAACACAGCCTGAGCAACACACACCTATCCTCACTCTTGGTGACATGATTTTCTGATACTAACCCGTAAATCCAATGCTGACCCAACTCTCACCGACTCGTACCGTCCTATCGCCCTCACCCAGCTGTTTTCATAAACTATTCGAACGCCTTGCTAAGAAACGTCTCCTCTACGTAATCCAATCACACAAACTTATCTCACCCTTTCAATCAGGCTTTCTGCCTGGCCGATCTGGCATCGACAACCTGTCCCTCCTCACTACACACATTCAGGCGGGAGCAATCCAGGAAAAAAATGCACGGCCGCCATCTTCCTGGATCTCAAACACGCTTACGACACAATGAACATCATAACACTTACAATGCCTTCATGGTATAGATATGCAAGGGCGGTTAGCACAATATCGGCATTTATACCTGCGAAACCGCTCATTTCAAGTCAAGATAGGACCCCACACCTCAGACACCAAATTCCATACTACCGACGTAATGCAAGGATCAGTCCTCAGTTCCATTCTCTTTATTATTGGTCTAAATTCCGTCATCACAGACAACTTTTCGGTCAACATTTTCCTCTATGTGGATGACATTGTCCTCTGAACATCACACACAACACCAAAAAACGCATTAGGAACACTAAAACGCACACTTACGGTACTACGCAGTCAACTAGCACTTCTCAATCTTCACATTGGAACTCACAAGTCCAAATGCATTTTTTTTCGGACAGCATTCAACAACACCTTATCAACCACTCCAACTAAACCACATACCCTGTAGCGAAAGGAGATGGGGGTTTATGATGTCAATGAAGTATTCTCTGGCCCCAAAATAATAATAGAATGTCCAACATTTATACGTTTTAGAAATGTAGTTCGAACTCTTGCTGGGGTAGCTTTATGAACCAGGATCCAATTGCTAAGAAGAGCTGGTTTCGTGAACCCTGGCCATGATTCCATGAATTACAGTTTTACAGTCTAAATTTGGCAAAGCGCTTCACGTGCCGTCAATACACCGACACGGCGACCCCGGCAGCTCGCTCTCGACCTTATCGTGCCAATTGCCAACTGACCCTCCCAGCCGGGGACTAAAAGCAAGCACGCGAAGCGACTCGAACCCAGCATTGCCAGGACAGCGGAGACGGGTGCACGACAGCGCTCTAGCCAACTAAGCTACCGAGGCGGCAAGTCACAGGGAGGCACTTGCTTGCTTAATTCAGATTCATTGACAAGTCAATTAGTTACTTGATTAAATTGCATCTACTTCATTGAGAATCACATGTTTTAGGGCGCAAGGAATGTGTTGCATGATATCATATTATTTATTGCATATGTTGTGCACTGTACTGCAAGCGACATATTCAGAATTCCGTGGGGATAAAGTATTTCTTCACGCTGATACCATCCAACTATTTCACCATACAAAGATTTTACTTTATATGAAGCAATATAAAGTAAAATCTTTGTATGGTGAAATAGTTGGATGGCACGTCAACCGCTTTGCCAAATTTAGACTGTAAAACTGTAATTCATGGAATCATGGCCAGGGTTCACGAAACCAGCTCTTCGTAGCAATTGGATCCTGGTTCATAAAGCCACCCCAGCAAGAGTTCGAACTACATTTCTAAAACGTATAAATGTTGGACATTCTATTATTATTTTGGGGCCAGAGAATACTTCATTGACATCATAAACCTCCCATCTCCTTTCGCTACATCTTTGCAACTGAGCTTTTTCCAACCTTTCCTGCTCATTCTGTGTTGCTGGAGTCGAAATCCGCAGCTATCAATTGTTGCTTATCGACAGAAGTCCAGTAACCTGCTCGTTTAACTGCCAATGTTGTTTCGCCGACAGAGGAATGCAAGGCGGGAACAGGGAAGACCCGTGTTTACCACTGCATAGCTGCAGGGCAAATGGTCGCGTGACCACCACACACGCGAATCCTATGGCTCGGACGCTGGCCGGTGGCGAAGCTGTTAGACTGTCACGCAACTCATAACTGTGAAACGGCGCAGCCTACCAGTAATTTTTGGTGTGCAGCGTCACAGCCTACGTTCCTAGTGAGCCAGCCATGCTAAGGGTACCCCCGAACATCCCACCGAAAGCGAGTGTACCTCATACTGAGACAACCTCGCCCTCAATGCACCACATGCCACCGCCCACTTGCCGTGGAACGCATAATCATACATTGCACCAAATGTAACACCGCTAGTCAACACATCACAAACTACTGCATCACAAACAACATACCACTAGGCATCACCACTCTTGTCAACAACGACCATCCAACATTACACGAACATCTCTTCCACTTTATATCATCTACACGCATTAGTCATGACCTGTGATATACAAAAAAAGAAAAAAGGAACGACAAAAAAGAACAGAAAAAGAAAATGCAAAAAAGGAGAAAACATGAATGAAAAGATTCAGAAAAACAAGCATAAAATACATTGAAAAAGAACGGAAACAAAACCGGACTTATCCAAAAAGAACAAGCCAAAACACAAATCATGCAAAAAAAGCAACAACGAAAAACAACGTTCCATAAAGTGTGTACTTAATGAAACGTATTCCATATAGTGTCCCCTTGAAGTGTTCATTCTACTTGTGGCGATGACCTGTTCCCATCCCACCATCTGCACCCCCTACCCCAAAGAGGCACCGTCCGAACTGGCAACTCTTCGCTACTTCATCACCTATGGCCTGTCAGCAACTCTACAATTCCGGCTCTACTGCAACTCTACTTAGCTCTGCTTATCTCTACTCGTCTATATGCCATCCAACTACGCTTTCCGTGGACCCTCTTCAAGTCAACTCTACTACTCTTTTCTCGTCTCGTATCCTCAACTGAAGATTCCGTTTCCCACTTTGTTCTACTCCTAAGCCTTACACAGCCTCACACTCAGCAAAACACACGCCAACAAACGACATCACTAACACGGTGACAGGCTGGCCAAACTCACCACACACATGCATCTCTGGAGAAAATGTCTCGATTGGTGGCATCATCAGTAGAGAAAGCACCCTAAACAACAAGGAAAGTCCCCCATTTCGCATCACATGGACTCGTCCATGTCCTTTGGAATTCAACGTATTTTCATTTCTGGGTAAACAGCTTTTCATTAGTTGTAAAATGGCGCCCAGTATGAAAAAAAGGTTACGCAATGTAAGAACAATCGGGTCTGGAAATTTCCCGAGTTGAATTGATCTTGACTTCCGCAAATATTTAATGCCGGAGATGTTATACATATGCATTCCATTATACCAGCCGTGAAATCTTCTTTGGTTTACGGCCAGTCGGACATTTCCTCTTGTGACCAGAGGCGTGCAACACCCCGAACTTTGGACGTCACCCAAACTTCGGCCGCGTCGGAAAAGTAAGCCGTAAGCGACGGTATTTCAGAGTGCTTTTCAAGCCGAAGCTTCGAAATATACGATGACGTCTTGCGCATCAAGTTGTCCAGAAAGGAAGTTACTGGAGATTCAAACTGGCACCCACATATTGCAAATGGACCTAAAACAGTTCACCGTTGATGGGTGTTAGCACCTCAGTCCAACAGATCGTTTTCAAGTAAGTGGTATCCTCCGAAGGAACACGGAAGCCAATGAAGTCCGGTGCTGACTAACATTACACACTACATTTTTTCAGAATGTTAACCGGCACCATATTTGGTGTTACATGAGAAGCAACGACGCTGGAACGCATTGAGAGTTGTGAGCCAGGCAACATCAGATTGTTTCATGTTGCCCTATGGGGCTGATATAAGGTAATTCAAACCTGCTGTGCATCCAGCCCATTGCTTCCCGTCCGATTCAAGATTCGATTCAGGGCGAGAATTCACCCTCACTCGCCCCATTTTATCAACTGATATATGCATCAACGGCTCCCCCGTTAAAGGACATGTCGGCTGGTCTGTCTGAAGCATGTACCAGTTTTGATACATCATGTATCAGTATTGATGTATCAGTCAGTATTGATGCGTTCGTATTCACTAATAGCGCATTCAATTAGTGGAGGTTTTTAGATGCCAAGCGTGTACTCTCTAGCAGCAGCAACATTCTTGAGTTCCCTGGGAAAACATTCCGGCAAATAATATGCGTACCGCCCTTTAATATTGTACCAGCTCTCATGAACACCGGATCACCATTACTACACTTGGATCACAGGCTGGTTTGTAAACAAGGACTTTCCATCAATCGGGTGATTTTTGTCCCAACCTATTGGCCATCCCGTCCCGGGTGTCTTCCGGTTAAAGCCTCGGTGGAGCCGGACAACCACATAATGAAAACCCAGCAATTTTTATGTTTATCTATTCGATTTTCCAAATTTTGGATCTTCCCGTCAGCCTGTTTCCCCAGGCTGGAATCACAAATCCTTAAAGTTAGAGATTTCAGAACTTATCGACACAATTTTCGCGAAACCTTCTAGCCTTCTGGAAGGGTCATAGCGTAAACCCATAAACACTTCTTGGAAACATAGGTGGCGCCCGGATTAGAAGCTGCATGAAGTTATCGAACTTCAAAGGATAACTTGGCTGCCGACCTTTTCGACCCTTCCTGCTTCAGCAATGTGTCCAAGCTGATATTAAGTGGGACGTGTTGAGCTGTCACCAGCCGAGGACAAAGAGTAAACAACCTTTTCACTTCTGCAAGTTGCAAGCATTTTGAACCCTAAGCTCTGCGTTCTTGAAAGATAAGTGGTAGACGCAACATGACTAAGTTTCCGAGATTGTTGTGCCTGATAGTGTTTTGCAGCATTTTGCTTAAATTTAATGATGTCTATGCGGTTTGATTTTTGCATGCTTATTATGACATTCACGTATCTTAGCGTCGATGCGTCCATGTGCTACCACACATATGGAACAGCCAAGCATGGACACGCGAAGTGACAGCATGACGCTTACAGCGTCCAAGCAATGTCAACGTGTATACAGGACTACTGAATGGGCAGGGGGCATGGGCATTGGGTACTGATGGGGTACAATGGGCAGGAGACATGGGCACTGGCAGGGGATACTGAAGGGATACTAAATGGACAGGGGCATGGGCAGAGAGTACTGATGGGATGCTGAATGGGCAGGGGGCATGGGCAGGGGGTACTGATGGGAAACTGAATGTGCAGGGGCATGGGCAAGTGAGCAACGCTTACTCCCATAATGCTCCGACTTTCTTCGTCCCATTTTATCAGTGCGGAGCAAGCGCATGGTTCCTTTGTCTCTTCATCTCGAGGATAACAGATAGGCCGAAAAAGCACTGCAGCGAACCCCTTTGATTCCACGAGATCATGAACTGTAGTGAAGATCGATGCAAACGGCCGCTACAAAGCGGGCACCGTTGGGAAACGTGGAGCCCTGTAGCACTTCTTTTTCATGAGATTTCCTCGTTGTGTATTTAACAGCTGTTCTCAAAAGCAACCCAAAGCTAGTTTCCTACACGCGTGTGAGTGAAATTGTATTTAACTCATTGAAGGTTTTTGTGAATGACCATAACTAAGGCGTCTTTACCGGCTAAGGCTGAAATATCGTAGCAAAATAATGGGCGAAATGTCATACCAAAATTCACAAGATTAAATGATTGCATTTTGGTTGATTGCCATGCAGAACACAGTGAATAGACGACAGCAAGCACACGCGGGTAGTCAATAGTTCTCGCACGCATCCTAATCCTTCACAAGCCACCAGATCCTCAAGTGGGTGAATTAATTCTTGAATGCAATGTAGAACTAACTCGCCGGATCCAATAATGAACAAATATTCCTCTAGTCTTAACATCATTCTATTGAAACTAATATGAATGGAATGCTGCGGTGTGCCATATTTGCAAACTTCCGCCGAGATTTACGACTCCATAACGAAGCTATGAGCATTAGTTCTATCCAGTAAAAATACGAAATCATCAGCACGGATTTTTGCCTGCCAATTTTAGCACAAGCTTGGTAAAACCCTCCATAAACTAAGATTGTCAAAACTTAACAATAACTTGCCGATAGGAACGGTTGGAACCAAATGCATTCACGCAGTGCTTAGCAAAAACAGCGTAGAAAATGCGGTGTCCTCACGTGTACGCTTATCACATAAGTGGCCATAAATGTAAGTGTACGAGAATACATCTAGAGGAGGAACCTTTAAGTAATGGATAACTCGAATGGGCGTACCAACTCTCATTGGGGAGATTCGCAGATTAACACTTTGTGAGTAGCCATCTATATATTACTCTTCTATCTTCATATCATTTGTCATTTAGCCTCATCTTTATATAATTATTGATATTATTTACAAATTGTGTTTCTTCGAGTTTTGGGCTTGATTTTAAACTGGCGCTATTTCCAGAAGACTGTATTTATCAGACTTGCAAAAAACAGCTTGGATTCTTCCACGCGACATCAACACGGTGCTTAAAAACTGTGGTATCCTAATCGCTGTGCTAAAGGTAAGCAGCTTAACTGTGGCTGAATGTGGTGGCACATGTGAGCCTGGCGGAAGCCAGATAATTTGAGGCAGGATGACAGTCCCGAAGCTTTTTTTCATACCGAAAATGAGCTTTTACAGTCCCTACCAACCTCGCATTCGACTACGGCGAAAAAAAAATGAACTCATATTGCACTTCAAAGCTGTGGCCGGAGGAGAAAACGCAAACTTTGCGCCCGCTGGGTGCAACACTATTCATCTCCCCGATTGGAGTACTCCTCCAGTCCCCGCCTCGTGTTCGAGCGTGACCCGAACGCCAGCGGTACTCACCAGAGAGCTAAATCCATGTTCGGCGCACGACCAGACCGAGGCGCCAGGCCGAGCGCCACGAACCCGACCGCAGAGCGCGCCGCCGACTGGCCGCCAGTGCTCCAGCCTCCCGCGGGCGGCGCCACCTGCGCGGATCGATCGCCGCTCAGGCCGGCCGTCTCGTCTCGCTCGACAGCCAGCCGGCCGGAAAACAAGCCAGATGCAGGCGGCGCTGGCCGCGGCGCCCGGCGCCATGCGGCCGCAGATTCGACGGATTTCATTACAGCAAAGGGGTTTTGTTGTCGGTCGTCGGAAGCCGGCAGCCGAGGCTGGACGCCGGCAGCCGAGGCTGACGCCGGCAGCCGAGGCTGACGCTGGATGCAAGCAGCCGAGATTGGACACCGGCAGTCGAGGCCGGACGCAGGCAGCCGAGGCTGGACGCCGGCAGCCGAGATTGGACACCGGCAGTCGAGGCCGGACGCAGGCAGCGTGACATGCACCTTTAACAGAGCGAATACGCGGAGAGCGTTCTGTCGTAGACCCCGCCGCGCTCACCAATCATTCGCTGAAACCCCTCCAAGGCCCGGACCGGGCTACAATCGAGCGCGAACGGGGACGGTTCGGCGGGTTGCGCTCCTCGGCAGCTGTTTCCGGGCCGACTGCTGGAAAACACCGCCGCCGGCTCTGAGCGGCACCGCCGGCAGCTTGGCCGGCAGCTTGGCCGGCACAGGCAGACGGCCGCACCTCGCCGCTGTGTAGCCGGCGGCTGAGCGGCGGCAGCCCGCCAGCCGAGGTCTCGGCCACAGCCGGCGGTTTGGACACCCAGGCATGGTCGACTGCCGGCCGGACCGAAATAGCCGCCGGCCACGACAGCCGCCAGGATTCGCAGGGTGACGTCACCGAGGCGCGCGGGCGGACAGCGAGCCGTCAGCGGGAGTCGCCCGGCCCGGCCGCAACACGGCGCTGGGTGCCTCAGCTCAGCGGTGGTGGCTCAGCGGTGGTGCCCCCACACACACCCACCCGCACAGAGCGGGCAGATTCATCAGCTACGTCAACTTCAGCCATCGTGCTAGTATACACTCCCCACAAAGCAGATTTGGCTCAGCCGTGATTAGAGTGTACCCCCCCCCCCCCCCGATCCCGATGCGAACGACCATACCTTCCAGAAGGTATACTTCCAGAACGATATATCCTTCCGGAGAAATAGTTCCGCAGAAGCCAAGCATATTATCTGTGACATATTAAAAACAACAAAAACAAATCCGACCATGTTTGCAACAACTAACTCCTGGAGCCGCCCGTCGCCAAGGTAGAGAGCAAAATATTGGTGCAACAAAAAAGTAAGTAAATTACCGGATGATCGCATCATGTGTTCAGGAGCAGCAAATACAAAGCCATAAAGGAGAGGACAATTTGCAACCCGATCCCATTATGGGGTTGGCTGTGGCTTTACGACCCCTGATGGGCCCCTGTGGCTCTTATTAAGCCGTAATACTTTATGACGACGCACTCGGCAGCTGAGGCCGGGCTAATCAAGATAAAAATCAATTATGGTCAGTCCGATGTGGAAGGATCTGAACAGAAAGCTTGGGTAAATTGTGGCCGTGTATTTAACCCTTTAGGGAAATGAGTTGTTCCATAGCACATCAATACCAAAATTGTTAGTTTCAGCAATCAAACTGGCTATGAAATTCCAGTGGTCGAGCCCTCATCATGGGAGTACCTCCAGGACAAATCGCCAAGGCATGTTCAGTACACAGCATCCGATTTTACCCAAGATTGGTGTACTGGCTTATCTAAGGCCTGATCACGATTCAGAACTTTTTGGCTTCCGAAATCAAAAGAGTTACAAGGTATTGGTCACCGATATCTTGGGATCACTATAAAAGTACCAACCTAGACTAATTTTATCGTTTTGGTGACTACAATTAAATCCATATATTCTTTGAAAAAAAAGAAAGCTAATGTGACTGGCAAAATACGTTTCACCTCATGAAGTCAACTTTTTAACATAATGACTTTGTGACCTACTTAGATCGTGATCTTTCAAACTTCCGCTGTTTTATGTTCTTTTGAAGGAAATATCTCCAAGCCATTATCTAACTCATGAAATTACCTTTTTCTCCACAGACCACTCTGTAAGACGTCAAGGAGGTCAAATGTTAAAGACTGAGCTGACCTTCACATGTTGTTCTTGTGTGCTCGAAAAAATATGCATGCCACCTATTTTTGGGTGCCGTCAAAAGCACCTTACTCCCATAGCATAATAGAAACATTGTTGGTGAATCACAGGTAGCAGAGGTCATATACGGGTCAGTGACTTGGACTCGAAGCGGAGGTTTTGAATGCGCAATGGAAGGTGATCAACATAGGTGTCTTTCAAAAGCTCTCTGCTCGGAGCGCATGGCGGTGTCACATAACAAATATTATAAACGTCACGGATAATGTCACAGGTGAATCTCAGGTGACCTGATCTCAACATGGGCTTCTTCTACACATTGCACACAGCGGTAAACATGGGTGTCATCTTGAAGCCCTTTGGCAATGGAATGCAACGACGGCATCTATAAGTGCATATGAGTGACGGAGGTGCAACATATGCTACGGTGACCCGAATTTAACTTAAATCTGAGGTTCTACATGTGTTTCAGACGCAGTCGTTATTGGTGCCATTCGGGGTGAGAACGACCTGACAGACGGTTGTTGACGCGCGGGCGACACGCCATCTCCCTCCGAGCCGCTCTTTTACGACACTTCTTGATGGCGACAGGCAGGCGCTGGTGTGGTCACGACTCTCGGGCCGGCCGGGCAGCCGCGCTATATGCGTCGCACGCCTTTCGCAAGAAATGAGGTTTCTTGTCGGTGGCGATCCTTTTCGGAGGCAGGCAGGCTTATGCTAGCCGACGTATCCATCAAATCCTGTCCGCACGGCAAGCAAAATGTTGCGCGCGAGTCGTGCAGAATACTGTTGGTGGGAGACATGCAGCATACTGCTGGTGGTAAACATGCAGAATACTGTTGGTGGGGAAATATGCAGAATACTGTTGGTGGGAAACACGCAGAATATTGTTGGTGGGGAACATGCAAAATACTGTTGGTGTGAAACATGCAGGATACTGTTGGTGGGAAACATGCAGAATGCTGTTGGTGGGAAATTCATGGGACCTCTATCAGAGGGATGGCCTGCACTTCTCCGAGACGGGGGTGCATGTGTTAAGCAAAGTATATGAGCATGTCCTTTAGGGAAACTAGACAATGGGGTGGGGAGGGATGAAGTAGCATTGCCATCTCAGGGATATGCCAATAGTGACAGCCTAGGCAATAGAACCTCACAGTCAGCAAATGAGGATAACAGTAGTTCAAGGGGGCAGAGTGGTAGCTCATCCAGAGATGAAAGAGCTACTCAACATGAAAAAGCCAAAGCTGGTTATGGAACATATGTTAAGTGTATGATGCATAATGCTCAGAGTATTCGATCCAAATGTGATGAGTTCAAGTGTTATGTTGCTGAGGAGGAACCAGCTTTTGTTTGCATTACTGAGGCATGGGTCAGTGACGGATATTTTGGGGATAACTTGCAGGGCTATGAGATCCAGGGATACAATATGTTTTCGTGCACTAGGGGTCCAGCAGTGAAAGGGGGTGGTGTAATGCTCTATGTGAATAGCTTATTCAGTTCACAAAAAGTAGCAGATGGTGTACAAAATGTGTCTGTGGAGTCCATTTGGCTTGATGTCGCTGTGGGAAAAGGCAACAGCAATAAACTGAGGATAGGAGCTTTGCACCGATCAGGAACCTTGCCACATTCTCAGCAACTGGAGCTCGATAAGGTGATTTGCGAGGAAATCAGTAGAAACTTTCGGAGGAAATGCCTTATTCTTGGTGACTTTAATCTAAAAGGATATGAAAATGTTGGTGTTGGCTCCCCATCATGTAACATGTTTAGGAAGTGCCTTGAAGAGGACCTGTTCCCACACCAGTTTGTAACGGAACCAACTAGGCATGGCTCATTCTTGGACCTTGTCTTCTCAGAGTTAAGTGATTTAGTTCAAAACTTGACTGTAGGAGAAACTCTGGGAAGAAGTGACTATAACATAGTGAGATTCAAGGCACAAGTAGAGGGCACAATGAAGGATAATTTGGCAAAGGTTCCAAATTTTCACAGAGCAGACTTCGACTGCATGAGAGCGGCTTTGAGTGCCATAGAATGGGAAGAAGAATTATCCAATTTAAATGCCTGTGAAATGTGGGAAAAGTTCAAATCTTACTTGAGAGAAATTCAGATTAGACATGTCCCCAAAAGCAAAGGCGCAAAAGAAGGGTAGGAAAGCCAGCATGGCCAACGCCAGATTTGATAAAAGCAATTAAGGCTAAGAAAGCTGCATTTAGAGTGTTTAAGGAAGCTTCAAATATCGTGAATATAAGGTCGTATAAAAAAAAGCTAGAGACGCTGTGAAGCAGAAAACTAGAGCAGCAAAGCGAGCAAAAGAATTGGATCTGGCTAGGAACTGTAATGGGGACAGCAAAAAGTTGTTTAGTTTTTACAAGCTGAGTAAAGTCTCTAGCACAATTGGTCCACTGGAAGTAAATGGGACTATATTGAGTGAGGATGGTGAGATGGTTGAGGAGCTGAGCAAGCAGTTTAAATCAGTGTTTACATTGGAAGATATGACTAATCTGCCAACCAAACACCACATTGATAGTGATGTTGTTTTCAATCATATCAGGAAAATAAAGCCAAACAAGGCAGCAGGACCTGATTAAATTTATGTCAGGGTATTGCGGGAAGCTGAAGAGGAACTGGCAATTCCACTTAGTATATTATTTCGTTGATCAGTTTCACAAAATTAAATTCCAACAGATTGGAAAAGGGCAAATGTAGTTCCTATTTTCAAGATAGGAGAAAGGGGGAAAGTTGGAAACTATAGACCAGTAAACCTCACATCCCTAGTCTGCAAGGTACTCGAATCAATTATCAAGGATAGAATAGTTAGTTTTCTGGAAGGAAACTGATTGATTCAAGATACTCAACATGGGTTTAGAAAAGGGCAATTGTGTCTCACAATTCTCTTGGACTTTTTAAATTTCGTTACAGAACAATTTGATCAGGGAAATCAGGTCGATGTAGCATATCTTGACTTTAGTAAGGCCTTTGACAAGGTATCCCATAAACGGTTAATGATGCAGCTTCATGTCCATGGTATTGCAGGTAACATCCTAAAATGGATAGAGTTGTGGCTTTCAGATAGACAGCAGGGAGTGATGCTAAATGGTACAAAATCATCATGACAAAATGTTCTTAGTTGAGTCCCCCAGGGGTCGGTACTGGGGCCACTATTGTTCATTATATTTCTAAATAACATTGAAAGTGGCCTGATCAGTAAGGTTTTGAAATTTGCGGATGACTTGAAGGTCTTTAGGGCAATAACAGGACACAATGAGCAGGTCTCCCTGCAGAAAGACTTAGACGAACTTGTGAAGTGGTCCGAAAAATGGCAAATTAAATTAAATTTTCATAAGTGCAAAATCATGCATGTAGATAGGCATCATATGAAGGCTCCATACTTGATGGGTGGCCGAGTACTATCTGTGACTCAGCAGAAGGACTTAGGTGTTATTTTGAACACAAAATTGTGGGCATCAGAACAGACCAAAGAAGCCAGGAAGAAGGCACTAAGAATGCTTGGGGCAATAAATAGGAATGTCTCGTACAAAAGTGAGGAAGTCATCAGGAAGCTTTACTGTGCATATGACAGGCCACATTTGGAATACTGTGTCCAAGTTTGGTCCCCTAGTTTTGAAAAAGATTGTTGGCTTTTAGAGAGAGTGCAAAAGAGGGCAACAAAAATGGTTAGTGGTATAAGCAACCTGGCATATGAGGAAAGATTTAAGAAATTGAATATGTTTTCACTTAGATATGGAAGGCTGAGAGGAGATCTCATCGAGGTCTTTAAATTTGTTCATGGTCCGGAACAGGGATATCTCAGGGAAATGTTTGAATTTAACAGAAATGATGCAATTAAAGGTCATCAATTCAAAATTAAAGTTAATCACAGCAGGACAAGGTTAAGACAGTCTTTCTTCACCAACAGGGTAGAAGAACACTGGAACCAGCTGCCAGAAACCATTGTCAGTAGCAGCACACTTAACATCTTTAAAAACAGCATAGACAATCATTATAAGAATAGAGGGCTTGCTTTTCGGTATTCCAGGGTGGGCTGATCGACGGATTTCGTGGGCAATTGGTTCAGTGTCCAGAGTGCAACCAAGAAGCCTTGTGGCTCATAGTTGCACTGATCTTTTATGTCTTTATGTCTTTATGTTGGTGGGAGACATGCAGCATACTGTTGGCGGGAAATGTCATCTGTGTGTGGGCGCTGCATCGAAGTGAAGAACAATCGAAATACTCCAATGAGGGGTCAAGTGAACAGCCAGATGACCAGAGGGAAGTCCTGACTGGAGCTACATACCAGCGCCGAAAATCAACCAGCAACGTCGTACCACGACGGGTCGTCCTGACCGACTGAGGCCGGAACTGAGCCTGTCCATATATCGCCGACGGCAGCTGCAGAAAACCTCAACCAAGTCCCATCTCTCCTGGAAACGCTTACCCGAAACATAAGCAATGCCTGGTCCGTCGATGGTGACAAACTCGACAGGGAAATATGTGTTCGGAAAGGTTGTTCAAGTGTTATTTCATAAAGATTCCGAAAGATTGTGTTCATACATGCACGCATGACATGAATTGTTTTGTGGTGCCGTTTGTTGTTATGAATTTTGTATTGTGGGGTTCTATACCTAGACATATACCCACCTCGTAGCACAATGCCAATATTTTAGAACACGAAAATCGAATTGAAATAGTGAAATGAAGTGAAATGAAATAAGTGGCATAGGCTACAGGATTTGGGGTGCCATGTAGAGGCAAATGCATTGGTTCATAATTCACATGTGTGAGTTCACATGGTTACGTTACTAATTGCATGTGTTTTTTACAATTGATAAATTATCAGCATGCTGGAATTCCTCACTCCAGAATTCTGTTTTTGCAGTTCTGTTTTTATCAACGAGGAGGCGTCATCGGATCGCCGGGGATAAGTTCCGAAGAAGCAGCCACGCACTCAAGAGACGCCTGAAGTCTTCACTGGATGCAACTGGGTGCCCGGTATTTGCCAAAGGCAGCTTTTCGATGCGCGTCCGAAAAGAAGGGAGGCGCGAGTTAAGGTAAGATGAACGATAGTGAATGCAAAATTGATCGCCTTGATTTGCTCAATCAAGACAACGACGCAAATAACTCACAATAAAAGTATCCTGTCGCTCGACAAGCTTCAAATGCGTTCGTATATTGCAAACAGTGTGCAAAATCTACCACTCCCTTGCTGTTCTCAATTTACGACATTACTCTGCCCACATTGCGGTCGGGAAAACAAGTGGACGATAACGTCATGACCCTGATCGGTATGATCCTGATCCTATGACCCTATGATCGATAACGGTGTGATGCTGCCGCCACGCGCCAGCCGGGCGGTTCTACAGTGAGTAATCGGCTCCTAGTGCCCTACTACTGGAGATGTGGTGCTTATACGCCTATGAAGAAACAACCTTGGCGAATAATTTTCCGCCAATAAGCGATAGAGAATTAAGATACTCGTTCATTTAGTTGATGCTATGAACTAGTAACGTACTTATGGTATTAAATGCTTTGCAACCGATCGATTCAAAGCATTTTTACTGCGTGTCCAGCAGACGAATATGACTACTTTGAGCGATGGAATATCACAACTAACGTACCGCCACCTTGCTGCTCGAACATTGTCTAGGTATTTAATCCTCGTCCGTGTGGGTAGGGGGGGGGGGCTGGTTGCCCTTCCTTTTTTGTACATATGGTGCATTGCAGCGCGACAATAACAGTCAAAACATTGCAGGCGTGTATGGCCGAAAAGCAGATGCGCTTTACAGGAAACATTAAATCATAAGTTACCAAGAACCCCATAGATTATAATCCAGTCGGGCTTTTCTTCCACGTCTTCTGAATACCTCCATATATTGCGTCTAACATTTCCAGTATTTTCTTGGGCATCTTTTCCAGTCATTGCAGCACAAACGTATTTCCAGCTCAAGTCCGATCATATAACTGTGAAGCCAAATGTATGAGCATCTCCATACAGTTCGCCTGAATCGTATCTTGTGACTCATATAGCTAATAAAAAGCAGCTTTTAGGACACTAGTGACTTGAACAAATAAGTGGCATATCGGTGACCTTTCTGAGTTGTCAGAGGTCAGTGGACATCGTGGTTACTCAGCGGTTAGTAACCTTTTATATTTAGCTTGACTTTTTTAAAAGAGCATTTCCTATCGTATTTCTCATCTGGAATTCGATTTGAACGATTATTTTGGTCCCTCTCGTCTAGAAAAAGCAATAGTCGATGAAGGAAAAAAGAAAATGTACAGATAAGGATGTAGCTAACGCCAGGTAGTGGTCGCCGCATGTGGCCGGCGGCAGCAGCACTGTGAAGCACCACCTGGTGGCGTCCCTCCAACGCCGTGCAACGGCCGCCGCATGTGACCGGCGGCAGCAGCACCGTGAAGCACCACCTGGTGGCGTCTCTCCAACGCCGTGCAATGGCCGCAACGTCACCGCCGATCGACTCTAAACGTCGCCTTGAAACAGCCACGGCGAGCGTGCCGGTGTGTACCGCAACACGTGTCATGCGATGCCGGGGCCGGCCGGCGGCCAATGAGGGTGATGGGAGCCGAGTGGTGTGTGGTGATGGGAGCCGAGTGGTGGTGGGAGCCGAGTGGTGATGGGAGCCGTGTGGTGACGGGAGCCGAGTGGTGATGGGAGCCGTGTGGTGATGGGAGCCGAGTAGTGACGGGAGCCGAGTAGTGATGGGAGCCGAGTGGTGTGTGGTGACGAGAGCCGAGTAGTGATGGGAGCCGAGTGGTGGTGGGAGCCGAGTGGTGATGGGAGCCGAGTAGTGATGGGAGCCGAGTGGTGGTGGGAACCGAGTGGTGATGGGAGCCGTGTGGTGACGAGAGCCGAGTAGTGATGGGAGCCGAGTAGTGACGGGAGCCGAGTGGTGATGGGAGCCGAGTGGTGATGGGAGCCGAGTGGTGATGGGAGCCGAGTGGTGATGGGAGCCGAGTGGTGATGGGAGCCGAGTGGTGATGGGAGCCGAGTGGTGACGGGAGCCGAGTGGTGATGGGAGCCGAGTGGTGATGGGAGCCGAGTGGTGATGGGAGCCGAGTGGTGATGGGAGCCGTGTGGTGACGAGCCGAGTAGTGATGGGAGCCGGTGTGATGGGCCAGTGGTGATGGGAGCCGAGTGGTGATGGGAGCCGAGTGGTGGTGGGACGATGGGGCCGGGTGACGAAGCCGAGTAGTATGGGAGCCGAGTAGTGACGGGAGCCGAGTGGTGATGGGAGCCGAGTGGTGATGGGAGCCGAGTGGTGATGGGAGCCGAGTGGTGATGGGAGCCGTGTGGTGACGAGAGCCGAGTAGTGATGGGAGCCGAGTGGTGGTGGGAGCCGAGTGGTGATGGGAGCCGAGTGGTGATGGGAGCCGAGTAGTGACGGGAGCCGAGTGGTGATGGGAGCCGAGTGGTGATGGGAGCCGAGTGGTGATGGGAGCCGAGTGGTGATGGGAGCCGTGTGGTGACGAGAGCCGAGTAGTGATGGGAGCCGAGTAGTGATGGGAGCCGAGTGGTGATGGGAGCCGAGTGGTGATGGGAGCCGAGTGGTGGTGGGAACCGAGTGGTGATGGGAGCCGGTGTGAGCCAGGATGGGGCCGAGTAGTGATGGGAGCCGAGTAGTGATGGGAGCCGAGTAGTGATGGGAGCCGAGTGGTGGTGGGAGCCGAGTGGTGATGGGAGCCGTGTGGTGACGGGAGCCGAGTGGTGATGGGAGCCGAGTGGTGATGGGAGCCGAGTAGTGATGGGAGCCGAGTGGTGATGGGAGCCGAGTGGTGATGGGAGCCGTGTGGTGGTGGGAGCCGAGTGGTGACGGGAGCCGAGTGGTGATGGGAGCCGTGTGGTGACGAGAGCCGAGTAGTGATGGGAGCCGAGTGGTGATGGGAGCCGTGTGGTGACGGGAGCCGAGTGGTGATGGGAGCCGAGTGGTGACGAGAGCCGAGTGGTGATGGGAGCCGAGTGGTGATGGGAGCCGTGTGGTGACGGGAGCCGAGTGGTGATGGGAGCCGTGTGGTGACGGGAGCCCATCCGAGTAGTGATGGGCTCCCATCCGTCCGAGTAGTGATGGGAGCCCATCCACTACTCGGCTCCCATCCGAGTAGTGATGGGAGCCGAGTGGTGACGGGAGACGAGTGGTGACGAGAGCCGAGTGGTGATAGGAGCTGAGTGGTGACGAGAGCCGAGTGGTGATAGGAGCTGAGTGGTGACGGGAGCCGAGTGGTGACGGGAGCCGAGTGGTGACACCAAACTCGGCCTGCGAACAGTGTCCAGTTGTGGTCAGTGATCACGACGCCAATTGCTTTTGACTGTGAAGTGTTTTGATTTCATACATGTTTGCGTAATCATGAAATTATCGGCTTCGAAGAACAACAGATGTTCACTTCTTTGTTTGTAACTGAGCATGAGAAAATTCGGCATCTCATGCAATGGATCATTGATCTCGGATTACCTCGAGTGACCTTTTTCGGTTTATGGTTATCCTGAAGTAAAATCAGGTTCCAGGTTTGACTTCAGCACCAATTTTGATTCCACGCAGATGAACTATTATATCGCCTTTTCGAAACGCCGGGAACTGGGTCACACTGTTGACCTGACTTAGCCTCTCAATTATTCATGTAAATGCATCATACAGGGTATGACCTGACTCGTATGAACATAAGGAATTATTTTTGTCCCTTGCTATCCTGGAAATTGGGCACAAAATTAACATTTTGGTGCGCTAGGCAATGTGAAAATGTCATGATATTTCGGAAACGTTGCCATTTACCTGACCTGAAAGGTCACCGGACTGATCCGCCCGAAAAAAAACTATGTACCAAACGAGAAATCTCGTCGGCCGCAACATGTTTATTTTATCTGCACCCCATACCGCATATAGCCTGTAAACGCCATAGTCGGCTTCTAACCCTCCCCCCCCCCATATTATATGCAATTGAAGGTGGCAAAATGCCGTATACGGGCGAGGGCAAACAGCTGCGTGATTCTCTTCCCAACAATGAGGCGGTCGTCATTGGTTAATTTTCTGGAAACTATTCATCAATCGTCCAAAGCGCAGCCCAGGGCTTTTAGTGTGATAGTTCCCAGTGAACGCTTCATCCGTGTGTAGTGCACACCTGCAACACCTGACAAAGCTCCTGTGTCGTTTCTGACTGCCTGACACATGGTACGGCTGCAATAGGAGCATTTCCATCTGTATTGATTCCCAATCCTTGCCAAGTGCTTCCAGGTCTGGACAGGTTGCATTGACGTTCAGCCTAGTGTGGTGGACAACATAAAATAGATTTAGCTTTGTGAAGGTGGGCAGTCCAGAAAATGATTGGGGAATTAACGTGAGTGCTTTTGTTTCGCTACAGCACACAGAGATAGTGCATGAGATGGTATTGTTGGTTCTTTTCAAGCGTGCTGTCTGGTGTCTCTTGTCAGCATTCAACGGCCACGAATGGGGACATACTGAGCTTTGATTCGGCTTTAATACTGCAAGGCGTTCCTGAGCACAAAGGTCAGGTTTTGATCTGCATGAGAGACCTCTATCTCTGCTATGGCAGATCAACTGGCCCATCGATTGTGTGAGGCGAGCGTTATCACAGCCACCGCGAGGTTGCATCGCCGTGTGATGCTTGACAAGCTGATCGCGGCTTATGATGTGTGTTCGGACGACAGTTGCCCGCGTTCGCCGAGTCCGAGTCGATGAATGACGTCAAACACGCCGCCGTCGTGTTTCCGGGTCGAATGGTGGGAAGTTACGTGGATAATGTATATGCACAACACAGCAATACTTGCATGCATGGTGTCCATTATGAAGGTGTACCGAAGCGTCATTTGGGAAGCGAGGATGCATGGGCGCAAAATGACCGTCGTAGTCAGCGCGCGCCCTAAAGCCCAAATAACTGACTAAACAAGGATAGCACGTCGGTAATACAGATGGAACTTCAATAACCGAATTGTTGTTAACCCTTCCCATCTTTCTGGTCATATCCTCACACCCTGTCTCGGGTGGGGGGGGGGGTCATACAACCCCCCTCTAATCTCCAAACTAAGCGTCGCACAAAAACGAAAGAGGTGTCATCGGAAAGCGCTCGACGAGTAGGGCCCGACACCACCCACAAATTTGTATCCCCAAAAGTTACGTCACTAGAGGGCCTAGGTTTTCACGACTTACATCATGTTTTTGGTTCTGGGGAGTTCATTTTGGGGAAGATTTGATAAAACAACAAAAATTATTTGGAATCAGAAAAGGAAGCCGAAATCGACCGTGGCCCTAAAATGTTGCGGACCCAAACCAAAATTTTGTTTGTTTTAATTTCAAAATTTTGAATTTCTATTTTCTTTAATTTTTATTTGTATAATGGGTAGAGCGGACCGAAGAACGTTGTTCGAAGTCATCTTGCTCTCATAAAAATGCTTACTTTAGCCAGAATCTTCGATTTTAGCTCTAATGGGCAAATATGCCAAACTAGTAAGTAATCCAAAACGGAGAAATCAAAGATTCCTCTAGTGCGTTTTGTTTCATCCCTAAACATAAGCAAACGCTGAAAGTTTCATTAAAATATCTTTATCCGTTAAAGCATGACGACTGGTTGACCTTTTTTGGAGGTGACCTCACTTGACCTTCACTAACTCGTTGACCCTAGATGATCTGACCTCAAAATTTTGACACACCATGTCAAATTGACGTGGGAAAATGTGTGCCAAATTTTGGCGCGCTGTCGCGCGCCGTTCTTTCACTATTCGCGGAAAACCTTATAGGGGGCGCACATAACCCCCCCCGAGACGGCGCGGGTTAACTGAACCATACACGCACACACACGTGTGTGCGTATGTGTGTGTGTCCGTGTGTATGTCTGAAGGCAATAGTTATTTCAGCTTGTATTCGCTTCTTTGTGCACCTTCTTTAGTTTTCTGGATGTCTTGTTTTTATCGAGTTGATAACTGAAGCGACCATCTTCATAACAACTATTTAAGTTGTCGGATCTGTCTTGGAATTACAACCGTATGACGTAGAAATATGCAATTATTGGATATAGCGGTTGCAGTGCGAGGAACACATAGCAGTAGTACAATACATCATGTTTGAGTTCAAGTCAGAAATTATGATCCAAATCCAATGATCCACTGCTACCGATGTCACCCGTACGGCCACACCATCCAGTTTAGACCATGTTCGAATCGCATATTTAAATGACCACGCATATTTAAATGCGCGCAGCGAATGTCCTTCCAGATACAAGCTCAGCACCATCAATCCCTCGCAAGATGAGCATTAAATCACTGTTCTGATCGGATATACCTGTACACAGAACTCGGGTGAGTAAAACAAGTTCTGGTAAATAACGGCTATTTCAACACCGACCTAGACCAAGAAAAAAAATGCCACATGGACAACACTTCACTAAGCAGCATACAAACCAAACCACCGCACAAAATCTCCCATATGCTGACAAAAGCAAATGACATCTGCATGCAAAACTCACGAGAAAATAATACGAAACATCACAACCATTGCATTATTATTATTTTATATTATTATTATTATTTTATGTTATTATATTATATATAATCCTGATTATCCTGCCCAATGCAGGCTACTCAGTCATTTTTTAATATGCCGAAAAACCAGCGATTACTGACGAACGCAGTGCTTTTGTGACCAAGTTCGCTTTGCGACTGCAGTCGCAAAGCATGCGTGCATGCGTTTGTGAAGTGTGTACTTGAACCGAAGAAGCCCAGTGGGGGAAATATATTAAATTTCCGGTATTTAATAGTGGTATGATTACTTTGACATTAATTTGATCATACGGTTATATTTGATATCGGATATATAACAATGCTGCTCAATTTATAATTGTATTAACCATTGCTTAACTATCATCACTTGCAACTTCATCAATAACCATAAAGAAGTGCTAATCAAACGATAAAAAGGTCGAAAAGCGATTACTGACGAAAACATTGCTTTCTTGATCGAGTCAGTTTTGCGATTGCATTTGCTAAGTGTGTACTTGAACTGAAGAAGCCCAGTGTGCAAAATATAATCAATTTTTACAAGTAAGAAATATTCTGACCCGTTCCTTAGAAGGGGCGATGTCGGAGCCACGAGTTCTGAGCCGTTCTTGAGAAGGGGCGATGTCGGAGCCACGAGTTCTGACCCGTTCCTGAGAAGGGGCGATGTCGGAGCCACCAGTTCTGACCCTTTTGAAAGGAGATGTCGAAGCCACGTTCGACCCGTTCTTGAGAAGGGGCGATGTCGGAGCCACCAGTTCTGACCCGTTCTTGAGAAGGGGCGATGTCGGAGCCACGAGTTCTGAGCCGTTCTTGAGAAGGGGCGATGTCGGAGCCACCAGTTCTGAGCCGTTCTTGAGAAGGGGCGATGTCGGAGCCACCAGTTCTGACCCGTTCCTGAGAAGGGGCGATGTCGGAGCCACGAGTTCTGAGCCGTTCTTGAGAAGGGACGATGTCGGAGCCACCAGTTCTGAGCCGTTCTGACCGTTACCTTATCTGAAGATCAGATTATATACCAAAAGCACATACTTAGGAAAAACGTGCTTATTTGTCCCTACTGCTTAGCGGTGAAATTTTGTCCTAAAACTGGGGTACAGATCCAAGCCAAGATCCACGCTTTTCCATGGTCGGAACAGGCGCACCTCGCCGAGTAGTATGGAAATGATGGTCAAGCCACCACTAACCGGCTTACCCTTGTCCACTGCGCAGATACTGCAGAGGATGGGACAGCTCGTTTTCCTCACCGCAAATGTTATGTGGTAAAATGCTAGGCAAACCATCTAAATTATAATGAAACGATCGTACTGAAAACGAATCGTGCTGAAATAGCATTGTGCATATATTCATGGTAGCTTTATACGAGCTCATCGACACAATCATAAAAACGACCACTCTCTGAATGCTGGATGCCACAAAACTAAAAATAACACCATGGGTTGACGAAACAGCATGACTCGGACAATATGATGGTGACGTGAGGTCGTAGCAGACCGCAACAGCATCGTTGACTAAAGACTGTCTGGAATTAAAAAAGCAAAGGTGACCAAGTCAGTGCTTGCTCATCTGAATCCAACCTTCCAGCCCCACTCCATTGGGCGCTTTAAAGACTGTGCTAAATCATTTCGCACGCCCCTCGAAAGCATCTGAAGCACCTTATCAAAGTCTTGGATCAGACTATTTTGTGCGCTACTCATCCCCGACCTCGGATTATACAGTATTAACATCTGCAGGTTGTGCTTCTATGAACTGCAGGCTGTCCTTTTGCATCATTTGCAAGTTTGCGGTACGTGCCGTACGCGCAATGCCCTGCATGTGTGATGATATGTGTCAGCCCGCTGAAGCATCTCGGACGTCTGAGTTGACGCCGCATATTCGGTCGACGCTGTCGTCGTCAGCGTATGGATGTACGTCAGTGTCAGTGTACGTCGTCAGTGTATGGATGTACGTCAGTGTCAGTGTACGTTGTCAGTGTATGGATGTACGTCAGTGTCAGTGTACGTCGTCAGTGTATGGAGGTACGTCAGTGTCAGTATACGTCGTCAGTGTATGGATGTACGTCAGTGTCAGTGTACGTCGTCAGTGTATGGATGTACGTCAGTGTCAGTGTACGTCGTCAGTGTATGGAGGTACGTCAGTGTCAGTATACGTCGTCAGTGTATGGATGTACGTCAGTGTCAGTGTACGTCGTCAGTGTATGGATGTACGTCAGTGTCAGTGTACGTCGTCAGTGTATGGATGTACGTCAGTGTCAGTGTACGTCGTCAGTGTATGGATGTACGTCAGTGTCAGTGTACGTCGTCAGCGTATGGATGTACGTCAGTGTCAGTATACGTCGTCAGTGTATGGATGTACGTCAGTGTCAGTGTACGTCGTCAGTGTATGGATGTACGTCAGTGTCAGTGTACGTCGTCAGCGTATGGATGTACGTCAGCGTCAGTGTACGTCGTCAGTGTATGGATGTACGTCAGTGTCAGTGTACGTCGTCAGTGTATGGATGTACGTAAGTGTAAGTATAAGTCGTCAGTGTATGGATGTACGTCAGTGTCAGTGTACGTCCTCAGTGTATGGATGTACGTCAATATCAGTGTACGTCGTCAGTGTATGGATGTACGTCAGTGTCAGTGTACGTCGTCAGTGTATGGATGTACGTCAGTGTCAGTGTACGTCGTCAGTGTATGGAGGTACGTCAGTGTCAGTATACGTCGTCAGTGTATGGATGTACGTCAGTGTCAGTGTACGTCGTCAGCGCATGGATGTATGTCAGTGTCAGTGTACGTCGTCAGTGTATGGATGTACGTCAGTGTCAGTGTACGTCCTTAGTGTATGGATGTACGTCACTGTCAGTGTACGTCGTCAGCGCATGGATGTACGTCAGTGTCAGTGTACGTCCGTAGTGTATGCTCTGGTCGCGCTTGCGTCAGCACATCCGCTGAACTCTGTGGTTGGACTGGACTCGGATTGGTCGGTCTGACTGACAGTCTGACCGGCTGGGTACGAGCACTGCCTTCCGAATTCGTTGACATACTTTGGACGGTCTCCTTCAACATGGGATCTGTCGAGGAAAGCATATACTTTCAAAACATGATGAATGATGTTCGTGGAAGGCTGCCCGAAGTACGAACGGTAGGCAAATATTTAACCGCGGGCGTTTATTTCTGAAAATTATTGGGAGGGGGGCACAATAAATGAAGGCAAAGGGCGAGCCCCAATGGATTAAGGGACACACGCCATGGGGTGCCATGATCAAAGTTTAAATTATTCAGTGTATGGGGTGGGGGGGGCAGGGCAAAGCTGACATTGAGGGGCACTTGTCCCCTCAAAAGCGTACACACACACCCGCATTTAACTCACGCCCGACTGGGACACGGGTTAAATGGAGGATTTGAAGAGAGAATTTCTTGAGGACCCCACCCCCTAAGGACTTCTTGCCACTAAAAGAGAAAGTGCGCGCGTACCACGCACACATTCTGTGTATCTGTTTGTACATCCTGTGCGTAATTCGTGACAACAACGTGATCCCAAATCACCTAAGTCACTGATCCAAGCCAGGTCAACGAGGTCAACCTCCAAAAAAGCATTGGGTCTACACATTGGGTCATATAGCTCTCAAGGAACTATGTTGGTTGTGTGCATGCACACTAGTGACAAGGACGAATACGCTCACATCGTGACTTCCAGGCCTTTCAGCGTGTCATCTTTCCAACAGCGACGAGTGCACCTCGCTCTTTCTTCCCGTCGTGGCACGGGGACAGTCTCCTTAACACCGTCCAACCGATGGCCGGCCCCCTCCACCGACTGCCGATCCTTACCGTGCAGTGAACTCAAGGTGGATATTTCAGACGCCTTTGTAATTGCTCTTTAAAAAGCAACAGGTTCAACTGGGTGAGACCGGAAAAGACTGATCCAGGCTATTCGGCGTGATCTCCTATCACGTCATCAGTCCATGCATGCTCTTTTTACCACGTATCGCACCGTGGAGAACATCTCTTTACCACGTATCGCACCGTGGAGAGCACCTGGGTTACTACCCAGGTGCTTGTGCTCGTGATTGCGGTGGTGGTTTGTCGCTTTAGGGCGTGCCGATTACTGGGTCACTGCGCTAATCATCCTTATAGTACATGTATGTCAATTGCAAGATTTGGATAAATTCAGTATGCATGCAGATAAAACAAGAAACAAGTTCATACTCTTTTTCAAAACAAGGTGGATAGTATTAGCGTTACCAAGCTCTTTCTCTACGCAAGTGACAAGCTTTTTCGCTTTGAAGGGACACCTGCCTCTACAATATGCGAATTCATCGAGACAGATTCCCCTTCGAAGATAATAGTTTTCTCAAGTGCAAATTATCTTTTTCTTGGATGTAGGTGCACTTTTCTCCGGGTTCAAGTATCCCTTTCATGGGTTGAAGTATTCCAGTGATTCCTCGAATGCTACCCAATACAAAATTGAAAATATACTCTGCAAGAACCAAGCATTTCGGATTTTCCAGCGAATCCGGAAATGAATGAAAACAGAACATGAAAGATGTCTGTCAGATAGATCAGGAGCAAAGTAGCGAGTACGTGCGTAACTTTGTGCATGCATATATATATATATATATATATGTATGTACATATATATATATATACCAATATACGTGTGCGTGTTAGCTTTGCCAATTTCTTTCCAACTTTACACCCCTCCCCTAAACCCACCGTTCATCAGAATGATAAACCGAGCTATAAATGTACCGAGGACGACCATTCATATCAGACGAATGGAGTGTGTCCAGTCGGTTATATAGTCTATACCATGCTGATGTCCGTAACGCAATGTGATTTTAGCAAATTAATGCGTTACTGGGATTCGCACCCACGATCGACGGATGACAAATGATCCGACTAATCGATTTTCTACCACAGGTACCGCATGAAGTTTATCTGCTGTGACAAGGGAGGTTTTCATCATCAAAAACACATGTTTAGTGCGTAATATAAGCGACCTTGTAGCGGCCCTCTGCATACCATTTAATTCGTTATCCTTTTTAATAAAGGGTAAATATTTGGGTTTGGGGGGGGTGGTTTGTTTTTTTTTTTTTTTTTTTTTTTTTTTTTTTTGTTTTTTTTTTTTTAAATTTTGTTTTGATATTTTTTTTTTTTTTTTGTTTTTTTTTTTTTTTTTTTTTTTTTTTGTTTTTTTTTTTTTTTTTTTTTTATTTTTTTTTTTTTTTTTTTTTTTTTTTTTTTTTTTTTTTTTATTTTTTTATTTTTTTATTTTTTCTTTTTTTATTTTTTTTTTTTTTTTTCCCCCCCCCCCCCTTTCTTCGTCGGGGGGGCGAAACGGGGGGGTTCGTGAAGAAGGGGGGGGGTAAATAGGTAAAATATGGGAAAAAAAATTAAAAAAATTAAAAAAAAAAAATTTTTTTTTTGGTATTTTTTTTTTTTTTATTTTTTTTTTTTTTACTTTTTTTTTTTTTTTTTTTTTTTTTTTTTTTTTTTTTTTTTTTTATAATTTTTTTTTTATTTTTTTTATATTTTTTTTTTTTTTTTTTTCTTTTTTTTTTTTTTTTTGTGGGTTTTTTTCTCTGTTTTTTTTTTTTTTGGGTGTAATTTTTTTTTTTTTTTTTTTTTTCTTTCAAAATTTTTGTTTTTTTTTTTTTTTTTTTAACTTAAGTTCTTTTTATTTTTAACAGGAAACTGATTTCTATTACGTGTAGTTTTTTCGAAAAACCGGAGGGTGGGGGGTTTCGCCCCCTCCAGTGCGCGTGTTAAAGTAGAAATGCGCCATCAAAACATCGCTTCATCTTGGCCTCACTAGGCCAGGCTGCTGTTGACATCATGGCAACATTCTGCGTTGCCAGGATCCACACACGTACCTCGCATTCGACATGTATTCACGGTAATAGCAGACAACAGTTCACAGCACGCGGCCGCAACAGCCAGGTGGCTCTGGTCACGCAGTCCGGAGGTAGCCGGGCCTGGGGGTGCCGCAGTGCGTGGTCACGCAGTCCGGAGGTAGCCGGGCCTGGGGGTGCCGCAGTGCGTGGTCACGCAGTCCGGAGGTAGCCGGGCCTGGGGTGCCGCAGTGCGTGGTCACGCAGTCCGGAGGTAGCCGGGCCTGGGGGTGCCGCAGTGCGTGGTCACGCAGTCCGGAGGTAGCCGGGCCTGGGGGTGCCGACCACGCGGCAGGACGTCCCGCCAGCTTGCGTCACCAACAGGCATCAGCGCTCCTTGTCCGCTCCACTGACCTCCTACTGCGGTCACGTGTCCTGAGACAGCATTGCTATGATGGCCGGCACTGCAACAGACACGCAACGGTCGTTAGCCCCGTCTACGCCGATCGCTCCGTGGCGAAGGCGCGTTCAGCTGCGGAACTTGCAGCGCGGTTGAGATGAAGGTGTAAG
The DNA here is from genome assembly GCA_034440615.1 of Ashinkailepas kermadecensis. Classification (NCBI taxonomy): domain Eukaryota; kingdom Metazoa; phylum Arthropoda; class Thecostraca; family Neolepadidae; genus Ashinkailepas; species Ashinkailepas kermadecensis. The sequence goes on along the minus strand of JAOTOM010004930.1, from coordinate 267,983 downwards.
GAAGGTAAATTAATGTCATGCATGGGCAATGCATCCAAAGGCTTAGGCCATTACTGCTGAACCGGTGAGACCGATTTTTACGACAAAGTCAGATGAAGTTGGAAGTTGTCCGTGCCAAGAATCGAAACCGTAAGCTTTCATTACTGGACGCCTGAAGCCACTCACTCAAAATGACCGACGCAGTCGACGCGCCCTAAAGCACACGAAGCGACTCACTATTAAGTTACTTTATTTGAGCCTCAGGGCGCAATGCTGGATAGCGCCCATATTGACCCACGTAGCACATGGATCATTTTGAAAGCTCTGATATTTGTCTGAAGTAACTCCTGAACCGCTAATGCCATTGCTCTAAAATTCGTCTTCCCTTGCGGCAGACGATTAGAGCACATCGTATAAGAATTAAGTTCTATGCTCCTAAGATAGCGGAGCTGGGACAGAGCAAAGTCGTGCCACGACCTCGTCCCAATACAGTTTTTAAATGACATGACACATTTTCCAAAAGCAAACCACGCACGATATACTCAAAAGTTAAATATGGGTGCATAGACATACGACGGCAAACACAGAAACACAAGATGTGACCTCGGGTGAAGTCCCCAGGTCAAATAAAGGCTTACATTGAAAAATAAATTTGCTGGAATATAAATTGACTACTAATTTATTTTGTTAACTCTGAGCGTATGTCATGACAAATTATTTCATATAGAAGAGTACCAACGATCATGTCAATAGCAGGTCAGGCCATTGAGATATGACCTGAAACGCTCCCAAGGTACATGTATTACAGGCGCTCTGGCGGCTAAAATAAGGACTATTGCTTGGGGGGGCTTTAGGGCGCCTCGACCAGTTTTGATCATGAAGTAACAATGGCCAAGGTTAAAAATGGCCGAGGGGTAGGGAAATATCGTACACAGATTCCATTTATAATGTGTGGGATTCGAAATTTGAGTTGCAGTCTGCATTATTTTCGCTTTGGGGATCGTGGAAATTTTTCAGATAAAAATAACAATTTTGGATTCGCCCCCCCGAAAAAGCACCAGAGGATGGAAAGCACACGGTTATGCATTGACGATACTAAGTATCTTCCTGAGTGCCACCTGTTCCGAAAATTATCATCGACATACAATATTTCATTACATATTCAAGGTGTTTGACCATGAACTTTGTACGCGTCATTTGTGTACTAACACCTCAGTTTGCTTATCTTTAATACTAAAGCAAAAAATCGCCTGCCTTACTAGCAGGGCTAAAAAACTACGGCGAAGGCTGGCGACTGACAGCACCCAACATGTATCTGCTCGACCTGACCTGGAAGGTCAACCAAAAGAGATAGAGGGAATGTTCTACGTACCTAAAAAGAGCTACGCCATGCAGTTCACTATACCTCTATCTTTCTCAGATAAAAAATCAGTGTGGGGGTTAAATTGGCCACTCGCATTGCGAGAGATATAAAATTGTCCCGCACTGCGATTGCTAGAACCAATCAACAATTCGTATGTGTGCATGTCAGCTTGCACAGTTGCAGATTGAGCAAGCGTGTTCTCTGCAGGATGAGATGGTGTTGAGAAACGTCGCGAAGATACCTGCGTTATAAGCCTGGGAGTAGGCTGAATACCCAAGGGTTCATTCAATCGCCTTATTGTAAGTAGTGATTTCAGACATGCATACCATGTCTACCATGCATTCCATTGGAATGTCAAGGTCCTAATTCAAATATGTCTGCCAGACTATTTTCGGGACCACCGTGTAACACGATATACGGCAAAAACCGATCCACGTGGTCGGTCGTCATTTCGCGCGCCGTGTTACGAAACACTTGTCACACCATCATCATCATCATCATCATCATAACGTATATTGCAATCATCTTACAGTTCTGTTGGACATTCTCTCAGAGTGGTGCAAAAACACTAGGTGCTTAAATCATGGCACCTATCTGAAGGTGTGGATTGACACTGGAGCAAAGTGTTGACAACCATGGTATTCGACGACACCGAATAAAATGAAGCTCACGATCTGGCAGTGCCTTCGAACGTTCCTTTCGAGCCGACGGAGACTGCGCCGCACCATCTATGAATGAGCTCCACTGTCACCTGCCGCCCGTGGCTGATGTCGAACACCCACGGAATTCCCACAATGCCACATTCGTACAATTACCGGCATTCATTCAGTGTTGTTGGCGGATCGCCCGGAACTCTGAGCGTTGTCCGTGTCTACGCCAACCACATCAGCTTGCCTTTGGACCGTGTTTCGGCTGGAGCGCCCGGCATCCATCACGCGACTACTCACCTGGCAGTTAATAACCGAACCGAACGTCAAATCAATCCGCAATATTATAGCGAGGCAACGTCCGAATGCATATTGGCGAGGTACGGAACCGGTATCAAGTCGCACCTAATACCAGCCGACGTAACCCGATTAGTGAGCGCGGGATTTCCGCGTAGGAATTGATTGGCCGGCCCGTCTGACAAGCTCAGCTTCTGACCCGCGACGCTGCACGAGGCTAGGTGAGATTGCTGGTGCTGTGTGGCGTCGACATCAGGCGCTGGCTCGACATCAACCACTGACGACACCAACAGTCCAGCTGGAACTGAGTCTTCATCAGCTGCCCGCAAGAGTCCCAACCACTTTTCCCGCGCCGGTTTCATTTCAAGCAACTTTGCTCCGTCGCCTTCACCCCTGAGGGCACGAGGGCATCTCATATTGTCCACGGGTCGCAATGCTCCAGTTGAGCACTGCACTTGCAAGCGACAGTGCTCCAGGTGAGCACTGTACCTACAATCGGCAATGTTGCAGGTACACCAAGTTTAAGTGTGACATATTGGATGGTTCCGAAATCGATGCGCAATACCTAAGGGAAGGAATCATCCCTCCCCTCACGCTGCCCATGTGGAGACCTCAGACTCCAAGAATTTAGGTGGTCCATATCCGATGCGAAACGACCGCTCTGCGACTTTGCACGACCCTATAGGAAGGATATTTCAACTTCCCAGGGAAGCAGCAGCTATGTTGGAGGAGAAAGCAGTAGGATGATACATATATATATATATATATATATATATATATATATATATATATATATATATATATATATAGACATATATAAACATATATATATATATATATATACATATATATATATATATACATATATGTACATATATATATATATATAACATACATATACATATATATATATATATATATATATATATATATATATATATATATATATATATGTATATGTATATGTACATGTATGTATATATATATATATATATATATATATATATATATATATATATATATATATATATATATATATATATGTATATATATATATATATATATATATATATATATATATATATATATATATATATCCATGTGTTTGATACCCTTGATATATCTACACGCCGGTTTACAGAACCATAATCGATTGATTATTGATTGATTTTGGGGCTTTAGGGCACCTGAACTGCTAGTGGTTAGCTGGCGCCGTACATCACAATAATCCATACTGAATTATGGCACATAACAGATTAAAAGTTTTCAAATAAAAATGTTCAGTGGAGACATGCAAAAATGAAGTAAGTGATTGAAACGTATTGGCATCTACTCAAACTTTTCAAACTTCGGAACTAATCAAATAGCCGATAGCTCTGGGCAGCTTAATGGCTATCGTACGTAAATATATGCGCATGTGTGCAACTTTCAGCACTGACAAAACGTATATCACGTTCATTAGCATGACATACACACTTTCCGCGGAGCGTGATAAAGTTCATATGCCACCCACATTACCTTGAATCCCTTGCCGCCGCCCATTATCGCTTCATACCACTCTCAGAATCATAGTATCCACATTCGCAGATGCGAATCGGTGCAGTATCGTCGCACTTTTATTGCCCTCGCGCGTGGAAACAAGTCGTCTAGGGACCGTCATGCCGTAACCACGGCCTTTGTCACCAACTTGTAACTGATGGCGCGAACGAACGCGCCGTTCAGAAATACAAGCATGTCCCTCGCATTCAGAATCTGATTCTGGTACGGGCGGCGCAGGCTCTCCAGAAACACCGCCCGCTTAACTGTGTCACGAGAAATGAACGTGCCGACGCCATCACAGGCCACGTGAAATTCATGTGAAATACCATGTGAAATTCCGAAGAAAAAATCGCATGAAATCGTAAAATATACTTGATGTCAGCACACATTCGGAATTTGTGATGCTGAAGCCGACTTTCATACTGTGCTGCACAACCGGCGGAGCAGCTTTTCTCGACTCCAGGAACAAGTAGTCTTACATTCGGCAGAAGCAGCTGAAGGAAGGCGTACACCATGGACGTGTCGTATTAGCGACGTCGGATAGTAAGGAAACGCTTCTGCGCTTCAACTCATCGTTTGATGGCCAGCAAATCATAAATGGGTGAATAGTGCATTGCGGCAGGTTCCAGTGGAAATATTTGGCTCCATCCAGTGCCATGAAAGAACAGCTTTCAGAAAAGTATCAGAGCTTCGTATTAGCCGACTTTTCTTTCATAATTTTGAAATATTTGCTTTGCTCCGTAGCGATGAAGTGATGCTTTGTGAGCATTACTATCTGTCTACTGAATGACCGAAAACGTTCCTCCTGGGTTTCAACTAATGCTTGACAGTGCACACCCGTCAGTCATGACTCATTGCTTATAGCTAACCTCTTCTTCTATGTCTGGCTCACCTTCATCATCCCCGAGACAGAATTGTAAAAACAAATGCATCACCCCCTGTTCGCCGGGTCAATTGTTACCACTCCAGCATAAAATCTCTGTTGCTTGAACTGCAAACCGTATTATCCACCATAATTCGAATTTAGTCCCGGTAGGGGGAGCGCACCGATAAGTATTTTCGGATTTTGATGATACACTCACGCGCACTGAATATGTGCCGCTACTGCCAGCGAAGACACATATCTCTAGTCATAGTTCGGCGAACTTCGCAAAGCCAATTCAAGATCGGCATAAATCGCTCTATATCCTTCCGGAGCCTATTGTCATCCTGTGACAGCAATTCGTGGGTTATTTGGGTTTAGGGGCGCATCGACTGCGTTGGTCATACAGCGGCCATCTGAAAGAGCGGCCAGCGCTAGCGCTGTTCTGGCACGTGCCCCGAGCTCAGGGTACGTGTCGCTGACACGAGTTCAGGGTACGTGTCGCTGACACGAGCTCAGGGTACGTGTCGCTGACACGAGCTCAGGGTACGTGTCGCTGACACGAGCTCAGGGTACGTGTCGCTGACGCGAGCTCAGGGTACGTATTGCCGACACGTCTGATCTGCGACTAACGGCTGTAGCCGGGGCGGAATGGCCGCAAACTTCACTCTCCGCAAACCCCTCATCGTTTTGATGCAACCCCGCCAAACCACTCACGCCCTCCCCTGTTGTGCCCGCCGATATCGCTTCTACTGCCGTACTGTGATCGGTCGCCGCGTCGAGAGATGGGGACGCGTAGTACGAGTGTAATGAAACTCGCACAGCGGCCAATGCATCGGCCAATGCATCGGCCAATGCATCGGCCAATGCACAATGTATCAAAGCTTGGGATTATTTGTGTTGTTAAATACCGCGTTGTGTACTGGTAACTTGCGCCACACACATGTCTGAATCAAACTTTCAGACTCCCAGTGCAAACCCGATAAAGAAAATTAATTACTTCGCCCGATAAGCCAGAAACTGAAGTTATTTTCACTTGATGAGCATCAATATTTCTTGAGACTAGTAATAAGATCACATTTTATGCGAATTCGCCGACCACCCTCGCGTGAAGTTTCGTTCAAAAGTCAGACCATTCCGATGTCAAATTAGTGCATTAGTATTACTATAGTTATGATTGACAATCATTTGTATGTGCGCTTCACGCGCTGAAGCATGTTTGGATAATGTCCCATGTGTTCTCCGTTCACCTGAATGGCAAACTTGAATATGACCTTCCGGTTCACCAAGCCTACAACCTGCATCATGTGATCATGGGTTATCGACTGCAGTTTAACTTTTTGTGGTCAGGTAATTGGTTCAACAGATAATTGGAAGGAAGTAGCACCTCCTGAGCTTAAGCCGGGTTTATTGACTGCAGTATCGCACATCGCCACAGATCGGGCTCATGTGTTCCTGTCAAACCCCTCCTGATCTGTGATCGGAAACAATCATCCAATCTTAGAAGAGCCGATTTGCAAATAATCCTCAGGATTGGACGGTAGTGACGGCCACTTGCTGATATGCTGGTGCTCCCTGATCCAGTATTTGCATGGATGCATCAATAAATCCCACAATGCGTGGGTCTGATGAATAAAAAATGTACGTACGCCTAACGCTTATGCCTCTCACTCAACATCACCTTCAGAAATTTCACACCGTAATTGGTTATTTGCAAGACAAACAGTCACAGCCAGTTCACCTAATTTCATTACTTTGGAGGAGACTATACCACTCGCCAGAATGATGGATTCAGCCACAATGCCACAAATAACTTCAAGCTACAAACGTCTTCTTAGAGCTCTCGCAATTTGATGGACATTGTCCCAAACTTGCCTTACCTGGGTGGAAAATAGTACCCAGAAGGAAATAAACTTCCGCTCCTTCCCCGATCATCAATAGTTGTCCTGTTCCTAAACTCAATATAACAATAAAACCGAAATCATTTGAGAATAGGAAGACATGTTGCAAATTTTATTGCTGGTAATAAATGTAACACACTCTGGAACTTGGCGAGACAGCTATGACGAGATCTGAAATCGTATATTCCACTTTATTCCATTCTACCTCCTCAAGAATAATTTCGCACCCCGACACCCAAGACCAAAAGGATTTAAAGCACCGTTCACGGATAATCCAAAATACAGATGGACCAGGTGTTGTTCCACATAGAAGGTTGAAGATCGCAGTAAATTGGTGATGAATTGAAGTTTGGGGGCGCGCCGACTGCCAGGGTCATTTCACGACCATGATCGCAGTAAATTATACAGATGGCAATCATGCAGACAACAATAATCCAAACATACAATAAGCCTGATCTGACCTGATCTGATCTGGTCCAAATTGTGAGTGGCTTGGGAGTGTATCACAATGACATGATATAGCCAGTTTGCACTGATGTCTGTGATATTTGTGTGAAAGTTGCACACAAATAGTTCTTAGTAACATAACCTGATGTCAGGGATGTTCAGAATTAGCAGCGTTTATGGAGGACAGCTTGAGCTTCATATGTTTAGAACCTTGCGTTCCATGAGAAGCTTCGGTGAAATTCGACCAGGTATGATGAGTTGAACGCAAATAGTATTGCTGTTTCTGCATTTGTACAGGGCATACATTCGGTTCTGTTTCTGTCGGTATGTGTCGAGCTGCTCTTGTCACACGGTATTGCCAGTTGCTCATGCTAAGTGGTTGCGTTATCCGTTATTCAAGTGAGTGTCATTATCAAGGCAAATCAATATTTGGTCAGCACGAGCAAACTTGCCACCTGGACGTTATTGCTGCACCATGTCACCATGTCCTCCCCTTCCACCAGCGATAAGATGGGGAAAGAAGGATATATGCCTATGCAGCCCATTTTCTTTTCAAGCATCGTCCATCGGTGCAACGTGAAGCCCAGGAAATATTTAGATGGTCTAATCCAAGTGTTCCAAAATTATAAAACTGCAGTGAAAACCAAAACCTAATAGAAACTTGCTTTGAGCTCCTGGCAACAACTTGGTTTAGACTTGTATTCAGTTTAACGAAATCCAAGGGCATTTTACTTAAGAAGAACAGCTTCCAATGTTACAATCTTACATTTTTTGGGCCAAGTTTCATCGTATTTGTGAAAAAGATGCGATATATTAGATGTCAAGTTGAACATCATTGAATGCCTATAATATTGCTGGCCTTTCCAATATCATCATAGGTCTTGTCATTTTCGCTCATACCCTCACTCCAGGAAAAAGTCAGTACATATGCTGATCACGCATTCCATATTGCGGAGACCATGTCGCACACGAATTGTCATTGAGTCCTCACTCCTCATAACTTGTTTTGCAGCAGCTGAAACTTGCTCAGCTCTGCCCATCAGATCCATGAATGTTCATAAAATAGCAATACGAAAACAACCTGAGTACGGTATCTGTCCGTCGGGAATTGTGCAGCCGGCTAAGTAGATAATGACGTGCTAGCTAAGCAAGCATATTGTTTTGCATGGACCTACTTAGTTTCTTCAGCAGGGAGTAACATCGACAAGTGTGCCAGAGTATCGATTTCTACCATACCATGGCTTTGGTATAGATGGCAGCACAGGACAGGTCCAGCTACTCAAGCCACGTTTGCACGTCAGGAATAACGCAGACCAATGACACATGAATAACATGAAGCCTGTGGCCATTTGAAATCACAGCTCCAATAACACAACAGGACAAAGAGACTCAGCTTCTCCTTACGCTGTTAAGCTGATATTGTTCCATATAATGCGGTAAATCGGCATCCAAACAAACCATATGGCACCCGTTTTCCATGATTAAAATCTATCTGCAGAATAGTGTGTTACAGAAGACGAAATAACAAGAGACTACGGCAGCAGTATCTGTCTATCTGGCACGAGACGACAACTCAGACCTGACATAAATGTTCTCTCAGCATCTAACCTTCAAGTTGCCGGTGTATATTTCCACAATTCATCAATTACAATGGCACCATTTATGGCCACCTGTCAACCCTTAATCCCTTGTCGCATTCCTCTGGCCACAGACGACTGTACGTACTGAAGCGGATGAAGCCGCAGAGAGCCAGGAATGTGGCGGTGTTGGCGATCACCGAATCGCGCGCCATTTTCTTCTCGTCGGCCGGATCTGTCACAGAGTGGCCGGCGGCTTCCTGCAGGCGCAACATATCTGAAACAGCACACACATATGGTACACTGGGTTTTCCCAGGGAAGGAAAGCCAAAGATGAGGGAGGGACAAGCTGCGATGTCAGATGCCCGTCAGAAGGACGAATGAGCACTTCTATTAAATGGAGAGGAAATTATTTCTTACCTCTTTCTTAGCTGTAGTAACAAGTACTGGCCAGGTGAACAACATGGCATTGGATGAGTCATCAGCAAAATAACAGTCATGGACACCAACCAGAGCAGGAACAAGACTATAACTGGGCACAAAAGCTAGTCTAACTGGCATTCCAGTATCATCATAATGCAGCAACATGCAGGGATTCTGCATACTAAATTATTGATTAGTAGAGACTATATATCATTGAAATCTGGAAACCACTGAAATTACCTGATTGATGTTCTCCACATAATGGGATGGCATGTTATGTTAGCCCAGTGGATAAAGCTGGATGTCAGTTTTAATTGGCTGGATAAAACTGGCTTTATCCTGCAGTAGTATGCAGTGCACTGGTGCAGATAGCACTGGATGATCAGCTTTCTCTTCAGCAGCCTTGTGAGTGCAAAGAAGGAAATTGAGGAACCAACAACTGCTTCATGGTGTGGTTTTATTTTTCCATCGTGATATTTGAAAGAGCTTCTACTGTTTCTTTATCTCTCTTTTGGCTCAATATTTTATAGCTGAGACAAGAGCCAATGACTGATGCCTACTTTTCGTTGTAAGAATAACCTCTGTTGCTCTTGACTTGACTCTTCTTAGATGTCGTCGTCCTATGCTCTCACTCTTTTCCATTGCTACACGAAGCTCGAGTCTATGAGCCCTGTGCTGCAGTTGCTTAGGATACAGCTAATGATATCAACACTGCTTTATCTCTGGATCTGATTTTGGATGGACTTAAAATGGGACCAGGGTTTGGATTAGTTGAGTATGTCACTAAGTAGACATTGGTGGGCGATGCGTGCACAGCAGCAGAGGTACATAAACTAACAGTGTTCAGTAAAACATACAGATATTTTAGTTCCTGAATCACAATTCTGAATTGTGTTATGCAAAAGCCAAACATGTCATGCCAATTTTAACCTTAGCCCACTATTCAATTTTGTTGAAAATTTAGGTCATTAGTTACACCTAGAGTTAGCCTCAGATACAACCGGTGTATTAAAATGTATTGCCCAAGGTAGCAAACAAAAAAAATCCTGAGTAACCAAGAAATAATATTTCAGTGGCTTCATATGTGTACCATGCTGACTTTAAATACACCAATGCACTGCAGTGGAAAATGGCCAGATGTTGACAAAATTCAGCTAATACTGACTGCTATCACGATCTGGTCAATTTCAGGACCAAAATGGAAAATGTTGGTGTCATTCATAAGCTCCCTTTGCCACTCATGTCAGTTAGTTAGTTATTTGGGCTTTAAGGTGCCTTGATTGCTGTGGTCATATTGAGCCCATCTCCATGCCATTTTGAGGTTATCACTGACATAAGTTTGCTAATTAGTGCTTTACCAAAAAAAAGTGACAAAACCCCTTTTTATTATGAACTTTCTCAATCAAGGCAGGACAATGGAAAATACTTTCCGAATTTGTGTAATGGAGTGCCTTTTAGGATAAGGCACCCAGGATGAATAGTTTGTGAAAACTCTGTTGTGGATGAAGGGGCTGTGAAAACTGTGACTTTGGGGGACACCTAATTAATGTTAGTCAACAAAATGTTGCACATGCATGCTTAATGCAAACCTGGATTTCATTCACATGGGTGGTGCACACCTCAAATCATAAATTGGATGCTTGTGATTTAGAACTGCATGACTTAATTATAATCCTGTATGCTTGATTTTGAGATGACAACCTGATACAAAGATGAAAAGCACATGCTGCTTCTTAAGGAGGTGTAAATTATAACCCATAAGTTACCTACTTACCTACATATATACTTTACTCATGAAACCTTAGAAGACTCCTACAAATCTTCAGAAGTCAAGACTGTTAATCTTTCCTTACAATGAAAGTACTCTCCAATAATGGGGACAGCATATGTGGTTGGAATGCAGCTTCAGGTCCATGGCATTGCAGGTAGCATCCTAAAATGGATAGAGTTGTGGCTTTCAGATAGACAGCAGAGAGTGATGCTAAATGGTACAAAGTCGTCATGGCAAAATGTTCTTAGTGGAGTCCCCCAGGGGTCGGTACTGGGGCCACTATTGTTCATTATATATGTGAATAGCATTGAATGTGGCCTAAACAGTAAGGTTTTGAAATTTGCGGATGATTTGAAGATCTTTAGGGCAATAACAGGGCACAATGAGCAGGTTTTGCTGCAGAAAGACTTAGACGAGCTAGTGAAGTGGTCCGAAAAATGGCAAATGAAGTTTAATTTTGATAAGTGCAAAGTCATGCATGTAGGTAGGCAGCATGTGAAGGCTCCATACTTGATGGGTGGCCAAGTACTATCTGTGACTCAGCAGAAGGACTTAGGTGTTATTTTGAACACAAAATTGGGGGCATCAGAACAGACCAAAGAAGCCAGGAAGAAGGCACTAAGAATGCTTGGGGCAATACAGAGGAATGTGTCATACAAAAGTGAGGTCATCAGGAAGCTTTACTGTGCATATGTCAGGCCACATTTGGAATACTGTGTCCAAGCATGGTCCCCTAGTTATGAAGAAGATTGTTGGCTTTTATAGAGAGTACAAAGGAGGGCAACAAAAATGGTTAATGGTATAGGCAACCTGGCATATGAGGAAAGATTGAAGAAATTTAATAGGTTTTCACTTAGATATAGAAAGCTGAGAGGAGATCTCATCGAGGTTTTTAAATTTGTTCATGGTCAGGAACAGGGATATCTCAGGGAAATGTTTGAATTTAACAGAAATGATGTAATTAGAGGTCATCAATTCAAAATTAAAGTTAATCACAGCAGGACAAGGTTAAGACAGTCTTTCTTCACCAACAGGGTAGTAGAACACTGGAACCAGCTGCCAGGAACCATTGTCAGTAGCAACACACTGAACATCTTTAAAAACGGCATAGACAATCATTATATAGGGCTTGTTTTTAGAATAGGCAAGAATAGGGGCTTGTTTTAGGCAAGAATAGGGGGCTTGTTTTTCTGTATTCCAGGGAGGGTTGATCGACAGGGAGGAGATGAGAGTTGGGAGGAGTTTGTAATTGTTGAGTGTGTTATGCAATAGCAAGTGAGTCTCTTATTAAGTCTAAATGCTTTATAACTTTATATAGGGTGTACCTAGCAGTGGATTCAGCACCTTCCTTCGGGATGTGATACTGATGAGATTGTCTATGGTAGCACAATGTGTATGATGGGAGGAGTTTGTAATTGTTGAGTGTATTATGCAATAGCAAGTGAGTCTCTTATTAAGTCTGAACGCTTTATGAATTTGTGTGGGGTGTGCCTAGCAGTGGTTGGTTGGTTGGTTATTGGTTTTACGACACGTCGACCGTTGAGTCATATAGCGTCGCCAATCTCTCACGCCGATTGGTCGCGGGCGATGAGTAGCGACAGGTGAGATTCGGCACCTTCCTTCGGGATGTGATGCTGATGAGATGGTGGCATGGTGGCACGATGGGTATGATGGGAGGAGCATGTGATTGTTGAGGGTGTTATGCGGTAGCAAGTGAGTGGTGCTTGATAGGCTGGGGTATATAGCTTCCTAGGAACTTTGGATAAGGGATTGATTGGGGTGAGAGTATGTACATTTATAGTACCTTTTCTAGATAGTCTTAACCCAAATGGGCCCCTGTGGCTCTTATTAAGCCTTAATACTTTATGACTTTATGGCAACTGACATATGACAACAAGATTACAAATTGGTGCTATGGTTAAATTAGTGAAGGCTAAGGCAATAAGTCAAGTTTTTGAGCAACAGTAGGTCAAATTTCAACAAAAGTGCACTTCTAGCAATACCAACCAAGTTTATACATCCATATCTGGTACTCCTGATGGTAATCTTTACCTTTCGGCCAACACATACTGTCAAGGTTAGTAATTTGTAAAGGGGTGTACAGTGGGGAACAGTAACGTCACAGGAGTCAGGGAAGTGACGTCACAGGAGTTGTGTCGGTAAAGATTACCACCTAACCTAGACTAAGATAATATAGCATAATATACAAAATGTATCATAGCATAATATAATCTAACCTAACCTAACCTAACCTAACCAGGAAATCAGAATCCTCTGAAGCACTTGTGACGTCGTGACATCACTTCCCTGACTCCTGTGACGTCACTGTTCCCCACTGTACACCTCTTTACAAATCACTAACCTTGGCAGTATGTGTCGGCCGAAAGGCAAAGATTACCCTCCTGACATGCTCACACCCCACAAATGATGAATATTTGCAACACAACTCATGAGTAGGATGCTCGTGTAATGACTGATTCGCATATTGGGGTATGGGTTATAAAATGGTTTATTAAAATTACACTAGACACTCCATCTAACAGTTTTCTTTCCATCAAACTAAAATTGTTGTTAATGAATGTGCAAAAATTGATTGAAACAAATTCATCTTAACATTAAATGCTGTATGCCACAATTTTTAGTGAATATTTGGAATCTTAGTTGAAGCCAAAAATCGCTTGGAAGGATCTAAAGCGACAAGACGGGAGAGCAAATTGCCGATGCAAAACCACCTATTGGGGGTTGTATGATGATGTGCCAATGCAGATATGTTCGTTGTTTTCATCGTCGATATGCAGATCTGTGGCCTTTCGATTGGAAATTCGGAGCTTAAGCTATGTTCACCTTGTCGATTTGTAGATACCCGGATTTTAGATTGAAAATTTGAAGCTCATGCTATAGACCTGGAACCTGCGCTTTACCTCGCTGGAGGACGGAAGAGAATTTCCGTCCGGCGTTCGGAGCACGTTCGCCAAATTAGCAACAGGTTCATATTTGCATTGAGTTTGATTCATATTCACATTCTTCGATATCCACGCTGGATATCGAAGAAGGGCGGTCTCTTCAGATTCCCTTAGAAATTTGCATACTGGTAGTCCTCTATGCACTGATCATCATGTGCATAAAAGCTAAAATGGACGTTCATAAACAGCTGCGTTATTCAAGGTCAAATGTCCGGGTCATTGAGGTCGGACTCCCCAGATTGCGTTCAAAATTGATACACATATGCAGTACTCGATGCATTGATCATCATGGACATAAATATAAGAGGGGCGTGCATAAGCAGCTGAGTTATTCAAGGTCAAAGGTCAGGGTCATTGAGGTCGGACTCCTCAAATTGCCTTCAAAATTGGCACACGAGTAGTCCATGATGCATTGACCATCACGAGCATAAAACTAAAAGGGGCGTTCATAAACAGCTGGATTATTTGGATCACACCTTCTCCCGGTGTGCCCCCAGGAAACATGCCAATGTTGGCCCGCTGTCGGTATGTGTCTGGGCGAGCACGGCATCTCGTAAGCGGCATGTCGGCATTGGGCCGTTCTCGGTCCGACATCGGCAAACTGACGTGGAATGTCAAAATATGTCGGGTTGAATTCGATATATCAATAGCCGCCACTCGACTTCAGGCCGTTGTCCGACACTTCACTCCCCAACCGACAGCGGACCGCTAGGGCCCCGACAGCAGTCCGACATCTTCCCGACATCGCCCTACGTCTGCTACATGTCTGCTGGGTGTTGGCTGCATGCCGGCATTTACGGGCATTCCACTCCCCAGCCGACAGCGGGTCGCTGACGTCCCGATAGCGACCCGATGTAGGGCGAAAATCGAAAATCGAATCGAAATATTCGGGGTCAAAGATCAAAGTTCATCGAGATCGTACTCACCGGAATTCCTTCAAAATTGGCATCCAGGTAGTCCTCGATGCACTGATCATCACGAGCATAAAAGCAATGAGGGCGTTCAAAAACAGCTGAGTTATTCAAGGTGACGATTGCGAGCAGCATGACATGCATACTTTCCACGGAGCGTGAGAAAGTTCGTGTTCTGCCCATATTGTAGGCATTGTCACCGGCCTTTGTCCAGCCATTTATGCCGTTCCAGCCGTTGCGACCAGCCATTTATCGCTTCATACCCCTATCACAATAAGAGTATCCACACTGGCTGGTCCGAATCGGTGCAGCATCATCGCACCATTTCAATTACTGTCGCTCGTGCAAACCGGTCCTCCAGGAACCGTCACGTCCTAAGCACATCCTTCTTTGTGATCAACTTGAAGCTGATGACGCTAACGAACTCGTCGTTCAGAAATGTTCCCTGCATTCAAAATCTGATTCGGGTGCGGGCGGCACAGGCTCTCTAAAAACACTGCTCGCTTAACCGTTCCACCGACGCCGTCACAGGTCACGTGAAATTCATGTGAAATACCATGTGAAATTCTGAAGGGGAAAAATTGCAATGTATTTCAATCTATTTCATGCCAGCACATGCTCGAATTTAATTCTGCTGGACAAACTTGTATATAGTATTGCACAACCATCGGAGAAGTCTCTTCGACCACCGGAAGAAGTAGCCTTACCTCTGGAAGACGCACCTGAAGGAAGGCGTACAGTGTACGCCGTACACCATGGATGTGCTATGCCTGTTGTCATCAGTGGCTAAAGCTAATATCATATGTCATCAGTGGCTACAGCTAATATATCCCCATGAACAATTATTTTTTTTTAAACTTCCAAACTGCTAAGTTCACTATGTCAAGAATTGCCAAATTTTCGCCGTTGTTTGACGCGAATTTTGGTGTCATGAAGGGAAGGTTTGGTGTCGAAGCGAATTTTCTGGGTCCCGGTGCGATTTTCGGGTCCCGGCGCGTGCTTTTTGGGCCACTCTATATTTGCTTTGAGCCCCCGATTTGAATTTTTCAGTATTTCGCATGTAATTTTGAGACTCCAGCACGATTTTTCGGGTCACCGGCATAACATTTCGGGGCATGGCGCGACTTTTCCGAACACAAACTATATTTTTGGGGGCCCACCACCTCTCAGGAGGCCCCCAGTTGTCACTGGTCCCCAGCGGGCAAACTAGGCTATGTTTCAGCACGCAAAACGCACCAACTAGGACCCCTCTGGCAAGACGATGGGGTCTATAGCCCTCTTAGCCCCCCCCCCCTGGTTGCGCTACTGGTCTCAACTATGTGTTATATGTTATGCTTAACCATGTACAATAGCCAGTCGTGAGTAGTGACCCATTGTTTATATACGGTCTCTTCTTGCATGTCTGGTTCATCGTCTTTATCCCCCAGATATAATTGTAACAACAATGTTTAACCCCCTCTTCATTGTGACAAGTGTTGCGCTCCTTCAACATGCAGTCTCTGCTGCTTGAATTGTAAACTGCGTAATTGATGAGACCACTCGTACTTAGTACCGGTACGCGGAGGCCACTGATGATGAGTATCGGATTTTTGGAAATACGTCCTCACGCACAGGGAATCTGTGCCATTACTGCCAGCGAACACACAGTTCCTTGGCCTCAGTTCAGCAAACTGCGAAGCCAATTAAAGATCGGTAGCACCCGCGCCGTGTTTTTCCGGATGCTATAATATCTTCTGAACGAGCGGCGCCGCTTCTGTCCGATCCGTTGGTGCCGCTGTTTGGCTGATTCCGGTCGCTTTCCAGCTCGATCGGCGGAAGTTAGTTTGAATTTTCTCCAGAGGAATGGTGCAGGTGGTATACAAATAATAGTCTTCGCTGACGCGCGATCATCAACTCTTGCACTGAGCCTGCTGGTTACTTTTTCAACTATTCCTGATCATTTTTTGTTCCTCCTAAAAACGGTCGGCACACTTGGGGAACATGTCTTGTCGTTCATAAGACCGCTTCAGCAGTTTTCACCGGAGCGCACAACATGCACCGGAGCGTGTTTTTCCACCTCACAATAGCGCTAGCACTATTGTGACAAGTACGCTGAGCTCAGGGCACTTATCGCTGATATGCCTGATCTGTCACTAAAGGATGTGGCTGAGGCGGAATGACCGCAAGCTCCATTCCTCGCGAACCTCTCATCGTTATGACGCACCCCTGGCAAAACACTGCCCTATTGTGTTCGCCAATATCGCGTCAAGTGTGGCTTCGTGATCAGTCGATACGTTGGGGGGATGGGGCCACACAATATGTGTTCAGCAAACACACACACAGCGGCAACGCTTTCATCCTGAAATGACTTAGCAATGGATAGCGATCTGCTTGGTGTCTTTGCTGTTTTTATCTGATGTCAATGCATACGTACCTCCTAGTCAATGATTATGCAAAAAAGCCATACACCCAGTTTCTGAATGGACTGAAAGCATATATTTCAAAAGATGAAACACATGCTAAGAGGGAAAGCGGTGTACTTTCATTTGCTTTACCGAAGCTACAAAGCTTATGACATGCCTTAGGAATGCAAAGTGAACATTCAGCTGGGCATTATGGTGAATATAAGTCACTCGATCATGAGACTATGTATGTGTTATAAATCGGCATAATTGTGCAGTAAACCCAAGTTCAAAAACCTGGAAGATATCAAATGGAGGTCATTGCAATACATTACGATGCACAGGAACATCCTATGCCTTTCGCTTGCAGCATAACTGCTGCTTCTCTGGAACAATAGCGTCGGCATGCGGAAACAGCTAAGATGACCAAAAAAACGGCTGAAAACTGATACTTACAAGCAAAAGGGTATGATTCCTTGTTTGCTTATCCGAAAGCTCACATGCCAGGGCATGTTCGGAGAAAACAAAAGTGAGATTCCAGTCGGATATCCGGGTCCAACAACGTCACGTTTTCATGGACTAAGGTCAGCCTACGATTTTAGTGAAATTTTCAAAACAATGCTAGATAGGATTTCTACAGACCTTTGCAACTTCAACGATATGTATTTATATTTATATTCAGTCAAACCACTTAACGTAGCGATTAAAGTAACTCCTCCCTGGAGACCTCTAATAAATGCCCGAGGCTATAACTTAAAACCTGTCGGGTACGGGCGAAGGAATAACACAGACGAATTATGCGTGTGCGGAATTTTCGACTAAATTCGCGACATGAGTGTGGAATCTCGCACCTTTCACTGGTCGATTTGTTATGGCCTGCACCATCTGGCACCGGTGTTCACAAGGTATTTATTGTAGGGAACATCTTGTTCTGAAGGACACTTCCTGGAGTGCATCTGCTAGCATGAATCTTACCAGAAAAATGGGCCGGGACCAGGGCCCTGACCCTGTTGGTTGGTTATTTGGGCTCAGGGGTGCATCGACTGCTTCGGTCATACAGCGCCCAACCCTGACCCTGTTAGGTGAATCTCTGTCTCACGTATATCACACGTGCAGTGATGTGGCCATGTAACCAAGCTATTCAGAACAGTGTGTAGACAGGCAATCGACTCCATTGCCACAACTTCGCACTTGGTCATCAAACACACATGACACAACTCAAACTCAGCTCCTTTGTTGGAAACAGTATTCGTCGCTGGGTACACGACCGGAATGTGATACTTGCAACACTGCACCTGTCTTACCACACTGTGGTCTAGCGGACATTCCAGATCTCGCCGGATGCCCGATCTCGGACATCCGGCGCCAATGCCCTTCCGTCCGAATATCCGTCGCTAAGCACCCGTGCCATTCCGGGTAACAATGTCCACCCATCTGGCTTCGGTGCGTCTCGTGCGCGCTACGCTATCTGCGCCGTCACGCGCCGGATCCAGTCGAGGTACTGGTCGACGCGTGTGTAGAGGCTGGGCAGCAGGTCTGAGCCGCAGCCGGCCGCCAGCCGCATCAGACCCACCAGCCGGCGCACGCCGTGCTCGTCCTCGGCCACCAGCGGTCCGCCGCGGTCCTGCGGGCACCGTCGGCCGGGCGTGTCCTCCCCGGCGGCCGCCACGCACACCTCGGTGCGGCTCACCCCGCCAGGGAACTCGCGGCTGTAGGTGGGGAACAGTCGGTAGGTGGCGTCGCAGTCGACGGTGCGCACCTCTCGCGACGGCGTGGCGGCCAGCACCGTCGACTGGACGGGCAGCGCCGCCAGCGGGCTGATGCCCCAGCCCAGAGTGAACAGCGCGTCGGCGTCGGTGTCGGCGTCGGCGTCGGCGTCGGCGTCGGCGGCGGGCGGCGGCGGCAGGCAGACGGGCGTGATGGCCAAGCTGACGTTGAGCAGCAGCAGCGCCAGGTCGTGGCGGCCGCCGGAGGCGCGCGGGTGCACCACCGCCCGCACCACGGCCGGGTCGGCGACGCCGCCGGCCGCGTGCGAGCTGAAGTCGCGTTCGCCGAGTCGCAGACGCACGTCGGTCGGCGAGCGGCCGGCCACGCACCGCGCCGACGTGAGCACGAGGCGGGGCGCCAGCAGCGCGCCCGTGCACAGCCACCGGTGTCTGGTGCCGATCAGCGCCACCCAGTCGGTGCCGCCGGTGCCACAGCGGGGCGCCGGCGCTGCTGTCGTCGTTGGCTGTCTGGTGGCCGTCGGCGGCGGCCGTCTGGTAGGCGGCGGCGGCCGTCTGGTCGGCCGCGGCGGCCGCAGCAGCGGCGACGGCACGTTGGGCGGCACGGTGGGCGGCGGCCGCGCCGTCACCGTCCTGCTGACCGTCACCACGCGCGTGTGCGTCACGGTGGAGGTGGAGCGCGGCCGCGCCGGCACCGTCGCCGTCTTGTCCACCACTATCACGCGCGTCACGCGCACCGTCTTCGTCACCGTCACGAAGCGCGTCACCGTCACCGTGGGCGCCGGCCGCGTGCCGATCACCGTGATCGGCCGCGCCGTCACGCGCCGCACGCGCGTCACGGTCAAGGTGGCCGTCGACTCGACCGTCACCACCTGCTCTGACGTCAGCAGCCTCGTCACGGTCAGCGTGTTCACCACGCTGACCGTGTTCACCCGGACGGCCACCGGCTGCCGTCGCACCGTGTCCGGGCAACAGATGATGGTGTCGGCGCCCTGCAGCCCACACAGGGCGGGCTGCGCCGCCAGCAGCGCACGCAGTGTCGGGTAGGCGGCGCAGAAGCCGGTCAGCATGGACACGCAGGTGCCGGGCCGGCCGTCGGCAGCCTGGCACCCCTCGGTCCGCGACAGCGCCGCGCCCGGGCGGGTCTCGGCCAGACGCAGCTGCGCGGCGGCCGGCGCCGTCACCAGCACCAGCACCAGCAGCGGCACCGGCACCGCTGTCCTCTCCGGACGGGACATGGTGCGCGACTGGTCCCGCCGGTGTCGGGAGCGGCCGCATGTGCCGGCCGACAGCGCCCGTGGTCGCCGCAGCGGCAAAACCTGCTTCAGCCTACAGCTCGACCTTGGGGGGCTCCGGTGAGGCGGCGACCCCGGCACTCCCGGCCGACGGTGACGGGCACGGCTGGGTCGACGCCTTGGAACGTCCCACACCCGGTGGCTGCAGATTTCGATGTGATTGCACGCGTCAGCACAGTACGTGGAAGCACGGCATAGCAGAGTGAGGGACAGGTCAGGGGATCATGGCCCGCCCACTTTTCGTGATCTTAACCACCAGCCTATGGGAAAATTGGCGTCGGTTCCTCCACTTTTTCACCAGTGCTCCCACGTCCCAACGTGTGAGTCTATGCGCACTACCTCATGTATCAGTGATGCTGTATCCAATGTCAAGCCAAGTTTGGAAATTGGATTCATCACAATCGAATTCCTTTGCTCAACATTCTCTGAAGACTTCAACATTTGCTGGATATATTTCTATAATTCACACATGGGTCACAGACATCATTATCGCGGGGATGGGACAGCTGATGGATCCTTGATGAAGTCATGTTCAGAAGCGAAAGTTAGCCTAAGTTGCATTGGTGCGAAAGTTGCAAGGTGCGAGTCAGCGCTGACCGTTACAACATCATGTCCCCAACGTGGCTGTGCTATGTGGTGTTCTATTAATTAAATTGCGTTTTGCTTTAAGGGCATAGAAACATTGGGTCGTTCCGGAATCTTACGAGGGGATGTTCCGTCGGACTTGCTTCACCGGTATCGCCTATCCAGCTTGTTGTCGCGTTGCCAATAATGCGTCAGATTTCAAATCCCCATGTTATCTATCGCCTATGCAGCTTATTGACGCGTTGCCAATTATGTCATGTATATACGAAGACTCTGATTTTCTTATCAAGATACATACTTGTGATTCTAAGTCATTTGACGTGACAATATGTGTAGGAAGAGACGGTGGGCCAAATTTGAAGTTGTTACCAGGTGCTCCACCGCGTTGGGGACCGTTAGGAACATTTGGGGGACATGGCGTTTTTGACGTTGTTCATTTTCATGCAACGCTCATTAGTATAATGTTAATTAAGTGTCGTAAATGTTGGGGACGTGTCATCCCTGACCCCTGACCCATGGAGGAGCCCCTGGTTGCTACATTCATCATCGTATGGTTAGTGTTTAGTTGCGTACTGCATCCTCACTCCTATGGAGGAGGCCCTGGTTGTAATAGTCATCGTCCCGTGGTTAGTGTTCAATTGCATGCTCCACCCCCGTTCATATGGAGGAGGCCCTGGTTGCAATAGTCATTGTCGCATGGCTAGTGTTTAGTTGCGTATTGCAACCCCACTCCTATGGAGGAGGCCCTGGTTACAATAGTCATCGTCGCCTGGTTAGTGTTCAATTGCGTGCTCCACCCTCACTCCTATGGAGGCGACATTGGTTGCTATAGTCATCGTCGCCTGGTTAGTGTTCAATTGCGTGCTCCACCCCCGCTCATATGGAGGAGGCCCTGGTTGCAATAGTCATTGTCGCATGGTTAGTGTTCAATTGCGTGCTCCACCGCCACTCCTATGGAGGAAGCCCTGGGTGTCATAGTCATCCTCGCAAGATTAGTGTTAAATTACACCATTCTCGGCAGGGAGCAGTGCCACGTCATTCCACCGTGACCGTGCCTCTCAGTCACCATGCAGACAAGGGCGCATGTGGCGATATGGCGAGGGTCGTCTGGAACTTCAACACCTCACAAATCCCGCTACTGGTAGCTTACGAGCGTGCCGCCGTGCTATGATATACCGCGGAGCCACACTGCTGATTGTTTATTCATGAAAAATGCCTGAATTGAACCCAGCCAGTTGTAGCCGGACACCGACAGGCGTTCAATGACGTCGCAGTTTTACATAAAAGCGGCTGCCTAGTGTCTACACGCTGTACCTACACGTTTCCTATATCTATACCAATGTTCCCTGTTTAGCTTCTTAAGTGAAATAGGAATACTCTCCTTATTTTGTTTATGAAGGAGTAAGTTACCCACAATAGCAGCACTCATGGTGCTTAGCTTGGCTTGATAAGTGGGCAGACCTCCATGCATTGCAGTTGCGCATATCCCCCCCCCCCCACTATTAAAGAATCTCGGGATCCTCCCTAGTATGGTTTCCTGGCGAAGCCTCTGTTTAGAAACATCACGGTAAGTGTTGATATCATCTAAGAATGACAAAACAATAGGCCTTTGTGGCACTGATTGCGAACAAGGACCAGTCACAACGAACAAATCATATCTACTCCTCTTTAGGTTCCTGGCTACGCTATTGCTGTCTTTCATGTGCATGTATGAATATCAAGTGGTGCTTTGGATCATTAAGAATGACTTATGCCCATTTATGAACAATTTCACCAATATGAAATCCAAGCACAGGTCCAATTGGTTTTGATCATTTTCCCATGTTTGCCCTCCTGACCTCACCATTGGGTAAATTTTCACGTTTAGATATTCCAAAAGTGTAGATTAGACCAACAGTATTCGCTTCAGCTATCCAGTTCTGAAATCGGCCCAAAAGGTTCCGAGGTCTCGAAGGGTGATCCGCCTCCCACCCATACAGATTCAGACCGCATCGAACCCTACCGTAATAAGGTTAAGCATCCAACCACCTGCATGCACTCCGCATTGGTCATTAGCTCATAGGTATTACTGTGCTCAGCTTAGCGTAATCTCGGGATCAACTTTCGCCGTTGGTCGATTAATCGCGTGCGGAAGGTCACAGCATCATGTCCTGAAGCTCTGCTGCGACTGCGACTGTGGTGTGCGGCAACTGTGGTGTGCGGCAACATCCAGCAATGCTGAGCTGCAGTCGCACGCCGGTCGCTGCGGATGAGCCGAGGTGGGCGCGGCGCAGATGAAACAAGTGCAGCGGGAGAGCGTGCCCGCTGATGGTCGGCCGCAGCGGAGCGTGGTGGAATTACAGCGCCGCGATCCCCGCCTCCCAGCCGGCCGCGGCTCAGGCCGTCCGGTGGCGACGACCCTCCCCGCTCACCACCCGGCCCAAACCGGCGATGTCTCAGGCTGTCTTTCGGGGACGGTACGGCCACTCCCGATCGTCTTTCGGGGACGGTCCGGCCACTCCCGATCGTCCTTCGGGGACGGTCCGGCCACTCCCGATCGTCCTTCGGTGACGGTCCGGCCACTCCCGATCGTCCTTCGGGGACGGTATGGCCACTCCCGATCGTCCTTCGGGGACGGTACGGCCACTCCCGATCGTCCTTCGGGGACGGTATGGCCACTCCCGATCGTCCTTCGGTGACGGTCCGGCCACTCCCGATCGTCCTTCGGTGACGGTCCGGCCACTCCCGATCGTCCTTCGGTGACGGTACGGCCACTCCCGATCGTCCTTCGGGGACAGTCCGGCCGCTGCCGATGTGAGTAGAGGGCATGGCATATGGAGCGGGTCAGTCGTGAGGCCGCTCCCGATGTGAGTATAGAGCGGGTAGATGATATGGAGCGGGTAGGGGGTATGGAGCGGGATCGTCCTTCGGTGACGGTCGGCCACTCCCGATCGTCCTATAGAGCGGGTAGATGATATGGAGCGGGTAGGGGGTATGGAGCGTGTCAGTCGTGAGGCCGCTCCCGATGTGAGTATAGAGCGGGTAGATGATATGGAGCGGGTAGGGGGTATGGAGCGGGTCAGTCGTGAGGCCGCTCCCGATGTGAGTATAGAGCGGGTAGATGATATGGAGCGGGTAGGGGGTATGGAGCGTGTCAGTCGTGAGGCCGCTCCCGATGTGAGTATAGAGCGGGTAGATGATATGGAGCGGGTAGAGGGTATGGAGCGTGTCAGTCGTGAGGCCGCTCCCGATGCGAGTATAGAGCGGGTAGATGATATGGAGCGGGTAGGGGGTATGGAGCGGGTCAGTCGTGAGAGTCGCGCCCTATCACCATCGAGTTGAGACAGATGCGTTGCGCTTAATAGTTCACTCGCTGTCGTTGCGTAAAGGCACACAGCACCTCAGCCTTTTGGCGCTCGTTCTTCCGAAATATTGTTGTCATTTGTGAATCGTGTGCGTTAAAACTCCGTGATGGCCGCTACTAACTATCTTTCCACATCTTCTTGAAAAAACGTATGCTCTAGTCCTATCCGAGTAAGCTCCAGGTTTCAGACGGAACATTATTTTAGGTTCCACCGTTTCTGTCAAAACCAGGTTACTCGTTGTGCTCTCCGGTATCGTGATGTACGTGAGGATGATGCATGGCAGATGACTGTTAATTTCGTTCAGAGATACCTTGTTCTTGATTGCATTACGTTTCAGCAATATACGTCAAGCGCGGGATCAATAGGTTACAGTACATTCGTTGCGTTTAAACTATCGCAAGACATGGGTTGTGTAACTTCAGATCGCAAAAGTAATCTTGTGCCTTTTATGAACAAATTGGACGGTAAGTTTTCAAGATTTCAAGAGGATGTGATTTTGTTTACATAAGAATCGAGCGAAAATAGCCGAACATGAGATGATCTCACAATCGTTCTAGCAGAAGAAAAACACTGGGACAAGGGCGACGTAGATGACTGGCACCGGGGACACGGCAATCCTTACATCGTTGGATAATCAACGACCAACTTTCAATCAACTTTTAATCACCTTTTGGACATGCAATCAGATATACAGTGCATTCTCCAGATCACCTGAAATCACACTGCCAAGTCATTACGCTGAATATTGCTTCAATCGGCTAAATTTGGCCTTCGAAGTGGCCGAAAATCGAGTTACTACCAGACAGCTTGTCAGGTGATCAATCAAGTTCCATGTAAAAATAATTCCGGGTAGCGGTGCCCGGTAAGACGAGGTGCGCCGAAAGACCAGCTTCAAAAACGATTGCAGACTGCAGGTTCCCAGCAGCGAAACGCAGATCATGTCTTTGACTTGCCGGATGCTCAATCATTTCTTCCAGAAAAATCCTGAGATGTCGTCTTCATTAGGATTACTGGGTACATGTGGAGCCTCAGTAAAACATGGCTGACGCGTATTTAACACTACTGCGCAGTGATCGTACATTTGAAGGGACAGCGTTGTGTAAGAGACCATGATCTTGCTTGAAACCATACGGAAAATACATGTTTGCATATCTTTGCAGATGACTATTGAACTTGTTTTTCTCGTTTAAAAAAATTTGGTCGGGTGATCGCGAGGAAGCCGTTGGCACGGTAAATTAACCACCAAAAACCGTTCCTTGCCAGCAAGCAAACAACGAACACATGGAACTACCCTCTGGTGGCCATCAAGCCACGTATCCCACCAGGCCCGCCCCTGTGGGCATGAAAAGATGGTAAGCTGTAACTGATGATCCAACAGCCGAAATACCCCAGGAAAACTTACCCGTGCATCAGCGGTTGTGGCAGACATTTCTTCTTGGAACCTCCGCCAGGCCGTCTATGGAATGTCACTGGATACCACTGATGTCACTGATGCCACCGATGCCACTGGATATCACTGATTTCACTGGATGCTACTGATGCCACTGATGCCACTGATGCTACTGATGCTACTGATGTCACTGGATGTCACTGATGTCACTGATGCCACTGATGCCCCTGATGCCACTGATCCCACTGATGTCACTGGATGTCACTGATGTCACTGGATGCCACTGATGCCACCGATGCCACTGATGCCACTGATGCCACCGATGCCACTGGATTCCACGGATGCCAATGGATGCCACTGATGCCACTCATGCCGGGCCGCCAGCGACCACTCATTTCCGCCGCGGAGCCGAGTCAGGACAAATAACGGGTTTAACCACAACCGCCAGTCGACGAGCGAAATGAGGGTCGATGACTGATTTATTCATTCTCTTGAAGTGAGCCCATTGCATACTCCGGTTTGGAATGACTCATCGAGCGACTGCGTGAGCTGCCCACCTGGACAGAACAGGTGGCCTTGGCTGGTGGTACTTCGTCTCTAGATCCGCTTGCGGTAACACGGCCCGGGATTTTATTCAGCAATTTAGGCCATGATGTGGCTCCGGGAATTTCACATCAGTAAGGGAAGCAGCACACCGATGATGAAGGAAGGACAGGCTTTGATGACGGACAGTTGCCAATAAAACGAAAATGATTTGGATTCCAGAAAACGCAATGATTATGTCCATGAGTGGGATGATTTTCCTCCTGTCGCCTGTAGCACTGCCCCGCTGCGTGCCGACACTGGGATAATAGACAATAGACGAGAAGAAACAGAAAGGACAAACCCCACACCCAGAACTGAAACTGTGCTTTCTCTCACTCCCGGACTGATGCTTTCCTAGGAATTTAATTGCACTGATTGTATTTGATTGCATTTCATCGAAGTCTGCATCTGATTGCGTATGATTGCACTGTTGACTTGGAATATATTTTGGTACCTCCTTTGCGATATGTGCATGGTGAAAGCACACCGAAAAAGAAACTGTTAGAAATCCAGCGTTTACGTAGTATTGTGTAGGATTTCACCTGTTCTCCTACATTCCCTCGCTAAGCAGTTCTTCTCCAGTTTAATTATTAATCGATTAATGTCTCTTGCCCCACCCCCTCCCTCCGCTGATTTTGTTCGGGGTCATAGTGTCTGAAACTGGATTGCAATGCGATGGGCGGCTGTCGTGAAGTGATCCTTCGCCTGAATTTTGCAAACATTAATCGAATATACCAATGAGGAATAAAGGAGGTTCCAGTGTGTGTCGCTTGCTTCGTTTTTCAACATCCTTCGTTGTCTTTGCCGGTAGTTATTGTTCGCGATGGTGGACATGCCTCTAGTAGTTATTGGTGAATGTACTGGAGGTTTTGCCACAAGAAATGTTAAATGGGCCCTTGGCACATTGCTGAGGGAATAGGAACAGACTCTTGTTTCAGCATATTTGACATGCCCACGGGTGCACGTAGCATCTAGGTAACCAAACAAACAGGGTACTATTTAGGTGTCCCGACAAACAGGCATCGGAACGATGTGACTTTCAAAATCTCAGTGTTCACTTCTGGGCCAGTATAATGGAAAGATAGTCGTGATGAAGCTATGAAGAGAAGAAGTTCTACACATGTTTGATGAAATAAATAGTTATTGGTCTATCCTGCATTGCTAAAATACACAGCTAGAATTAGTCGCATTAGACAAGACACGAAACAACAACGGACCACATCAGGAGATACTATCTCTGTCAGCAGGGCCATCATGAACTTAAAAACAATTCAAGCTTGTTGGGCGTCGACGCTACCAGCTTCGTGGCTGCGCTAACAACTTCGAAAAATGCAACGCTAAGCGTATGGCGTGGCATGGAAGCACATTCTACCTCGCTCATCGTCAACCGATTACACGCCCTTTGCCATATTACACACATAATATTATATGTTTTCATTGTCTTTTTGGAACATACCATATATTTCAGATTTTTTACTTGACTGTACATGACTTTCGCCTTCGTCGTCACTGCATACCTGAAATCAGGTGTTCTGCAGTGGTTATAATACACCATTGTAATGCGAAAGTTCGTAAATGTTAGCTGAGTATGCGGGAGTAAATTCAGGTTTCGCCCAGGCTCGAAGCCCGAGCTGCTTGACTCAGACTCAAACTGTTCTGCTGGTGAATGTATCCGAGGCCGACTATCAGCCCCGGCATCCCCACCGCAGACCACACGGTGACATACCTGGCGGCTGCGCAGAAGACGACGATGATGTCAGTCCTCGGACTTCGATCTCAAGTAATGGTTTGGCATGACCAGTGCTGGTTCCCGACACAGCATAATACATTGCCTGGTATAATTGCACCAAAATCGTAGATTTGAGCCTGTGACACAAAGTCACGTGACGCTTGTTATGTCCCACTCTAATCTCACTTTTTGTACTTTTAGAACTTCCCCCGACATGTGAGCTTTCGCCCATAATAATGCGCTCTGACCGTTTGTAAAGGCCGTTTTTCCTGTTTCTACACCTGCGGGCGCTAATTTCCCAGAGAAGCAGCAGTTATGCTGGATGATAAAGTCGTACCATGCTCCTGTGCAGAGTAATAGACATCCATGATCACAGTTTAATAAGTTTCAGATGCTTCAAAGCCGGTTTACAACACAAGTACCTTGTGAATGATGACACATTACGGATTACAAGTTCAAAAATCAAAGCTTGTTCAGTGAAGGAATTTGACAAATAAAAGAAGTGATTGGGATGAATAATGTAATGTTCTCAAACTTTTCCAGTCAACAACTTGGAAACTAATCAACTATATATACAATAAGAGTATCCACACACGCTGGTGCTAACTGGTGGAGCAGCATCATCGCACCATGTCAATTGCTCTCGCGCGTGCAAACCATTCCTCCAGGAACCGTCATGTCCGAGCCACATTCCTATTTGCCATAAACTTAAAACTGGTGGCGCTAACGAACTCGCCGTTCAGAAATGCAAGCATAACCCTTGCATTCAAAATCTGATTCTGGTACGAGCGGCCCAGGCTCTACATTAATGCTGCTCGTTCAACTGTGTCACCAACGCCGTAACAGGCCACGTGAAATACCGTGTGAAATTGCGAGAAAAAAACGCATGGAGTCCGGCAACCTACTTGATGCTAGCACACGTTCGACTTCGTCTGGCTGCAGCCCACTCTTTTTTTGTGCCGCATAACCGACGGAGAAACGTTTTGCGACTCCCGAGATAAGTAGCTCTACCTCCGGAAGAAGCACATGGAGAAAGGCGTACAGTGTACGCCATGGATGTGTTGTGTCTGATGTCGTCGGATAGCAATCAAACAAGTCTGTCCTTCAACTCATCGCTTGATTGCCAGTAAATTATATATGGGTGCACAGTGCATTGCGGTAGGTCCCAGTGGAAATTTTTCGCTTCATTCAGTGCCGCGAAGGAATAGTTTACGGTATAATCGCCCCTTATCAGAACTACGTTCTCGCCGACTTTTTCTTTCATCGTTTTGAAATATTTGTTTTGTCCCATGGCGATGAAGTGACGCTGTGTAAGCTTCACTATCTGTCTACCCAATGACCGAATGCATCCTTCTTGGGTCTCAACTACGCTCAGCAGTATGCAATGGTCAGTCGAAGCTAATTGTTCATGTCCAATTTCTTCTTCCATCTCTGACTTACCTTCATCATTCCTGAGAAGAATTGTATCGTAAAATTGTACAATTGTACAATTGTATTTATGCTTCACCACTCATTGCCGGGACAATTGTTACACTCCTGTAGCATGCAGTATCTTCTGCTTGAAATGCTAACCTCATGATCGATGAGATCATCCGTATTTAGTCCTGGTACCTGAAGGACACTGATGATTGGTTTCGGATTTTAGCGATACATGCACACGCACTGGCGGCTCTAGCCCGCCGGTTTGGGGGGGGGGCAACTTTCGGTTTTCGGCGTCAGCCCCCCCCCCTCCCCTCCCCCAGTGGCGTACCTAGGAATTGCATCTGGAGAGCGGTCGAACTGATTTGGAGGGTGCCCATTCTCCCACTATTTTCGGTTAAAAGCAACGGATTTCGATCACTATTTGGCAAAGGGGCCCATTTTATAAAATTATACAATCATAAAAATAACCATTATAAAAAATACCTTTAAAATTGGAGATTCTTTCATTCTGACGCTATTTTTTCACCTCGGCAAGGGTTACTGCATTTTAATTTAATTTACTTCTGTTGGTTTCGGGGGGCCAAAAGACACTATGGCTCCCCTTTTAAGCGCTTCGGGGGAGCCATGGCCGGAATGGCCCCTCCCTGGATCCGCTAGTGTGCACACGCACACTGAATGTGCCGTTACCGCCGTCGAAAACAGCTATTTGGTCTTAGCTCAGCAAACTTTGCTAAGTCAATCAAAGATCGGTGGCACTCTCTCTCTCTCTCTCTCTCTCTCTCTCTCTCTCTCTCTCTCTCTCTCTCTCTCTCTCTCTCTCTCTATATATATATATATATATATATATATATATATATATGTCTTTCTGGAGGGTACTATCATCTTATGAAAGAGGGGCGCCGCTTATGTCCGATCCGTTGGTGCTTCTTGTAGCGACCGTGGAACATTGGCCCTGTTCACTGAACCTGCGGCCGCTTCGGCTCTGCGGTCAAAATAGACTGTCTTCCACAGAAACGTCATCAGCAGCGGGATGCGCTTGAACGCCGTCGCGCCCGCCGCGGTCAAAGCGTGCGTCAAATCTTGCGCAGGACTTTCATGATAAATGTAGGTTATGTGGATGACGCAGATGAATTGCCAAAGATCTATGATATTGGATTTGTGATTTTTGTCTTCCGGGTTAATACTTGTATTTTTGGGACTTTCATTGTTAGATAATGGGTTGATGTCGGGTTGATGTACGAGTTTCCAGACGAGACAACCCATTGCAGCTCTGAGGAATGGCCTATTCTCTTCACAGCCAAGGATGCTGTTTTGCATACTTTGGAGAGAACCAGTCCCCCCTCAATGTTGACTTTGCACCGAAACAATTCAAACTTTTTACATGGGACCCTAGGGAGTGTCCCCCAATCCATTTGGGCCTGCCATTGCCTGCATATATTGTGCCTCTGCCCCAATAATTTAAAAAGACCAACGCCCGTGTTCACGGCCCTTGCCAGTCAACAGGGTGGACTTCTTCAGTTCTCGGGGTCCTTTTCCACACAATCTGTTAGATTTTAATTTTCCCTCAGTTATATCTCTACGCACTGGCGGATCCAGGGAGGGGCCATTCCGGCCACCCCCCCCCCGTCCCCCGAAGCGCTTAAAAAGGGGGGGGGGCATAGTGTTTTTTTGCCCCCCCCCCCCGAAACCAACAGAAGTCAACTAAATTAAAATGCAATAACCTTTGCCGAGGTTAAAAAATAGCGTCTGGATGAAAGAATCTCCAATTTTAAAGGATTTTTTTAAAACTAAAAATAATTGTTTGGAAGCCAGTATGGTAGCATAGTAGATTCTGACACACATCGAGGGTTTCCATGCTGCTCAAGTTCTGCTTACAGCAAGAGTTGACAAAATCGGATCCGCCAGTGTGTACACGTGCACGAACGTTGACGTGGTACAAGACGTTGAACGTGAACGTGAACGTTTTGGTAAACAAGAACAAAAATCCGGTAACATAGAAACGGTTGAGGTAGGCTGGGGCCCCTACACAGGAAATTATGTTGTCAATTATTATTTTATTTTAATTTTAATTATTATTTTAAAAAATGGGCCCCTTTGCCAAATAGTGGTCGAAATCCGGTGCTTTTAACCACAAAAAGTGGGAGAATGGGCACCCTCCAAATCCGTTCGACCCCTCCCCTGATGCAATTCCTAGATACGCCACT
The DNA here is from genome assembly GCA_034440615.1 of Ashinkailepas kermadecensis. Taxonomy (NCBI): domain Eukaryota; kingdom Metazoa; phylum Arthropoda; class Thecostraca; family Neolepadidae; genus Ashinkailepas; species Ashinkailepas kermadecensis. Next base: position 236,644 of record JAOTOM010004930.1, on the reverse strand, counting down.
GGGGGAGGGGAGGGAGGGGGCTGACGCTGAAAACCGAAAGTTGCCCCCCCCCCAAACCGGTGGGCTAGATCCGCCAGTGTCTCTACGCCTACACATTGAGGCATGGGTGTAACCACTGGGGGGGGCTGGGGGGACATGTCCCTCCGAAAAAAAATCTTAAAAGTGGCGATTTGTGCCCCTCAATTTTTCCCGTGTTCCCCCAAACCTCAGCTACCTGAGTATGATCGCCGCAAAATTATACTTAATCATTTATAAAGTGAAAATATATATGCAAGAGAAGCACCAAAAATACTAGAAACCGATCAAGCCGATCAACGGGCTTCACAGGCTATCTGTCGTCACAAAATATCCGAATGGTAAATCAGCAAACGTTATAAATTTCTCCTTCCAGGCCATTCTTGAGTACCATCAACCTTGGCCATTTTGTGTTTTCGCTTCGGTGGAAAATTGTGCTTTGCTAAGCAACAAATTTGCATTATCGCAAGGCTTTATTATAGTCTTAGGTTGCATTCCCCTGCGCATATATTGATATACCGCCAAGCTCCACCCTTTTGGCCGCAGACGGCCGCCAGCCCCGTGAACAGGCCATTACTTTGCCGTACCTGATGTTCATGTCGTGACTCTCGGTCAGTCTTCTATCTCGGTCTCGCGTACTCTGTACTGTCTGTCCAGTAGTTTAGCCGCTCTGCCGCTCCCAGTCCCCTGGAATCGCCTCCAGATGTGCTCATGGCCTTGTCCGCCGCTGGTTGGCGACGGTGACCCCTGGCGGTGTCTTTGTGTGCGTCGGGTCGACTACACGTGCCGTTCGCATAAGACATATCGGACGAAATCGAGTCGTGCCTCTGCGACCGGGACCACAACTGAACGTTCACTGTTGTGAACGGGTGCCGACGAATAGCGCACGAGCAATGCTGTTTGGCTGACTCCGGTCGCTTTCCGGCTCGATCGGCGGAAGTGAAGTTGCATTGTTATCCAGGGGAACGAAGTAGTTGGTACACAAGCAATCGTCTTCGTTCACGGAGGGAGTCGTCAACTCGTGCACTGAGCTTGCTGGTTACCCTTTTCTACTCTTCCAGATTTTGTGGGGGGTGGGGGTGGCCTCCAAAAATGTCGGTACACTTGGGGAGCATGGTTTGTAGTTCATACAGAATACTACAGCGGTCTTCACCGGAATCCACAGCACGCACCGGAGTGCATGTTTCGTCTCACAGCTGTTGTGACTGCCAAGTGTCCTGAGCTCAGGGCACGTGTCGCTGACGCGTCTGATATCATGCGACTAAATAAGGACTAAGGATGCGACTAAGGATGTAGCTGAGGCGGGATGACCGCGAACTCCATTCCCCGCAAACCTCGGTTTGTTTTGACGCACTCCTACCAAAACACTGTTCCTGTTGAGCCTGCCGATATCGCTTCAAGTGTATCGTCGTGATCAGTCGCTACGTCGGGGGGATGGGCGCACGCAATATGTGTTCAGCAAACACGCGCAGCGGCAACGCTCTCATCCTGAGATAATTTAGCAATGGGCAACGATCTGCTAGGTTTTCCGTCTTTGCTGTTCAAAGCGAATGTCAATGCGTACTCCAAGTCAATGAATTTGCAAATAAAGCCACACACCCAGTTTCGTTAATGGACTGGAAACACTACTTTCAAGGGCCAAAAATCGTGCTTAGAGGAAAATCGTGTATCTTTATTTGCTGTACCGAAAGTATGCGGCTTATGGCATGCCTGAAGAATGCAAAGTGAAAATTCAGTTGGGCATTGTGGTGAATAGAAGTCACTCGACTTCTATCTGGTCTAGTCGAGTATGTCTTATAAGTCGGTATAATTGTGCAGTAAACCGTCGTGCAAAACCTGAATGATATGAAATGGAGATGATTGCAATACATTACGATGCACGGGAACATCCTACGCCTTCCGCTTCCACCATAACTGCTGCTTCTCTGGAACAATAACGTCGTCAGGCGGAACCTGGTAAAAACGATCTGAAAAGGAAATGGCCGAAAAATTGATATTTGGAGACAAGAAAGCGGTATGATTTTACCGGCCTCTCCGAAAGTTCACATGCCAGGTCATGATTGGAGAAAATAAAAAGTGAGATTCAAATGGGACATCAGGGTCCAAAAGGTCACGTGGCATGACAAAAAGGTTCGTATTATTCATATATGGCACTGTTTTGAAAATCACACTAAAATCGTACGCTTGACCTCTTGACTCAGAGTGATTTTCAAAACCGTGCCATATATGAACTCCTCGTACCTTTGCCATTTCAACGATCTATGGATTGTTATATATCCATTGAGGAAAATCACTTCAAATAGCAATTAAAAACTCATCTCTGGTGATCTCAAAAACATGCCCAAGGTATAATTCGGCAGCGGTTTTTGGTCACGGGCGTAAAGTTCCAAAGGTGCTTTCTGCGCATGGAAGTTCCATATTTTGCGCTAAATCAGCGACACGAGGATGGATTTTCGCACCTTCATTGGTCTAATTGTAATGGACGGCGCCTTGTATGGATCGTTCGTGTCTATCACCTCTTGTGTCAGCACCTTGTATGGATTGCTCGTGTCTATCACCACTTGTGTCAGCACCTTGTATGGATTGCTCGTGTATATCACCTCCGGTGTCAGTACCTTGTATGGATTGCTCGTGTATATCACCTCCTGTGTCAGCACCTGGTACGGGTTGCTCGTGTCTATCACCTCTTGTGTCAGCACCTTGTATGGATTGCTCGTGTATATCACCTCCTGTGTCAGCACCTGGTATGGATTGCTCCTGTCTATCACCTCCTGTGTCAGCACCTGGTATGGATTGCTCGCAACGTCCATCACCTCCTGTGTCAGCACCTGGTATGGATTGCTCGTGACGTCCATCACCTCCTGTGTCTCCGTTCGACTAGTATGTCTCTCAGATCCTGATGTAATTGGACATCAAGTATGTTCGCAAGTAGGCGGCTTTTCGACCTGAAACAACATCTACAGGGAAACGATTCTATCAAAACCTTAATAGTGTTGGCTCTCAAGAATGGTCGGTGCTGATATATATTCGCTATCAACGGTGTTCTCCTTTTAGGCAGGGCGAGTCACCACTGTTCTTCATGCATTTAAACGCTACGTTTTACGTGATATCACGAGCTTCCACAATCTTGACCCATTTTCCGTCGGATAGCGTGCGGTTGGACGACTTCCCAGCCTGTTATAACGCGCGATTGAAAGACTTCCCAGCCTATAATAGCACTTGTTTGCGGGAATTTCCAGATGGCTAAGTCGGTTTGCCCGTCGTTACGGAGTTCGCAGCATCGCCATGAATATGCAACAGCCCCATTGGTCGATCGTGAGCTTTGATATTGGTATAGTGACAAATGGACTATATATAAAGGTGGAAACACTTCCGCAGCAGGGGAGAACAACAATGCGTATGAAGTACTGCACGCGTGTTTATTTTTTCAATTATCATGCTCATTTCTTTGATCAGCATGATATTTTTTGGAAAGTTAAATACAAATTATTAAGGAAATCAGACTAAGTGCATGGTGGGTTCATCTTGAATAGAAGACAAAACAAACATGGAAACTGCTTCAATTCATAGTAGAACAGCATTAATCGTACCTGAAATGTGATTGTTCTTTTGGATAATATTGGCATGGATGCCGTAACCGCGAGCTGTGCAGTATCTGGGCTGAAACCTCTCGAAATCGCCACGCCGTTCAACAGATAACATTTTGCAGGAGAATGACCTGACGTCATTTCCTCCATAGATCAGAGCGTGATCACTGACCGACCGTGACCCCGGCAGGTCGCCAAATGACCCCTGAAACACAACACTGCTCGACTCGTCTGAACCCTGGCTCGTGATGGGTGGACCTACCCCTCCTTGACCTACTGTAGTAACACCTACAGTGGACCTACTGTAGTACCCCTCCTGGGCCAAACTTGTGCATTTCAGCTGTATGCTTCTGATGCAATGCTCACGACAGTAATCGGATATATTTACCCCGCTCACATGACCCGGTCAGCTGTGAACGGAAGTCTTCGGTCCGATCGATTCGCAAAAATTCTGATCGCGCTGCCCGTTTACAAGAGCAAGGGTGCCAGCTAATTACTTTTTTGCGACTTAGCAGGGATGCGATGTGGAGAAAAGTAAGAAATATGTTTAGTAATTTTGCGCTTCTGATGCGCCTGCCCTGAACAACGGCGAAACATAAACGACTTATCAATGGCTTGTTGTTTCGCACAACAAGCATTTTGGTGTTCAGTGGTATGCAATTTCTTAATTTTTATCTAAGACTAAGACTCTAAATCACAAAATTCACACAATTGGACAACTATAGGATAAAGCAAAAGGGTAACAATTCGGTAAATATTGGCAGCTTTCACAGCCATACTAGTACTAGACTTTTTGCAGACCGACTTAGTGAGTTGTATAATCCATAGTAACGAAAATGGAAATTCAAGAGCACGAGCCAAGTGCATGCAACGCGCTGCTTTGCCAAGTATCGTGTCGAACGACTTACATGCACGTTGCACATTTCTCCCATCGATAGCCGAGTAAAACATTTTCTCGAACAATGTTTGCAACTTGACCCGTTATTCGTGGGTCCAATGGTGATTGCTTCTGGACTATGCCGACTGTGCGATATTTTGATAACCAGAATAAATCAAGTTAGGTAAGTATACAAGTAGGGAAACAAGCACTATACCCTAACCCTGTCATCAGTCCGCCAGACGGACATGAGTGGAGAAGCTTACAAAATTATTTGTGGGGCCCAATGCATGGGGGAAATGAGTGCTGCCGACTTGGTTGGTGGGACCCGCCTCGTAGGATCCCATGTTGGGGGAGTATGAAGTTGGTGGTGCCAAAGCAAAGATGATGGGACCCAGGCCCCACCAAAAGTATAGAAACTCCACACCCCTGAAGTCGGAACACCCAGTCAGAGTCGCAAAACTCACGATGGACGCTGCGCCTCAGTGGCGCTTAAAGCTGATGCGTGTCTAAAAGAAAAATACCTGAAATTCGCTTGCAACTAATATTAAAACCAGAACGTTTCTTTGTGTTTAATTACTCTAAGTTTACTTCAACCTTAGAAGATAATATTTCCAATAACTGCCCAGTCTCTGCGGCCGTGCCGTTACTTTAGGATGGTCCGTGCTACTTTAGGATGGTCTACGCTAATTTAGGTTGGTCCGTGCTGCTTTGGGATGCAACACGGATTATATATATATATATATCTGCTGATAACCGTTTGGTGCAATTAACTGACGGTGTAGAAGGAATTTTGTCGATATAATGGATACGGCTGCATAAGGATTGGTACCCCAAATTTTGCCGTCAAAAATTAATTTCCATAAAATATTTCCCTTCATTCCGGTATCTAAACCCATAGCTCCCACAATGCAATGCTCAGCTTCGATGTTGCTGCAAACACAGATTGCATAGGGATCATGTGAAACCTTTAATGAATAATAATAGTCCTTTTGTACCAGTCATACTTGTCAACATTCATAATGTCAAGCACATCAATGCATACTTGAAATATAATTCATCGCAGTTTTTCCCAATTTCTAGCCGTTGTCTAACACTTATGCCTTCAGTTGACTGTAATCACGGTGTTGCGCGTAGCCAGCGCAAATACTATTTATAATCAAATTCAGCAGGTCACACCCCACCTGGGGCTACATTGCTACTATCGGAGATACAGCACCTATATCGGTTTTCATGGAGCGGCAGCCTCCTTATTTATCAAAGTAAATAAAGTCGTGAAAGTTGGGCTACTGGTATGTTGCAAGGCTAAATTAGATCTTCCTGATCTAAGCACACGGTTTGTCAATTATGACGAAGGGAGCAGGCCAAATAATCCATGGAAGTTAATATGCAAATGTATTTGAATGGTGCACCCAAGCCCCACCACATGGATCAAGCGAAAAAAGACCACTGTTAATTTATGATGTATTGATTGGTTATTTGAGCTTTCGGGCGCTTCGACAGGGGGGCAACAAGGTGCCAGACTGTCTCACAAAATTGAAACGCACCTTTATCCTGGCACACCATATTTTCCTGAGCTGGTATCACCCATCACGGTGAAATCTTGCAGCTGAGTTTGCGCTTTCCGACAACAAATATGAGAAATGTGCGGTCATTGGCAACGCTACCGCTTACACTCTTGCTGAAATTTGGCCTTCTGTTAGAATTGCTCACATTTGATACACTTCACTGCACGTCGTCAGTGTCCAGGTAGCATCAGCGGTACGGCACGTCGCGTTCTTCCATCCTGCAGCATTCCCTTTGTATTATGCTGCACGAACCCGTCCAATGCTTCAGCTTGGTGTTGTCGGAGTGAAGCCATCTAGCCGCTGATGTCCTAGGTGCCTGTGGCCCTGAACAACATGAGAGGACGACTTTCAGTGTATCGACCCGATCTGTTCCAATGAATGTTTCTAGTGGGCGCCACGAAACTGGAGCATAACATGTGATGGAAACGAATAATCGGTCCAGCATGGCATCCAATTCTAACTTACACTGGCATTCACTCGCAGAAACACGGCACTGTGGTCCGCACGACGGAAGTACACCCGCAAAACCATGTCCTGGAGCGACGATCTTCAGTTCTTCAGATATTTCGCCGCCTACTGAAGCGGAATATTCGAAGCGAATGTCTGGTTTTAGACGAAGAAGGCAGAATGTCAAACGCTTTACGCAAACCGAAAAGCTTACTACGGCCTCCAAGCTGTGTTGGGTCGGTCCAGTCGGGTCACGGGTCACTGTGCTCTTTTCGTATATGCACGAGAGTAGACAGTTGTTCGGCCTCCGCTCTCACTTCTCACTACAAGACATACTTATTTCAGCGGTCCGGGTTGATCGGGTATAACACATGCTCCTCGCTTCACTGTGGAAGACCATGCCCCCGATAATAGCTGTGATATCCTTTGCACACCAAGCATGTCCATATGCGAGTCCCTCATCAGCTGGGCGACAGCAGGATACTGCTCACATTTCACATCCAGATTTCAATTAACTTTTCCCATCGGAAAAAAATAAAGACCCATTTTCCCATTCCGCGGCGATAAAAGCCGCGGGCCAGCAAGCACAACTCATTTTCGTGACGTCAAGGATGGCGGCGTACTTGCAATAAGCTTCATCGTATATTTATCGCCGAGCAATGAGCACAAAATTGACCCGGGCAGTCGACGCGCCCTAAGCACCAATTCATCATCGTTATTGCTGAGCAAACTGGGCGCTGACTAGCGTTTCTCAACTGAATCTGGTGACTAGAGGTTTATATTTATGACGAATGCACTTATGATGCAACTTGTGAAGAAATGACCAGTACGTAAGCTTCCAGAGCTCAGAACGACCGATGACTAAAAAGAAAAGAACTCGCAGTTGTTTCCTGCCCTTCGTGTGTGGTGTAATAACACCAGATTATTCCTTAATCGAATGTAACGTTAGCCGGGTCTGGGGGGACATGTCTCTCTCCCCCAGTTTTTGAAAAGGCCTAACTTGTTCCGTCCAGTTTTGGCACGTGTCTCACCAGTTTTGTGCTAGGAAAACGGAAAACTTGAATTCTCTCCGATTTGCCTATATTTGTAATCCAAAGAGCTTTTCATTTTAATTTTATCTATTCATTATTGAAATATGCAGATGGAGGATCATCGTTTTTTTTTTTTTTTTTTTAAAGGTCCGCCACCCAAGATCAGTTGACCAGGAGCGCCCCCTCCTCTTACCCAACGACTGCAAGCACCTTACGGTAACACCATAAAATAAAAATTAAAGTCGCGGCACTCCCAGCTAAGAGATGGAAAACAAATAAATAAGCATACAAAGCACCCGGTATTAGAGCAATAAAACTAATAATAAAGAATGCTGTAAGTAGTCATACCCAAAGGTGGCATATGACTGGCCCTAGATCCATCCCAATAAGAAGTTACGGTCTAAACTATAATGTTAGTAGCTGGTTTGTGGACAGATAGTAGTGAGCACCCCTGATTTGAAATTCTTTTTTTTACTTTGGCTCCTCCCACAACTCCATCAAGCTAAGCATAGGCTTGTTGCCGGGTGGAGTGTGGGAGGAACTATGGTTGGGTGTTTTCAACTTTTATATATAGCTTTCATCGTTCATGACACTTGTGGTGGGATTTCCAAGCCATAGTTCAAGCCCTGCTTCACATACTGTGCACCCCTGGCACGTTGAATACGGTCTCGAATCGCGTACGTTTGTAAGCATGATTGAGGTGCGTTTGGCGCCAACACGATTGTTGGCAATGCACCTATCGGTTTTTATCACTGTTGCCTGCTTCGACATTTGTATCACTGTTGCCTGTAGGATTGGTGCGTCGGTTTGGCATTTCCACGTGTAATCTGTGAAACCACGTGATTCTATGTAGTCAGTATATGCGAACTTCATATGTACCGACTCACAATGTGAAGTAATTTTGGCAGGTGTGCCATAATTTTTGAGTGAAGTAATTTTGACGGGTATGGCCCAATGTGTTCTTTGCCATTATCTCCATTAAATACCAAAAGACAGGCTCAACAAAATGGATGCGGCGGGCTCCGCTCCTTCCTAACTAAAAGCGGGGTGGGACCCGCCACTTCTTAACATAAAAGGATTCTATATGAAACTAGACACTTTTTAATTAATGCCAAAAAAAAATTTTTTTTTTTTTGGGGGGGGGGGGCGCTAAGCACGCCAAAACGGCCTCGTTTCAGCTCAATAGAGGAGTTACAGGAGTTCTTATGGCCCAGGCTGGAACGGGAGTGGCATCTGGAAAATGGAGAGGCCTCTTGAATCAGGAGGTGCCCTTGACACGGGAAGGGCCAACCGTCCCTTCTGGACGGACCCTTGAGGCTGTTGAGACAGCTTGAATCCGAGCTGGAGGGCCCTTGAATCAGGAGAAACCGCTGAAGCTGAAGGTACTCTCTTAGCTGTATGGCCCATGGAGCTCGATTATCTCTGCAGGAGTTGGATTTCCTCTGGAAAGAGAAGGGTGACTGGCATTCGGAGGCTCTGGGAGATAGAGAACATTAGGAATCTTAAAATTTTGGGAACCTCTTGGATTTTGAGAATCCCTAAACAGCTGGAGGAGAGACCCTGGGAGGTGGAGACTCGCTGGGAGTTTTGAGAATTTGATGGGCTCCTGAGAGCTGGGAGAACTCCCAAGAGCCAGAGGACCGATTGGGAACAGAAGTGGTTAATGGAAGCCGGAGTGGGCCTAGTGAAGCTGTAGGAGCCATTGAGAAAGCTGGAAGGCTCACTCGCAGTTGGAGATGTCTCTTCAAGCTCAAGTGACACCTTGAAGCTGGCGGGACCTCATAAAGCTTGGGTGCTCCTCAACGTCAGGCGGCCACTCTTCGCTGCATGGCTGCTTGTAATTGGTTAAGACTAGTAGCGACAGTTGGAGGGTTCCTGGAAGATTGAGTACCGCTGGCACTTGAGTGGTTCTGTGAGTTGTACAGCTCCTGGGAATTTGGAGAATTCGAGGGCCTTCTAAGGATAGGAATAGGACTATTTGGCGATCTACGGGGCCTTTTCTTCCGGCGCCAAGGACCCTTTCTAAACCTACAAGAATGGATATCATTTTGGTATATTTTGGGATTAGACATGCTCATCGGACCTTAAATGCAGAAGTATGCTATGAAGCAAATGTTTGCCCATTCACATAGTTGAATAAGAAAGATCGAGAACAGAATTTCCGCTGAACAGTTCTCGCCTGGGGTAGTGTAAGCAAGATGTTCCAATATACTGCTACTCTGTCAGGATTTGTACTATCCACTCTGTCTGAGGAAGCGCGATCGGAGTCCCACAACGCCTTGCGATCCCCAAGAAAGACCTAAATGTCCAATAGTACCCCAATTAGGCCAAGCACCAGCGCAGGTTACCCTCCCCACCCCACTCCACCTACCCCACCCCATCCACAGGCCCCAGTACAGCTAGGACATAATCTGAAGCACATTTACCGAGAGCTGGTCGGTAGAAGTGGGACAAGAGCTTAGGTTGTGGAATGCGCATCTGGAAGTCCAGCTCGCGTGGGTGTCAGTTGGTAGGCTTTTAGTGGCACTTGAACATTGCTAAAGTTTGTGAAGGGCGCCCGGGGACGTTTGCGCCTGATGCGCCTGTCTCAGATCAACGAGGAACGCTTTTGATATAAATTTAGGTTTTAGTTAAAGAGAAGTTAACTGACATCGTTACCATGGGAATGCATGTTCATATACTGGCAAACCCTTTAAAGCCCTGAAAGGTTCTGAATATTAGTGACGCCATTGTAGAATAGGCGAATTTAGTTTCATGGATGGCGGGCGACAAGAAGCCAGCGTTATTGACCAGCATCGGAACAAACACGGATTTGAAAAGGAAAATAAATGTGAATAGTTACCATCCAACCCTTCTTGGATTCTGGACCTATGGAACTAATGGACCTATGCGTGGACCTAAGCAGTAAATGCTTTGACGTAATAGATCACACCAAACTGCTCACTAAACTAGAACTCCATGGAATCGATACTGACTGGTTTAGGGCTTATCTGGGAGGTCACATGCAGGCTGTTAGCATCTCAGATCAATGCGGAAACAGGCATCTCTCCTCCTTTCTCCCAAACAACATAGGTGTTTTTCAAGGCTCATCACTAGGTCCACTCCTCTATTGCATCTTTTCGAACGACCTCAGTTTGCACGTCCCGGTAGCACACGTCACTCAGTTCGCAGACGACACCCAGGTCCTCATCTCCGGTCGAAAATCTGATCTCCCAAATCTGATAAATCAGATGGAGACATGTCTGAACCAACTTTACGACTACTTCCTGGATAACGGTTTGAAGGTAAACCTGACCAAAACTCAGCTTCTCACGTTCGGATCGCGTCAAAATCTTCGCAATATTACCCCGATACGAGTGTGCTTCAGGGACGCCGTGATAGATGAGAGTCACTCGTGTAGGAACCTTGGGGTGACATTTGATCGCCACATCTCGTGGGATTCCCATGTAGCTGTTGTGGTCCGCAAGTGCACTGGATTCCTTCTGGTCCTGAGCCATCTGCGTCACCATCTGCCAACCAGTACCCTCTTCACTATAGTCAATAGCCTAGTTATATCCAATATCCGCTACTGCATATCTGTTTACGGGAACGGGTCGGCAGCAAACATCCACAGACTAGACAAGATCATTAACTTCGCCACTAGAGTCGTGTCAGGTCTACGGAAATTTGATCATATTTCTGATGCCCGTAACGAGTTGGGTCTCCTCACCGCAGCTGATCTGCATCTATTCCACCCCCTTACTTTGCTCCACAAGATCATTCTGACGGGTGAGCCAACGCACATTGCCGGTCAAATCACGGCAAACTCTACCCTGCGAAACCGTCATACGCGTGCAGACGACCACCTGCACCTGCCAGCCATACGCAGAGAGGCGGGCCGCAGGAGATTTCTCTACTCGTCTGTCTTCCACTATAACAAACTCCCTTCTGAAACAAAAACATCGAAGTTGTCTACCTTCAAGAAGCATGCACTAGCTTATCTCCACGAGCAACACTAGTCACACAAAAAACAACTTACAAATTGGATTTGTGTACACTATGAACTCACATTTAGGCCATCGCTTTCCTATCACTTCCATAAACTACTCGTTTATAGCTTGTGTTGCAAGCACGGTGTGTGTAGTGCAGATAGTGATATGGGTATTGTATTATGTTGGTGTATGAATGCTTGTTGCACATCTGCTCCCACTATTGACCACACATCTATCCTTTCTTTGTAAATATCTGTGAGTTATACCCAGACTGTCCATAACAGCCACTATACGTGGAGGGCATGTATCGTGAAATAAATAAACCCGTTGTAATCATACGTATGGCGTATCGTTAACAATCTTGGAGAAGCTCTATCGGGTAGACTGTACAAAAGTGCACCGGATGGGACATTGCTGGACGCCCCTCACAAGCAAAAAAAAGGAAGACATCTCACAATGGTACCTTCCGTCTCTGGTTCTTGGCCGAGCCAAGTGTAGTTCTGCGCAAAGATCAACTTTCACCTGGTCGTCTCATGTGTCTCACCACACCAGTGAGCGCCCAGACTAGTCGTCCAGCGGGTGCCCGGTCACCACGCCAGATGAAGCACCACGCCCCCTGTCAGGGCGGGCAGCTACGTTATGAATGGCCGCCGGTGGGGCCGCCGCCGCCGCCGGTGGCGCGCGGTCCGGTGGCGCGCGGGCACCCCCGGCGAGGGGGGTGTGACGTCACTGGCGTTCGATCGGCCGCCGCGCTGCGTCGACGACGACGGCGCGTCGGCGGCTGGAGCGTCGAGCCCGTCGGCGGTGTGTGTGAGGCCGAGGGACAGCGCGACGTTGGGCACCGGCGGCAGCGGCGTGTGGCTCCGAGGCGTCTTCACACAGCGCGGCCCACTGCAGGTAGGTGGTGGTGGCGGCAGGCCGTCACGCGTCGTGTGACGTGACGGAAATCGATCCCGACTGTGCGCCGGTGACATCGACTGGAGCTGCAGCGGTGCTAAAAATAGCGCCCGCTTCGTGCTCGCGCTGCACCAATGCCGCGAGCGATCGCGCAGAAGCGGTCGTGTGGTACGGGTGCGTCCGAATGACGGCCGAGATGTGGTTTGAGTTAGGAGGAGATTGTTGGCACAGCTAATGTATGATGTGGATGGCTCTCAAGTTTCCTCCAATTCGGCATCCTCTCAAAGCCCACATGGTGAATTTCCAGAAACTGTTCTCCAGTGATGAAATCCATCCTCATCAAAGTGCAGTCCCATCAGGCATATCGTAGAATGAGATGCATGGAGTCCACCCTGCAGATGTCACCGTTGCCAGTCGCGAGATCCATACATCAGGCTGCATAAGGAGCAGGATGTACAGTACCGCAGCAATGCATTATGGGAAACACTGATATGACCTTAGCGATGGACTGCCGCTGGCATTCTGTCTGGTTGTACGTACCACACTGTGTAATGTATCCAAACAGAATGCGATGAATAGTGTTTTTCTGATCAGACATCAAATCAAAAGCATCACAGGTCTGGCCACACACTGTGCACGCAGCGTGCTGTTCAGAGTGCCTAATTTACGAAAATGTGTTTTTATGCGTGACACAAACGGTCTTTCTAGGTCATCGACAGCCGGTTTATTGTGCCGCCATCCTGAGTGCACCATGCGGAACTCTGATCAATTCAAAGCAATTTCTAGGCTGAGAAAATGAGGATAGGATCAGACCGTCAAATACGTGCATTTTTGTTTTGTTCAATAATTTGTTGGAGCAAGGGAACACAATATCGGACGATTTAGCCCCCGCCTACCGGGAGTATTTTGACAGGCTTTCGATTCGAGTGAGTAGCTGCCATCCATAGGCGTAGGAACAGGAGGGGGCAGGGGGGCCATGGCCCTTCCACTTTTCAAAGTGTGGGGGGGGGGGGGCAACAATGGTAGCTGGCCCTCCCACTTTTGGGACTATTAAATTTAATAAAAGGCAGCATGCACGCATTTGAATATGTGAAAAATTGCCTGCCATCCATAACTAAATAAAAGTTGCACATTTCACATGGTAGTACTTCATTTTTTAAGTCATACACTCTTGGACATGACCTTACAACAACGCATCTAATTTAGGAGTTGATGTAATGCAACAGATGTATGGATATTCACGCCATATATTATGCTATGAAAAGACTATAAAACAGATGATGTGCCAGCTAGTACCAAAATACATTCATACTATAGTTTCACTGTGGTTCTGTTACTGTTAACATACTTAACATCGATTTCATTAATATTGCCTACAGTAGAAAATTATAAAGGTTGAAGGCAGTAACGTAACAAATCAAGGTAAGACGTACAATTTGCAAGCGCAAGTTCCTTGCCTTGATATTACATAGCCATGTATTATATATGGCCTTACTTCTAGCTGCCATACACTTCAACATTTACATGCATTTTGATCATTGAAGCATAAGATTACTGCCACGATACATACATTGCGTGACTGTAGTATGGAATAGAACGTAAACATTTTCACATTTCAATGCATTTTCACAGCTTGGTACAGCACACAAATACCCAACCTCTTCAGTGAGATGCCTGGGCATTATCGGTGCTGGTATCCAACATAGCAAAATACATATTTCCATCATTTATTATGGTAGCATAGATACAATAATTATTCCGTTTCCGTTTTGTTGGATTAGGCGCTTCGGCCTCCTCAGGCCATTTCGCGCCGTTGATAAACAATGAATAAGGTATTAAATCGCAAAAGTCAGCCTATAATTCCTGGAACAATTTGGTTTCTCGTAGAAAAATTAAAAGTAGTTTGATAAGAGATGGGTGGTCGTCCCCCAACAATGAGGGCAAAGAGAATGGAATGTTGTGTGTGTGGCAGCAATCGATAAGTTGTTTTCTAGGGCCATGGTATTGCGGGCAGTGTAGTAATATATGTGGGACTGTAATATGAGTGTTACATGATGGGCATGAAGGCCGAGGTGAAGCAGAATAAATAAATCAATGTGTGAGGTAAGTATGTCCTATGCGGATGCGCGATAGGACTTTTTCTTCGTGTCGGTTGATGTGAAATGATGGTGTCTGGATATCGACGACTGGCTTAATGTTCCGTAATTGTGTATGGTTTGTGTTTTGTGTCCAGGTTTGGTTCCAAAAGTACCGAATTTTCTGTCGTATTGTTGATTTGATGGCGTCAAAATGTGGTGGGATTTCTGTGATATGTGGTAATTGTAATGATTCTGTTGCGAGATAATCTGCTTCCTCGTTTCCTGGGATGCCGCAGTGACTGGGCACCCACAGGAAACGGACCTTCACGTCCATCGAATGAAGTGTTCCTAGTGCTTCATAAATATAAATGTGGCAATGATGTGAAAAGGAAAGTGACGAAAGAGATTGCAAAACAGATTTGGAGTCCGAACAAATGACGATGCTGCGCATGGGGTGACAGAGAAAACGGTTGCGAATATAACGGAGGGCAATGAGGATGGCATGTAATTCAGCGATGAAAATTGATGTTCCGTCTGGTAATCGATGTTGTTTTTTTATGTTCCCGAAACTATTGCATTGCCGGTAAGGTTAGCGTTTTTAGAACCGTCAGTATAAACGAAAGGAACGTGGTGACAACGAGCCCGAATTTTGTGACATTTTTGTTTAGTATATTCTGGGCAAAGCTGTGATTTTTTAGTGGTGGTGAGATACAGAATGTGTCGTTCGGCTATTTGCCACGGTGGTGTAGCTGATGGAGAAATAGAAGTAATGCGTGGAATAGTGAAATGAAGTTGTTCAGAAAATGTTTTGACTCGAGAAGCTATAGTGAGACCAGTTCGCCTTTCGGCTGGACCTAAATAATCATGAAGTAAATTTGGGAGAATTTGTAATGACGCGTGTGTGGGGTGGTTTGCGTGAAATTGAATTTTGGAGGCGTACCTAAGTGTTTGTTGCATTCTACAGAGAGCTAGTGGAGGAATTCCCGATTCTGCTTGTAAAGAAATAATGGGTGAAGTAGTCATTGCACCGAGTGCGATACGGATAAATTTATTTTGAATGGTGTCTAATATGTGTAATGAGGATGTGCTAGCACCGGTATATACTACGGATGCATTTTCAATTATGGGTAGAACTAAAGATTTGTAAAGTAGTAGAAGTGTATGACGGTCGGCTCCAAGTGATGAAGAAGTGATGCATCGAAATCAATTCAGTCGGTGAAAACATTTGTTCTGAATGTGTTTGATGTGTTTATGCATTGAAAGCCTACGGTCAAAAATAATACCAAGAAATTTAAACGAAGTTACAAATGGTATATCATTGTTTCCGAGGTGAAGTGGTGTATCTGGGTTTGGGCAAGGTGTTGATTTACTAAATATCAGTGTTGCAGATTTTGGGGCCGAAAAAAAATGAAACCATACTTCAAGGACCATTGATGTATTTTGTCTAGTGCGTTTTGTAGGTGAAATAAACAATGCTCATAATTTTTTTCCGGAACACCAAATTGCGCTGTCATCGGCAAACAAAGAGTATGATACATGAATAGGCATGTCGGTGAAAAGATCGTCAATGATGAGGTTGAATAAAACTGGTGAAATGCAGCTTCCCTGTGCTAGTCCATTTTGAAGAATATGTGGATCGTAGATGGCTGACCGGCACCTGATGTGGAATGGGCGAGTACCGGATAAAAAAAAACACTAAATAATGAGCTAAGTGTCCTTTTATACCGAGTCGCTGAATTTTGAAAAGTAATGCGGGTTTGAAAACCATATCGTAAGCTTTGCTTATGTCTAAAAATACTGCGACTGTGTGTTCATGTTTTTTTGTAGCCTAGGCGGATGTCTGTTTCTAACCTAATAAGGTGATCTATTGTGCTGCGCCCTCGCCGAAAAGCACATTGAAAGGGAGATAGAAGTGAATTTGTTTCCAGGTGCCAGGTCAGTCTTGTAATAACTATTCGTTCAAAAAGTTTTCCTAAACAACTGGTAAGTGCAATGGGTCGAAAATTACTTGGGTTACTATGGTCTTTGCCGGGTTTTGGAATGGGGATGATCATAGCTTTTTTCCATACTTCAGGAAAGATATGATTTGACCATAATGAATTAAATGTGTCTAAGATGCATTGTTTGGTGTGGTCAGATAGATGTCGAAAGAAGGAATAATGTAATTTGTCAGGCCCTACTGAAGTGCTACCGGCGGAGGAAATGGCATTCTGCAGTTCGAAAAATTGAAAAGAAGCATTGTAGTCCTCGGTATTGTCGGAATCAAAGAGGTCGAGATTGGTGTGAAAAGTGTGTTGTGCATTTTGTAAGAAATTAGGTCGGTAGTTCTCATCGGAGCTATTATGGGCTATGGTATCAGCTATGGTATTTACTATGGTTTGTGGGTCTGTAATGGTGAGATTGTGGATTTTGCGGGCCGGTAGAGATTTAAATGGGGAGCGTCCGGACAAGCGTCGGGTTAATTGCCATATTTTACTCAAAGGTGTTCGAAAAGTCAGCTGCTGTAAATATATGGCCCATGAACGGCGCTTGGCATCACGAATGATGCGGCGGGTCCTCGCACGTTCGCGGTTACGGATGTATAAATATTCTTGATCGGGATGTCGTAAATAATTTCTAATTGCTCTTTTTCTTATCGCAATGGCTTTTGAAATTTCTTGACACCACCAAGGTACTGGTTTCCTTTTTGTGAATGGTTTTGTAAGTGGAATAGTCGTGGAAGCTGCCTCGAAAAGTGTATTTGTAATTGAGTTGATGTTTTAGACGGGAGAAATGTTGGGGTTGTATTGCATATAAGAAAGTTCCTGAAATGTTGTCCAATCGGCTTTTGAAGTTTTCCAGCGGGGAATAAAACTGGGTGTGGTGTCAGTCGCCGTTGAAAAAGTGGGTGTTAACTTGATGGGGTAGTGGTCGCTGTCGTGGATGTCGGTTTCTATGGTCCAATCAAAGTCGTTTGCCAGGGTGGGGGAACAAATAGATAAATCAATGGCTGTTGCTGTATTATGTCCAAGGTGAAAAAGGTTGGTTCTCCGGTGTTAAGTATTACTAAATTATGCCGGTCTAAAATGTGTTCAATGATGTGGCCACAAGTGTCTCCTGGTGTACGTGCTTGATCCCAGGCTGGACTCTGTGCATTAAAGTCTCCGAGTAATATGAAAGGGTTCTTGAAATGTGCTATCAGGTTTTCTAAATGTGTCAAAATATTTGTGTTGTCGGTGTGTGGTGGAAAGATGGAACACACATCTATATTTCTACCATGTAAACGCAATGTACAAGGCTTGTAATTGTGTATTAAGTGTAATGTGTGTATGTGTGAAATCATTGTTTATGTAAAGTGCTGTACCGCCACTGCGATGTGATCCGCGGACCTCGTCATGACGATACAGTGAATAATTGAAAAGGTTAAAGTTGTATGTATCATTAGGTAAAAACCATGTTTCCTGGAGTGCTATGAGAATAGGTGTAAGAATACTGAAAACAAAACTTTCATTTCGGCCCATTTGGAGATCAGGCTGCGGCAATTCCATTGTAAAAGTGTGGACATCGGGAAGAAAAGTGTTAGTGTTTGTCTTCACCTTTCGGTGCATGTCGGAGCCAGGAGTGTAGTTCTGGCGGACATGTGTGTTGGGTGTGGGCGGTGGCGGTGTTTCCGCCATAGCCATCCGGTCGACCGGTGACCTTGGCGGCCGGTTCACGGCGGCCGGCCACTGCCGCGGGGATGCCAGCCGGCTGGGAGTCGGTCGGGTCACGTGGTCGCCGGCCGGCGCTGGTCGCGCCGGGCTCGATCGGCGGCCCACTGACGGGGAGCGATAATTTGCTCCCGCAGCTGAATGACTGCGGGGCCTGTCAGTCCTCGCTGGAGTGGTCCGCTTGTTGGGAGCCGGAGTGGTTTGTGTATTGGGAGCCAGGGTGGTTTGTGTCGTTGTGGTCAGTGGTGTGAGTTTTTTTTAGTGGAGGTAATCCGGGAATCATGTCAGTTTGAATAGAAGTAGAAGTCGTGCTGACGTGAGGGGTGGAGGGAGCGACGGTGGCCGCCTGGGCGTAAGTTTTGGTCGAGGGGGAGGTGGCCTCCACAGATCTCCGGGCCTGTGGGTAGGACACCCCGGTCGTGGCCTTGACGGCGCACACTTCCTTCTCTTTGCGCCAAACTGGGCATTGATTGGAAGTGGTGAGGTGATCGGATGTGTTACAGCTGAGGCAGTGGGCAGGCTTGGAGCAGGTGGAATCAGGATGTAGTGGTTCTCCGCACTTGGGGCAGCGGGCTGATTGGCGACAAGTTTTACTGCCATGGCCGAAGCGCTGGCAATTAAAACAGCGGAGAGGATTTGGAATAAATACGCGGACTTGGAATCGGATGTAGCCGGCGAGGAGGGTCTTAGGAAGAGTTGTAGAGTTGAAGGTAAGGACAAGGAGGCTTGTATCGCGTTTCTGGCCGTCTTTAAATGAGGTAATGCGGTGGACGTGGGTCACCCCCTCCGGCCTGAGCTCCGTCTGGATATCCGCTTCTAACATGAAGCGGAGCTCCGGCACGAAGATGGTGCTCTTGGTGGAGTTGCGGTTGGAGTGGAGTGAAATGGTGACGGATTTACCACAAAATGTGGTGGTACGAAGGAGGGCTTTGGCTTGGGCTCGGGTTTGGGTTTTGATGACAAGGGTTCCGTTGGCAGGGGCTTCGATGTCAGGATTGGTTAAGGAGCTGATGGAGAGGAGTTGCTTGGTCGGCCAGAAAACGTTAATTCGGCGGAAGGAACCGGATTCCTCGACAGGCTTCACTACTATGAAGGAGCCAGCACTGTCGAGGTAGGGTTCGATGGGTTCAGGTTGGGAGGGAGTGGTCTGGTTCGGGCGTGGGTCAGCGGCGTGGAGCGTAATAGTATGATCTGGATTGCGAGACGGGTTCGTGATCTTGTAATGAGCAGGGGTCGGCGAGGCGCAAAGGGCTTCCATGGCGTCATCGAGTGGAATCGTCCGGCGTGGTTCATCAACAGTCGTATTCAGTGAGGGAACATCAGAGGCCAAGTCCGTGTTCGTGCGATGGTCGTCGGGTGTGGTCAGAGGAGGAAATTCTGCTTCAGAGTCCTGTGGCGAGCTGGGGTCGGTATCCTTTTTCCTCTTTTTCCCCATCACGGGGAAAAAAACCCTATCGAACGAAATCTAAATAAACACGCAGAACAAAGGGAACAGAAATACGGCGACGAAAAAACCAGATGGGGCGACGGGTGTCACCCCACTGGGAAACTAAATGCGAAAAGAGCGACGGGTGTCACCCCACGAAAATAAAAAATAAACTGCAATAACCAGCAGTCAGTCTGGCCAAAACTGGCACGGCGGAGTAATCAGCAGGCTATGGCAATATGGACCTGATAGCACTGGATACTCCATGTACAATAATGAAGTCCACAACCTATTATATCAACTTCAAGTGCGTGAACGCCTGTCAGAATCTCAGAATCCTCGAGAGGATTAGGCGGTCGTGGTGCGACCTGACAAGGTGACACGGGGAGTGATATGAAGAGTGATGATGTGACGAGTAACGAGCGATGCTTGCCATGTGACCTGAGAAGGCACATGACGAGCATGGCAACTTACCCAAGTGGATCTTCAGCTGGGTAGCCGCGTAGTGACATTGTGACAGCACGTTAAACATTTAATTCAAATTATGTCGTTGAACAGAAATGGCTCGGTAAGATGGTGGTGCCATGGTATATGTAACAATCTCTGCTTAGCAAAGACACTGATCCCAGAATCTATTCAATGAAGACATTTTGATTAAAAGTACAAAACACCGAATTACAACAGAGACTACTACCAAGGCTTTTCATCATCCAGTGATGTGTACGTTCAGGCTGAGATTTAAGAACCCTGAAGATAATGAGATGAATTTAGGCCAATTGCAGGGAGTATATTTCTGAACACTACTTCTGGTGCAAGCAGTTAAATGGACATGGGAAAGTCGATTTTGTGCGATGTACTCCATAGACGTCTTGGTTAAGCTATACAATCATTGGGGCATGCGCATTGGCGTATCGAAGGGAGGGGGCATTGGAGCAGTCTCCCTCCCCATGAGAGGTTGTGGGCCCCAAATATTCGCGCCTGGGTTCGGAAAAATAGCGCCAGGCTCCTTAAAAATCGTGCTGGTGTCTCCAACAATCGCACCGGGCCCATAAAAATCACTTTGGAGCGGCTAAAAAGTCGCGCAAGCATCCCTGAAAATGAGGCTGGGGCTTCACAAAATCCCATCAAGGCCCCTGAAAATCACATTGAACGCCTCAAAAATCGTCCCGGGACCCTAAAAATGACGCTGATGGCTCCGAAATTTGTGATCGGGTCCCTGAAAATACCATTGGGACTCCAAAAAGTCGCGCCGGGACCCCGATAAGTCGCGCCAGGGCTCCCTGAAATCACGCTAAGGCCTTAAAATGTCGGACCGTGCCCCTGTAAATCACGCTGGGGGCCAAAAGGTTTCTCCGGACCCCTCGAAAATAACGCTAGGCCCGAAAAAGACTGACCGTGCCCTCAAAATCACACTGGGGCCGAAGAGGTCGGGCCGGGGCCCCTGATAATCGCGCTGGGGACACAAAAAGTTTGACTGGGGCCCGTGAAAACCACACTGGGGGCAGAAAATGTCGTGCCGTGGTCCTTGAAAATCACGATGGGGCCGCAGAAAGACTGACTGGGCCGCAGAAAATCACGCTAGGGGCTCAAAAGTTCGCGCCTGAGCCCAGCAAATCACGCTTGGGGCCGACAAAAAGTCGTGCCGTGGTTCTTGAAAATCACAACGGGGACTCAACACGTTGGGCCGAGGCCACTGAAAATCACGCTGAGCCTGAAGGTACCAAAGCGTCGCACCCGGGCCCCTGACAATCACGCCAGGGGCTTGACAGGTCGCACCGGGGCCCCAAAAGTCTCATCGGGAACACCCAATAAATGAGGCCGGGGTAACGAAAAAACAGTCTGGACATGGAAAATCACTTTGGGCTCCTAGCGGTCGATCCAAAAGAAGCCAAACCATGTTGGGCCCCCAAAGACGTGTTTAGGCCACTAAAACTCGCAATAGGCATCCCAACAAATGAAGACATGATCCAAAAATCGCACTTAGACCCAAAAACGTCGCGCCGCTGTCCTTGGAAATCACATTAGGGGCCCAAAAGTCCTGCCGAGCCCCACAAGTCGCAGCTGGCTTCCCAAAAATAAATTCCTACCCGGAATGTTACTCTACGGCCACAAAAATTGCGTCAGACCCTAAAAGCGCGTCTGGTCCCGGAAAAGAAGCGCCTTGGAGCACCGAAAAAAATGCACCGGGAGACCGAAAAATCGTACCGGGGCCAAAAAATATCGCGCAAGAGGCTTACAAAAAATACAAGTCGACCGCCAAAAAACACAAAAGGACTCCATCGAGTCGACCCGAGCAACGGAAAATTCAGAACATGCCCCGAAGGAAAGTTCTCCAAAGGACCTTTCTACTCTTAAGGGTGCCATCGGCTGAAAAAAAATCTCGTTGAGCAGCCGCAGTGGCATACCAATGACAAATGACCCACCCCACATCCTGAAGAGGTAGACTTCCAAGAACCAAGAATCGCGTCGGGCTCCCCAAACTGGTTATGTGGCCCCCAGAATTAGGGGTTATAAATAAATGCAACGGGCACCAAAAAACTTGCACCGTACCCGAAATTTTGCGCCGGGAATGCCAAATTCGCACTAGGGCCCAGATAAGTACAACACGCTCCTCGAACTAGCGCCAAGCCCCTCAAATATCGCGCTTTGGACCCAAAATTCCTGTCAGTAGTCCCATAAATCCTGGTCGGGGCATCAAAAATTCCACTCGGGGCTCCCAAAAATTGGCGTCGGTGGTCCCAGCTAAGCACAGCGTGGCCCCAAAATCGCATCGAAATCCGACAAGGATCAAGCCAGAGCCCTTCAAAATAGAGATTCCAAAAAATATATGTCCGAGCCAGGCAAATCGCTCCTTAGCTCAAACATACCACCAGATGCCTTAACAAGCCGCATACGGCACCGAAAAACGTACCGGAGCTCGAAAAATCGCCGCGGGACACAAAAAGAAATGTCGCCGGGGGCCCGAAAAATCAGACCGTGTCTCGGGCTTTACATAATTCAGGAGAAGTCAACAAAAATTGCGTCGAGCCCAGAAAACTGGCGTCGGATCCCCCCGGAACCACGCACGTGAGCCCGAAAAGTCGCGACGGGACCCCGATAAATTATATCTGAGCCCCCAATATCGTGCTGGGCTCCCACAAATGTGAGCGAGGAACCCCAAATAAACACAGGGGGATCCTAAGAGCACAACTGGAGGACGAAAATGCACCTGGCAATCCAAAGCGTACGTACCGACTCTGGCAAAAAGCGGCAGGGCCTTAAAAACCATACACATTTGTTAAAATAAAACACACGAACACCATACAATTATGTTAGCCTGCCAATCTAGGTCTGCCACACACCGGATCAAAGACCACACACCGGATGCCACACACCGGATATATCATGGAAACTAAAGCACACCACATGCTCATTATTGAGGCTGCAATAAGCTTGCACCCCCCCCCCCCCTCCCCACACACTACACACGTAGAGGAAGTTGAAGAAATTTTGTTTGAATGGCAATAGGAATTAATGGTTTCACTGGCACCAGGAAGATGAACCTATTATTACAAAAGAATCCATCAGTCGTGAATAGAGTTTGAAGTTCAGAGTGAAGTGTGAATTTGAAAGTACTTATACTGCGATGATAGTTCTTTTTCAGCACCACATGTTGCTGTTGGCTATAGGCGCGTCCAGGGGGCCTGTCCCATCCTCCTTGGCGGTGAATGTTGTGTGTTCACTATTAAAATGATCGGGTTCTCTATCCAAAAGTGCTCAGCCATGGTACTTTGCGAAATCCCTCGGTGCGCCCCTGTTGTTGACCCTGCCCCACCCCCACGTTTTCAGACCTTCCTACGCCTATGCTGCCATCCCTACCCTCCCCCCACCAGTTCTCCCCTAATTGAGACAGGGCCCGCAGAGAAAACACCAGGGTCTTGTGTGCTACGAGTATATGACATGATGCTACAACGTATATCACGTGCTTTTCGTCACCCAGTAGTCTTATAGGTTAGGTCAGATATCAAATTCCTCTAAAATTCGGATATTGCTAATTTGAATCGACCCGTGCACCAAATGTATATGAGATTCAATCATAGCCTAAGCTCCAGCGTGACGCTTAGACCCTTTGAAATGTATCACAATCTAAGTTGTCCTCGTGCTGTGCGTGTTTAGCGGAAAAGATTTGGCGAAATCATCTCACTTCGCACTGAGGGTGCTGTACAATAATAGCTCATACAATCTTGCAAATTACTAATTTGAAGTGACAATGGGACAAATGTTAAACTCAAGCAGATCGCTTACATGCTTCAGAATGCAGCTGGAGTTGATAAATGTCACCCGAGATCAACGGAAGGCAATAATCTGACCTCAGCTTAACCCACCTTCGCCCGGCCGAGGGGAGGTAGAGTTTCGCCAGTTCGATTTTTCTTCAAATTTTTATTTTCGAAACTTTGAACGTTCTATTTTTTCGAATGTTTCTTTTTGGGATAGGCAGCTCACACCTACACATGGTAATTTAAGTCAGCTCAGCTATGTAGAAAGGTGCATTGCTTGGCAAAATCCCATTCCCCGGTAAAGGAATACACCGCGTACCATTCCCCAAAAGACACAGCTCTATTGACAAATAAACCACGGATTAGTCCACCGGAGACTGGAGACTAATATCATCTCTTATGGGCGCAAAGGAAGCACAAAAGGCGATAACCAGTGTTCGTTCTTTTATTGCCAAACGAAACACAAAAACGTCATACTAACACAGGACGGAAGGAGCAAAGCGTGTGAGTGGCTTCGACCTGTAGCGCGGTTTCGGAACCGAGAGAGGCATGGCTAAGTCGGTACCTGTGCCGGCAAGTTCTGTGGACAGATGCTTTTAAGGCTAGCTATCCCTTTAACGGCGCTTTTGCGTCGTTGTGAGATTCGGCTGACAGAGCCGATTACGTTCCATTTTTGTGGGAGATAGGCTTGAGCTAATTTCAGCCTCTTTATATCGCGTTTTAGATCCCTCCCATCACGCCGACACTTCATACCTATTCGACAGAGGTATGCAGGTATTTACCGGCAATTTATCCCAGAAATGTTGCTACACAGCAACTGCTGTAGGCCGTCCACTAATTCCGTGCAGTATACAATTTCCATGCAGGTGATTGTATTGAAGTTCAGCACATATTTAGTGATTCCGAACTTAGCATCTGGTTTCATTCACTACTACCGTCATTCATAATTCGCTATGTATTATTCGCTATTAATTGTCATTGTATTCAGAATTAGTTAATCACTTCTTTCAAGATGTGATGTCTCTATGCAGTTTTATGTCTTTGGCTGACTTTTGATGTTCACACTTTCAGCACAAAGGCCCGGTAAGTCCCTGTTGGGAGAGGGCCAAGCCGCGCTGCGGTCGTCGCCACCGTCTGAAGCGGCACACAATAGCCGGCGCTTGATCCGGTCGCCGAGGGGGTCCAAACTTCTTCCATTCGGCGCCCCCGCCAGTGGCAGAGATCAGGCGTCCAGCTCCCATCCGGCGGGGACGAGGGACCACGTCGATACCCCGCCCATTTGCCGACTCAAGATGGCGTCCGGGGTTGGCCGAGTGGCAGCATACAGAAGTGGCCAGTTCTCATTAACTGCAGTGACCGAGACGCTGCGGATCTGCCCGTCCAATTCCGATATATTTACGAGCGGCCAAATGGCTAAGACTATCCATCCCTGTAGCGACGCTTTGGCGTCGTTATAAGATTCTGACAAACGGAGCCGGTTATGTGCAATAGTGGTCATTTGAGATGGTTCACGAAATTTGTCTTCAGCTGCGCAGAACCCAAAAGTGGGAGGATTGGGACCAAATGGGATCTCCTCTACTGCACGAGACATCAGAGAGCATGCGTCGTTTCTTTTTATATTTCCCTTTTCTCTCTGAAAGAAATTAGTAAGCATTGCCAGAGAAGCTAGAAGCGCCAACAGCTAAGATAAATACCTAATCATCCGTACTGCTAAACTATAGTGCGTTCTCACGTTCAGGCATCCTTTAGTGATATTAATAAGCTCCAACTATGAATTTCCTTTATTGGCATGCAAAAGATAATCATCCTGGGTGAGCTGTGTGTGCTAACCATAGTTGGATATTTCAGTCTGCAAGTGTCTCCGAGGGCAAATGAAGCACCGCTAACGGCGCCGTGAAGAAGCAATCGTCAACATAAGCACGCTTCACTACTGAGTCGCAAGTATCTGCTTTGGATGCCGAATGGACATCACGCCGGTTCCTGCCCCGGTCACGAACGGCACTCGCTGATGATCATGATGGTGGCGGTGAGGATGGACGTCTAGCCACTCGAACATG
The DNA here is from genome assembly GCA_034440615.1 of Ashinkailepas kermadecensis. NCBI lineage: Eukaryota > Metazoa > Arthropoda > Thecostraca > Neolepadidae > Ashinkailepas > Ashinkailepas kermadecensis. The sequence continues at coordinate 210,745 of JAOTOM010004930.1, read as the reverse complement.
TGCAATCCGAGGTCAGCGGTATTCGCTAAGGTGGTGGTGAGGCTGGACATCTAGCTACTCGGATACACGCAATCCGAGGCCAGCGGTATCCGACGCACGCACCACCTGGCCACTCCTGACGACACACTGCTGATCCGACCGGCGACGCTCCGGTTGGCGTGTCGTCACTGAAGCGCCGGTGACGTCATCACGAGTCGGTCTCCTGCGGCCAACTTCCAAACGGGGCCGCCCACACGCATGCGGGTGGCTCGTGCCGACGAACAGCGTAGGGTAATGTCATGCGCCGGGCGGCATTGAACAGGACGCGCCGTGTGGGAGTGCCGTGCCGTGCCGTGACGTGCAGTGCCGTGCCGTGGCGTGACGTGACGCGTCGTCTCGAGCGAGCGGGCCGCCATGCCGTCGGACGCGGATGAGCCGGGCGACCGGCAGGCCGGCGCCATCGCGCCGGACGCCGCCTACACGTGCCGGGAGGAGGCGATCCGCAGGGAGCGCGACGCGCGCTCCGTGGCGCTGGAGAAGACGTACGTGCACGACGTGTACCGCCAGATGGCGCAGAGTCTGGCCGACCTGCGACACCGACCCTGGCCGCGCGTGCGGCAGTTCCTGGCGGAGCTGGAGCCCGGCTCTCTCGTCTGCGACATCGGTAAGGAGCTGGCGTCTGACTGGGTGGGTTGGGGGGGGGGGGGGGGAATCACTTTCCTTTTGTCACGCAAGCATATTTGAAACTGGTTGCTGCATGTAGTTGTTATCCGCTGCCATAATCGGATCAACCCGGGTCGTTGGCACTGTTGCTCAGGCAAAAATGTCATCCATACTCAGTCAATGTATAGTCTTATGATGGCATGAAGCGGGGATGGGGCTTCTGATATATTTGCAAGAGGAAGGGCCTAACTCGATAATTCAATTTCCAGCAGCAAGTATGCGGTGCCTATTGCGGGAATAAATGAGCAAGGGCAAGTATTAGAAGCGCAGTGAAATTGAAGCTTCGTGCATGTCAGTCGCGGGCGGATACAAGGAAGTACTGGAGGCATGTGCCCTCCCCCTCCCCCTTGGGAAGGTAGCGCCCCTCCGAGAAGGCTCGAGTGCATACATTCCCTCGAATAGTTGTCAGCTAGAGGCGCCCCTCTGAGAGGAAATGGCGCCTTGGAAGGAAAGTCGCCCCTCTGGGAAGGCTCGAGTACACCCTCCCATCCCCTCGAATTTTTCAGCCAGAGGTGCCCCTCCAGGTACTTTCGAACTGGCGCCCCTTGGGACATGTCCCCCCCCCTCCTCCCTCCCCGTGACAATTTATAGATCCACCCCTGATATCAGTTATAGTCGCACGGCGTGTTTATACAGTCACGTGCCTTCAAGTATTAAAACAAAACTAAAACGATTTCGGAGGCCACCAAGTAGCATTTGTATAACCAGGGATAAAGAACCGCTATCCCTCCCTGGAACCGAACCCGAGACTCGGGAAGACACGCCAGAGACTTCAGCCATGTGCGGGCCGGGACGGACGGCGGGCGCCGGCGGCGGTGCGAGGTGCGTGCCCGCGCGCCGCACTGGCGCCGAAAACCCTGCTCTTTGAATGAAGGTTGTGAGCACTTCGTGAGAAATGCTGGGTTGAATGTTGACCAATCTCAAAATGGAAAGCGCAGATCTGGCTTTGAGTGAGGTAATTAGAACTCTAGATAGATAATTATATAAATATTATCTCTAGATCTAGATAATTAGAACTGCTCTATTTCCTCGTGAATCTCTCTGTATTGAAATTCGATGCCAGCTGAAATGTCACTGCTAACACCTTTCTTTGCACAAGAATTAAGAGCACTCCATGAAAATTTGGGACAACATATGTAAGCTCCAAATTAACAGAGAGGATCTATCTCTGTGAGAGTTTGGGTGCGGGGAGGGGAGCACATCACAATTACATTTTACATTCAGAAGAGACGGAAGTGAAATCCGGATATTGGAAGATTTTGCTTGTCCAAGGAAGAGCTCCTTTGAGCGACGGGGCGAGCTCTGAACATCGTTAACTTTGGGGTGCAATTATACATGCGGACACAATTGAAGGTGTGTGTGAGCTTGAGTGTGTGCGTGTGTATGTGTGTGTTTGCACGGCTCGATCGATGCCCCGTCTCAAACGCGGCTGCTTTACGTTATTGGCATGGTGTCGCTTAGTGAAATTGATTGTAGGGGCCACATCACACTTCTGATGGCCAAAGCTGCCTCGCACCTCGAAGGCCACTTTTATATAGTGTACGCCCACTGGTTAAATATCAGTTTGACTGGGGAGGGGAATCAATGGCTCTGGTGGAAGCCACTTGGCGTAGTTGATGTCCTATCAGCTAAGCCTTTCCCAGCCTAATGGTATAAAACATTTTAAAATGTTCTGTCAGATTACTGAGCTGTGACGTCATAAGGGTGAACATTTAGACCGATTTTTTTCCGAAATCGCAACTTGTCAGCAAGTGACCAAGCTTATCTCCCCCAAAACTCAAAAGGCCAATGTTGGATGTGGTAGGGTGACAATCAACTCGCTTGATGTGCTTACGTAGGTCAATGACCTTCCCAAGATCTTCAAATCCGGTACCAACCACGAGACCTTGCGACGTGCAGCACGCTAGTTTCTGGTTCGTGTTAATAGAACTTTCCATTTGGAAACGTTGTGGGAAGGATTGTGACCCCCCCCCCTCCCCTCCCACCACACACAATGCACACATTGCACTAGAGGTGGAAAGATGCCGTGGGTAGATAAGGTTTACGTCTAAAACTATCCCCAGACTTTAAAAATACACCTTATCCACCCGAGGTGCATGACGATTACCTATAGGCATAGAACCATCAAACTGCAATGCTAGCTGGAGTCCTGGTAGTGCGGCTGCGGAGAATAGTCCGAACTCGCAAATGACACCGCCACTGTCCGAGGTCGGGTCAGGCCATTTGGACACTCGGCTACACGTTCCTTATATGCAGATATACGCAGACATACCAACTGATGCCCATTTTCTGAGGCATGTGGAACGTTCATTTCCGTCTGAGATATTTGGCTGGAAACCACATCTGTTCTCTGAACACTCCTGCTTTACAGATCTCGCCAACCGCTAGCGAGATAATTAGTCAAAGTGGTGTTTGGATGATAAATACTGTCATTGACATCCATAACATGTATATTACAGTACTCCAAGAATGGGCACCTGATCTTGGCATCGAAAGAAAGATCAAATTTCATTCTCTCTTCTTATTCTGACTGCTTCTGCCTTGACTGAATGGAGGATAACGACTATTGACGTTTGAACCAGCAAAACGTCTTGAGAACACTGGGACAACTTGATCTTCTGATATAATTTAGAGAACGGGAACGAATTCCGGAATCGGGCGGACAGTGATACTCGTCCACGTGGGCGTTACCTCGTTGAGCTCCTACGGCCAATTCACGCAGTCCCCGCATGTGGCCGACTCTGGGAAGGCGGGGACGGTGCGTGATTTGTGGAGACGGGGCGGACATGAGTGCTGGATGAAGCGGGGAGGAACTGGGGCGTGGGTTGGGTGGGAGGAGCTGGCAGAAGACACACGTGGTGTTCGCCCGGTATCGTGATCCAGCTGATGTGGCTGAGCTCACATGATCTGCTCATTGCATTAGCCGTATACGGCAGAGCGCACAGGTGCCGTCCCCCTGTGTTTTTCGCTGTGGTTTTTAACGTCTGGGTGGCAGTTTTCTGACGTGACGATGTCTCGTAACATTTTGAGCTGCCTTTTTTGGTGCCAATTTTTAACTCGGCTTTGAGGCGCGATTCCAAGCGCGAGTTATTGGGGGCATGTTCGGAAAATTATTGGATCGCTATTCGCCAAACTGCCCAGCTGAAGGTAAAAGACCAAAGTCTACATGGCGTGTAAGTTCTTGGTTCATATAGTTCCTGGAGACGCTTTCAAGATTTGTAAGAAAAGGGATAGAAATCTTACTGCCAAATATTGGTGTTTTTTTTCTATGAAACGATATTATACGTTTAATTGATAAACCCTTGCCTAATATATGGTCGGATTAAGTACGCTAGAACACATCGAGTACCGTGGAGACAAAGATGTCGTTCTGCGAAGATGATTGAGAGAGTGGGGGCACATCACAATCATTTAAGAAGATATTTGGGTTAAATCCGAATACTTTACATTTTCTTTGCCCAGAGAAGAACTATTTTCTTAGCTACAGGTTGCGTCCTCAATGTTTCATCCTCAACTTTGGAGGTGCAATCATCACTTCGGGGCACAATTCAAAATTGCTGGGCAAGTGCCGCCAACCGTCGCCACCGCTGTGGCTCCAAGGCTCGGGACCCCCAATTGAGATTTACTTTGGCTGGGTCCGACCCAACCTGGAGAACTGGGAAGCTTTGTAAAAATACTGTATCTTTGTGAAGCTTCAGTTCCTGTATCAAACGACATCTGAATCGGCTGAGTGGACTTGCCTAACGGTGCTGCCACGGGCCCGCCAGGCGGGTCTGCATCGACCATCGTGATCAATGCCACGTGACACACGGCGTGCCCGAACAGTGAGCCTGTCTGACCTGTCAGTGAGCCTGACAGGTCAGACAGGTCTGTCTGACCTGTCCTGTGAGATGTGTTATGGCCCGAACAGTGAGCCTGTATGTCTGTCTGATCTGTCCTAAGAGATGTGCTGCCTTTGAAAGAGTTATGCAGCTATTGCATATAATTGTGTAGTACAAAACAGGAGGAAGAATTTTTTTTCTTTCCTACGTGCTTGTGCTGCAACGAGCATCTTCATTGCGCCTTTGTTTGCCAGCTGTTGAATATCTCAATAACAATAGCAGTCAATAGCAATAACCGTTGGTACGACAGGAATGCCAGCCCAAAAAAGGTCTAAAAGTATGGGACCCGCTTAATAACTTACCATTTTATGATCGCGGAAAAACGTTGTTTTGTCTCCATGATGCGGAGGTGAGGGTGGGTCAGCTGCTTGTCTCGTGGTTAGGCAGAGGCATGGGAACATGGGAATAGCAGAAGCTGAACTTTTGAGCAGCTGAAATGATAATTTTGACCGCAAAAATAAACAATAACAGAATCAATCAGAATCAAAAGCAAAAATAACAATCATGGGACTGCAGAACCAAAGTTGTTAGTTCATTACGTTGTCAGGATTGATGTGCTACCTATGAAAGGATTGTGCAGCTGTTGAATGACATTGTGCATTACAAAACAATAAGTATGATTTGTCCCTGCCTCCGTGCTAATGCCATAACGATTATCTGCATTGCGGCCTTGATTGTCAGCTGCTGAATACAATGTTTTCTCTATAGCAATAGCCAGCAATAGTAATTGCCACTGGTACCGGCAGCAACGCCAACCCATAAAGTCTAAAAGTGTGGGACCCGGATAACAACCTACCATTGTATGGCCACGGAAACAGTTTGTTTTATCTCTACGATGGGGAGCGGAATGAGGGTTGCTGTTTGCGTGTGTGGCATATATACAAATGGGATGAGTTGAAGCTGAGCTTTCAAGCAACTGAACTGAAAATTGTCCTCATAAAATACAAATAGATATTTGGGGGCTTCGGAACCAAAGGTGCTCAAATCATAGCTGTTTTTATTAAAGCGGGAGGAGGGGGCACAGGAATTGACACGAGAGGCATCCACGGTCTTACTCTTCTAGTTTTAAAATCTTCACGCGCTCCTGGGGTCGAGCCCCACCTGAAAACTGAAAGTGATGACGCCATTGGTCAAGTGCAAGTTGGCGTTGATGCCCTGCCAATGGCTATAGTTATTGCTACAGAGAAAGGATTCTATTCAGCAGATGACAACAAGGGCGCAATGAAGAAGATCGTTCCGGCACTAGCATGGAGAAAGAGAGCAATCATGTTTGCTGTTTTATAATGCCCAATGCTATACAACAGCTGCACAGCCCTTTCAAAGGTAGCAGATCTTTAAGGAGAGGTCAGGCAGGCAGGCGAGCCCATTCGTCGGGCCCTCCGCGGACCATGGTGGCATTGACCGTACGGAGACCCACCCGGCAGACCCGTGGCGGCACTGTGGGGAGAGTCCGTCCACCGGGTTCATATGTTACCTGATGCAACAAGTGAGAAACTTCAGAAAGATACCGTATTTTCCGAAGTTGCCTAGCGCTACAGGTGACGTCGAGCAAAAATCCGGTGGGGTTCGGACACCAGGGACAACAGCGTGGCGACGCCCATGGCTTAGGATAGGCAATGCAAACATTAAATGTACAACCTTTTTAACCTACCCACAAGGCAGTTTTATAAATCGCCACAGTCCATTCGACTTGGTTTTTGTATCAGAATTATGCAAGACACAGCATGGACACAAAAAAATTGGCACTACTTTTAATGGCATATACCATACCTTGGCATAACTGAATAAACATGTATTAATCAGCCATCAGTCGAGTTTTGCACACTCTTTCCCCGTATGGTGTGCTTCACATTTGAGACTTGATTTGGGCTAAAATGTGCCTTGTTCGTAGCATGGGCGGATCCAGGAATTTCCATGGGGCGGTGGAAGCCTCTCGTCTGGAGAGTCGCCACCATGAAGGTTCCTGGAGGGGTGCCTTCGGCTGAAAATTCGTTGAGTTGGGCGGGGAGAGAGAATACTCGACCATATTGAAGCATAAGTTTTTCCTCTCAAAGAGTCGCATATTCCTCTGAGATGTCCTGTGTCCGCCATTGGCTGAGCAATCCTTCGAGCGGTGGGGTAAGATACAGCTTGAGCTTCTCTGGAGGGGCGCCTATCCCGGTCAGAGAAGAGGCATTTTTCCATGGGGAAAAGCATTGGGTGCAGATGCCCCCAGTGTTCCTCCCCTTGCATCCGCATTTGGCTGGCATCCAAAATTGTAAAACTATTTGTTTCACTGTGTCGATAATGGTTAGACTATTCTCATGTAAAAATGATGAGAATATTATACTATTACATAATATAATGGTGAGACCACAAACTGTCGCTGCGACTCGATCATCGCTGTGACTATGTGATGCCGGAACTGATGTCGGTTTTCGGGAAAATGCTGTTCGCAGGCCAAAGCCGTTTGAGGTCGGTTCTTCACATGAAATGTCATGGAAGTGACGTCAAAACTTATGGAACTTCCAGGGAGTCATACTGAAAGTTCGATCTCCGCCCCCGCCTTCCGCTCGCGAATTTAATGGGAAGCTTCACCCATGCTGTATATTTGGCACTGTCTGTACGATAAGCAGCCTAACATGGTGCTGCGTCCTTGACCTTACATGACCACACCAACAGATCCGGTTCGATTTCAGGCTGTGGTGACGGCAAGTACCTGACCCTCAACTCGGACGCGTACTTCGTCGGCGGCGACCGATGCGAGAACCTGGTGGCGGAGGCGGCACGTCACACGCGCCAGCAGGTGCGTTATGTGCAGCTGGTGGCTCTCAGTTATGCGCAGCTAGTGAATGCCGGCCACCGGCGCTGCCCGTCGCCAGCTGGCCACATCGATCTGTCTCGGCGGTGTCATGGTTGTTTGCCGTCTTGGGTGACGCGGTGACGGGGAGACGCGGACTCCGAACTTCGCGAAATTTAACATTATCTATGCCCAAGGCGCTGCATAGAAAAACATAATGTCACCTTGTCCCTAATCCAAAATCCCAGACGACGCCATGAGACCAGCCATGCCCCAGGGGGTCGCCGTGGTTCCACACTCGGCACGGTGACAACTGCTATGGGTGCAGCCACGGTTTTGAAATGGGGGGGGGGGGACAAACCAGGGACGCGGTATGTTTGGGGAAGGTGGAGGTGAGACCCTACCCCCCCCCCCCCCCAAAAAAAAAATCCTCGGATTTCGGCCACTTTATTTTCAATGTCTGGTTTTTAGATTTACCATTCATTGTTGAAAGTGATATTTCGGGGGACAAAAGGTTCCTTCCAAATTAGCAAGGTTCACTCCTTATCACTATATTGGAGGCCCCAAAAATGAGACCGAGCCCCCGAAAATACCGCTGGGTTCCAAGAAATTGGCGCCGGTACTCGGAAAAGTCGCACCTCCCCCCCCCACAACAAGAATATGATCGGGGCATACAAAAATTCCCCTCGGGGATCACACAAATTGGCATCGATTGCCCCAAATAAGCACCGCTTGGCCTCAAAATCGAATCGGAACCCGACAAATGTCAAGACGGTGTCCCCCAAAATAAGGAAGGATTCCAAAAAATTAATGTCCGAGCCAGGAAAATCGCTCCGGAACCCCAAACATACCACCAGATGCCTTAAAAATCGCGCACGGCCCCGAAAAAGACGTATCGGAGCTAGAAAAATCGGGGCGAGACACAACAATATGACGCCGAGGACCCCAAGTACCAGTCCGGGACTCAGATATAACAAATTCAAACGTCACTAAAAAAAACGCGTCGAGCCCAAACAAGAACTGGCGAGGCCTTCCGGGGCCTTCCATGTGCACAAGGCCCTTTATGTAGCACTGGGAATCCTCTGCTTTGGCTCGGCTCGGGCCGTTTACGTAGCTCGGGGGCCTCTTCATCAGCGCAAGGCCGGCTGTTAGCTCTGAGCCCCTCTTCATCAGCGTGAACCAAATCCGATTCAGTGGCCCTGCACGTTCGGTCGGGGCCCCCTCCGTCGGCTCAGGAGCGTTCTTTCACGGCTCAGGACACTCCGTTCGGCTGGAGGCCCTTCTTATATCAGCTTGGGCCTTCTCGATCACCTTCCAATGATCTGAAACCCCCTCCGTCGACCTGGAAGCCCTTCACGTTGTCCCAACCCATTGACTTTGGCATCTTCCCGAGGGCACCCTCCGTTGACTCGGGCCCTCCTCATCAGCCCGGAACCTTTTCCGTCAACCCGGGCCCCTTTCATCAGTCCAAGGGCCCTTCACGTCGGCCCCGGGGGCTCTTGCGGGCCCCCCGCACTGACGCCTTGAGGGTACCCTCGGCCCATCCAGGGAGCTGCCCCTTCGCCCCCCCACCCCCTCTTTGACTACGCCACTGCCCCCACCCCACCCCCGCCGGGAGGAAATATTGTACGTTTTCATACATGTATGACGAGTGCCCCTGCTTTCCCATCCAAGGAACTCGTGCACCCATACTCAGATTCCTCCTTTTCATCCGACCTGAGATAATAATTTTGCAGCTGCTCTGTGTGGTATTCACGACAAATTTGTTGTGCAGCAGATGGTCTTCCTTTTATCCCTTCCTACCCCGCCTGCTCATTTGCGAAAATCCTGAGGGCCTCCTGTTGGACAGCTGGTGTAAGCTCGGACGGCCCCCGCCGGCTCTGAGGGCCTCCTGTTGGACAGATGGTGTAAGCTCGGACGGCCCCCGCCGGCTCTGAGGGCCTCCTGTTGGACAGATGGTGTAAGCTCGGACGGCCCCCGCCGGCTCTGAGGGCCTCCTGTTGGACAGCTGGTGTAAGCTCGGACGGCCCCCGCCGGCTCTGAGGGCCTCCTCTTGGACAGCTGGTGTAAGCTCGGACGGCCCCGCCGGCTCTGAGGGCTCCTGTTGGACAGCTGGTGTAAGCTCGGACGGCCCCCGCCGGCTCTGAGGGCTCCTGTTGGACAGCTGGTGTAAGCTCGGACGGCCCCCGCCGGCTCTGAGGGCTCCTGTTGGACAGCTGGTGTAAGCTCGGACGCCCCCGCCGGCTCTGAGGGCCTCCTGTTGGACAGCTGGTGTAAGCTCGGACGGCCCCCGCTGTGGACAGCGATGAAGCGGCTGCGGCCCGGGAGCCATGCTGCCGGCACAAGACCCGTAAAGGTTAACGGCCGCCATGCCCGTCGGTCGGATGGGCGCTGCGCCTTGGCACCATTACCAAAGCCAGCCGAGGACGATTGGTGGCAACTGTCGCACTCTCAGCCAGCCAGGCGGGAGAAGAGGGAGACAGATGGAGGGAGAGAGGGAGAGAGATAGATTGAGAAAGAGAGAGAGAGTGATAGAGTCAGAGAGTGAGTGAGTGAGAAAGATAGATTGAGAGAAAGAGACAGAGAGAGAGAGAGAAAGAGAGAGAGAGAGAGAGAGAGAGAGAGAGAGAGAGAGAGAGAGAGAGAGAGAGAGAGAGAGAGAGAGAGAGAGAGAGAGAGAGAGAGAGAGAGAGAGAGAGAGAGATATTGAGAAAGAGAGAGAGTGATAGAGTGGGAGAGTGAGTGAGTGAGAAAGTTAGATTGAGAGAAAGAGAGAGAGAGAGAGATAGAGAGATAGAGAGAGAGAGAGAGAGAGAGAGAGAGAGAGAAAGAGAGAGAGAGAGAGAGAGAGAGAGAGAGAGAGAGAGAGAGAGAGAGAGAGAGAGAGAGAGAGAGAGAGAGAGAGAGAGAGAGAGAGAGAGAGAGAGAGAGAGAGAGAGAGGAGAGAGAGAGAGAGAGAGAGAGAGAGAGAGAGAGAGAGAGAGAGAGAGAGAGAGAGAGAGAGAGGGAGGGAGGCAAAGACGGAGACGGAGACAGAGGACAGAGACAGAGACAGAGACAGAGACAGAGACAGAGAGGGAAATTGGATAGAGTGAAATAGAAGGAGGAGAAGAAAGTGGGAGGGAACAGAAGCAAAAGGAAAAGGAAGGAATAGAAGGGAGCGATGCAATGTTCTCAATTGGAATTCGTCGTTTAAAGATACTGACCCGGAGACTCGAAGCAGTTCAGATCGTCTTGACCGGAAATGCCTACTTGTGAGCACGATAGCTAGTGAGAAAGAAGCGAAGGTAAAAACAAGCTATATTAATATAGTGCCCATTGATATGAGGTATGCATGTCGGGTGCACCTACTGGAAAATGTTTCATGGCTAGTGTAAAATATAATGGGAGTGCAGGCGGAGATATTTTACGATAGTAGATGGTAACGCACCACTGGTGCGATGTATTGCAACTTTCGCCGCCGAAGCACTAGAAATCCCCTGGACGCACCTCCGAGACTATTTCTAGGTAGGTGCATGCCACCACGGGGATACCTATAAGCATCGCATTCGTGATAGTATGCATCAGGAGCAATCCTGAAATTCTTATCTGATTAAGAGCAAAACATATTAAAAGCGAATATAGCCAGCAATTTTATATCGCACCTTCAGGCTTTCCTCCCCCGTTGCATATGATCGCCTAGACCCTACCCACACCACCACTAAGCGAAGTTTTTCCTTGTGACCGAAATTCTGGTTCGGTTTTGGTATGTCACTGCATACTGGACACCCATTTAAAGTTTCCTTGGAATCTCTTTGCACCCGCTTTGCACCCGCAGCGATCTGTGTTGAAATATGTTCCGTCACGCCAGCAGAAGAGCTGATGGGAATTGAACAGATACACTACCAGATGGAAGAGAATACACGACCAACTTCGACCAGCGAGCTATCGGCGCAAGCATTACTTTCGACACTGCCGCGAAAGTCCAATATATATATAGCATATCGCAGCTCCATGCGGGTAGGAGCGCTCTCAGGGTTAGGGAAGCGAGAGTCGATTGGCAGATATATACATAGCTGGATATATATATATATATATATATATGTAAAATATATATATGTGTGTGTGTGTGTGTGTGTGTGTTTGTGTTTGTGTGTGTGTGTGTGTGTGTCCATAGATGGGAATATATCAGTGTACATTGGTAGTATGCTTTCAAGTATTCACGTCTTGTTAAATGCTCGGGAGTGGTTGCATGCACGAGTTTTCCTCTTCGTTATTCGAAGCTGCCGTAGTATTCGGCTCACATTCGAGAGCAAATTAAGCATGAGTTCGCCAAAATTTATCAGCTATACTTCTTCTTGTTTCGGATATGCCTTATCCTTTGTCGGAAGTGCATCTAGAGGAGCAGGTGCTGGTTACCTAATAAGACAGGATGATGCACTTCGCTGGTGCTATCATTTGTCATACACTGTCACGGCGCGGATTATGCACAATGCAAGTGATGATTGCGACATTCTCTAATCACGATATGGCTGTTTTCAGTTCACGGGCAGTTGAAACGAGTCTGGTAGTAAAATGTTTGCAAAATAAATATTAGTAGTATATTTATTTTAAAATATGTAATATTTAGTAAAATATCTCGTTTTCGTGCTCTCGCCCACCAGCTGACACTAGCAATTATGGTTCACTGTCACTTTGTTATCCTTCTCGAGATTCTGTATATTCTGGTATAAACGTTCCAGTTTTGTTTTTTTGTCCATATAATCAAAATTGGGTTCAGATGGCACACTGCCCAGGCTGAGCAGCGCTTTTTACTTCTCAGTTAGTTCAGTGGAGGAGGGAAAAACGAAGAATATAAGATTTTGAGCCCATCTCTAATTTCCGGAAGCATATTATGCGATCATATAGTTTCGAAAGTGTTTTCGTTGTTCTAGTTTGCGTGCCATGCTTGTTTCTTCGGCAATTGCGTCCAACGTCGCATTGATATTATGGACCAGGGTCGATTCGATGTCACAGCTCGATGACTTCGGTGACAGATGCTGGAATTCGACCTGTGGGGTTGGACATTACGGTGTAACAATTGTCACAAAACAACTTCGTGTGGTTCAAAACGTCTACGCATGGATGTGCATAGCAAGAAAATAAGCAACACAAAATTATTCCACTTATTCTAGATACCGCGCACGGCCTTTTCCAGATTGTATTTTCTCTAGGTGTTAAAGTCTCCGTTGGCTATAACGTTACATATAGGAAGATAACACGCACGACTTTCAACTTCGATAACCCGGCATTGTGTCTCGCTGTTTCGTGCCAAAATATTCGTGAGTATCGTATCACCACCACCACATACACCATGTCGACCACCAGCGCAATCAACGTCATCATCACCGTCATGAATATTATCAGCATCAACCATCCAAAACATTGGGTGAACTGGAACAATGTATGTGTAAGGCAATGGTGCAAATAATATCCTCCTAACAACATGGACCATACACATCACTGCCAGACTGACATTAGTGCTCCCTGTTCGGTAAAAGCCAGTCATAAAGTCCTTCCTTGTGTTAATTTCTGGTAAATCGGACCTGGATCGATATTTGTACAGGATTAGGGTATGGAGTCCAGCATGTGCGACCTTCTTCCTGTTGCGTCAGTCATCACCACCTTTCAACCGCCTGGGAATGACACGGAACTGCATTGAGGCCAACGGGATGTTCCACAGCACCCGTGACTTATTCATCCGACATTCCCATGGTCAGGGGTGACTCAGTAACATATCCCTGCTCCCTGTCAATCATGTCGGGTACTGTACAGCCTCGAAGTTGATGTGAGGGGTGGCGAACTGTCGCACCACACCCGGTGCTTGCTCTTGTCGACACTTCCTGGTGCGTTCCGCCGCCGTCCTGCTCGTCTCCAGCCCACTCTCGGCCAGCGTCGACAGCAGGATGCGCTCGCCGTGGCCAAACTCCGTTGCGCTGAATGACTTGGCGCGCGATCGCACAGTCCTCGTCCGCCACATTCTCGGACAGCTCAATCACGTAGAAGGGGCTGTTCGCTCCGCCACTGATGCTTGCAAGCATTCTATGCCTGAGCCAGCCAGATCTATGCTAGTTCAATATGAAGAGTGCGATCCGAACCAACGCCGCTGTTGGCGTCTCGGTCTCTACGGACAGACGTGGAGTTATGTTTGCCAGTGTTGCCCAACGAGCTTCACGGATAGCTCCTGGTGCAGCGGGTAGCAACCATTCAATGACTCTCCTGGTCCTGATTGTGACATCTCATGGTCCTGATCGAACGGCTCTGAACATGCTGCACATGTATTGCTGGCTCCTATTCATCTTCTTTTGAATCTCTTTCGAAATCGGGAGCACCGGTCCCGGCACCGGCTGAAACTGAACTGGAGGCAACGTAGTCAAATCCTTCTGAATGGCTTTGCCAAGTGGTCCCTTGAATGGTCCGGGTCCACTCGTTAAACCATCAGCATCCTTGAATGCATTTGCTGACGGTCAGTTCGTTCGTGCGGATACGACAGACAGCCTGCTGAAGCGGACGAGACCGAGGCGCAGCTCGATTCTTCTGTTCACGCCGCTTTTGTGACCGGCATTTGCTGCTGTGCGGTCGGAATCTAACTGGACTGGACTCGCTGGACTCTAACGTCGGACGTCGAACTCTAACTGGACTCTAATAACTGGATGCGCATCACTATCCTGTAGCACAGCTAGCATCTTCTTCACATCAGCCGCACTACCACTCTGGAAACAAATGGTTGGCATACCGGAGACCGAGCTCAGCAACCACTAATGCATGCACTTCATTAGTGGATGCTAAATTACTGTTCACCCTTGCTGGTACATTGTCTTCTCTTCCGTCATAGAATAACCCCACTAGGCGGTCGCATTGTTTTTGCTTGGAACGTTCAGCCACCTCTTCTTTTCCTCACTTATCTCCATGTCGACGGATTTTACTCCGATCTACCAGGTCATCCTATTGTGCTGTGCGATAATGCTGTAATCGACCAGAGCAGCGTTCAACAATCCAGCAGAACTATTAATTGGCCAGGTCGCGATATTAATAAAAGGGTAATTGCGAAATCCCATGTTGCCCTGCTACCCCGCTTTGACCTCTCCCCTTCCCCTACATGTGTTAATGTAAATTATAAGTTTATCATTTGAATGAGGGGACGCGTGGGTGTGAAACATGCTCCTTGATATACAATTACATCGTTTCAAAGTCAGTTATTTGCTATCTTTTTAATTTTCCGTGGCTCTAACTCCAAATGACGGTACAAAAACCGACGAAAAGGGCCCTATTCCTGCTATATTTCTAGCTAGCCTATCTACGTTATTTTGGACCGGCTGCGCTGCAGTATGCTTCACTTTAAGCTACATTTGGTATTCCACATAAGGATGTGCACACACAAGGAGATACGTCTTGAATGTTGCTGTCTTGTATGAATATTAGGTCGGAATTTATATGAGCATGCAAATGAGAATGCAAAATGTATCTGTACGAATATGGTATTTTCAAAGATAATTATTGTCTTTAAAACATCAAGTAGCCCCTGAAAATTCCCTTTCACGCCCTCGTGTGTGGCTGTTTCCAACATATCCCGCTTGGCGGCGCTATGGCTCCTTTGGACGGGAAATGTTCGTGTTTGACGCATATCGTTTTGTACTGGGCCCCAATTAGTCGGAGAGTGGCTGCCATTAATTGGAGAGGGAGCATCAGTCACCGCCCAGATATGTTTTAAGTTAACAGTATCGGAAGTGTAATCAATATTCGTTGGTGTTCCGTGTGGCTTGGCAGTATCCCAAGAAATCAATGCCAATACAAATGAGTCCGCATGTCAATTACGAAAGTTGCAAGTTCAGCCTGGGATGTCGGGACATCATGCTCGTTGGCTTACGATCCGGGCATTGACCATTCATGTGCGGCCACCAGAGGCGGCTGACGTCATACCGGAGTCAATTTGGCGCCGTCTGCGGCCGCCGGCTGACGACAGCCAGCCATTGATCACTGAACACCCCGGCTGACGACAGCCAGCCATTGATCACTGAACACCCCCAGCTGACGACAGCCAGCCATTGATCACTGAACACCCCGGCTGACGACAGCCAGCCATTGATCACTGAACACCCCCGGCTGACGACAGCCAGCCATTGATCACTGAACACCCCGGCTGACGACAGCCAGCCATTGATCACTGAACACTGACGACCGGCTGACGACCGACCATTGATCACTGGACACCCCCGGCTGACGACCGACCATTGATCACTGGACACCCCCGGCTGACGACAGCCAGCCATTGATCACTGAACACCCCCGGCTGACGACCGACCATTGATCACTGGACACCCCCGGCTGACGACCGACCATTGATCACTGGACACCCCCGGCTGACGACAGCCAGCCATTGATCACTGAACACCCCCGGCTGACGACCGACCATTGATCACTGAACACCCCCGGCTGACGACAGCCAGCCATTGATCACTGAACACCCCCGGCTGACGACCGACCATTGATCACTGGACACCCCCGACTGACGACAGCCCACCATTGATCACTGGACACCCCCGGCTGACGACCGACCAGCCATTGATCAGTGGGCACCCCTGGCTGATGACCGACCATTGATCACTGGACACCGCCGACTGACGACCGACCATTGATCACTGGACACCCCCGGCTGACGACCGACCATTGATCACTGGACACCCCCGGCTGACAACCGACCATTGATCACTGGACACCCCCGGCTGACGACCGACCATTGATCACTGGACACCCCCGGCTGACGACCGACCATTGATCACTGGACACCCCCGGCTGACAACCGACCACTGATCACTGGACACCCCCGGCTGACGACCGACCAGCCATTGATCACTGGACACCCCCGGCTGACGACCGACCAGCCATTGATCACTGGACACCCCCGGCTGACGACCGATCATTGATCACTGGACACCCCCGGCTGACAACCGATCACTGATCACTGGACACCCCCGGCTGACGACCGATCATTGATCACTGGGCACCCCCGGCTGACGACCGATCATTGATCACTGGACCCCCGGCTGACGACCGACCTGCCATTGATCACTGGACACCCCCGGCTGACGACCGACCAGCCATTGATCACTGGACACCCCCGACTGACGACCGACCACTGATCACTGGACACCCCCGGCTGACGACCGACCAGCCATTGATCACTGGACACCCCCGGCTGACGACCGACCAGCCATTGATCACTGGACACCCCGGCTGACGACCGACCATTGAGCACTGGACCCCCCCGGCTGACGACCGACCATTGATCACTGGACACCCCCGGCTGACGACCGACCATTGATCACTGGACACCCCCGGCTGACGACCGACCAGCCATTGATCACTGGACACCCCCGGCTGCGTCGCACTGGCGTCTGTCGGCCCGCGCCGGCTGCCATTTCCTTCCTTCGGTTAACGACTCAGCATTGCAAACCGAACTGCATACCAACTGTACAATATCGTAGCGATGCGCGTCTCGCTCTATTACGTTCTGCGCTGGGACCATGAACCACCGTCTGAATTTACGTCTTCCTCAGGCATTACTTTTTGTGGCACTTTTTAGTAGCAGTAAGTGAATTAGTGATCATCAATGGGGAGTTCAATTCGGGATGCTTTGGTTTTCGCAGCCCGCCCGGCATTGGACAACGTCAGCCGACTGTTCGACCTCGGCCAGGGACGGATCGAGGAATCTTCATGGGGCACAAGTGTGACGGGGCGCTATTTCTTCCGAGGGGCGCCTGCGACTGAAAATTCGTTGAGCCGGGGAAGAGGCACACTCGAGAATACTGACATTTCCCTCTCAATAGGCCTATTCCTCTGAGATGGGCACCATTGGCTGAAAAGTTCATTCAGGACAGGGACAGAGGGGCGCCCGAGGCTCCCCGGAGGTTTTTTTTCCGGTTAGAGACACGCAGCCTTTCAATGGGGGACACCTGTTCCCAATGCACCCCCACACTATATCCGTCCCTGACCTTGCACGTGTTGGCCCTGTCTTCAGCCGCCTGTCATTATTGTATTTCGCTGCGTGCGACACGCTCAAAATTAATAACGATGGACTGCGGATCCCCAACAACAGAAGTTTGGAGCGCGCTTGTACTGATTTGAATTGGTTCGGACAGCAAGACGTCAGGTACCGTGGCCGGTGCGAGGTGGTGGCCACTGGTGGTGGTGGTGGTGCCCACAACAAGACGTCAGGTACCGTGGCCGGTACGAGGTGGTGGCCACTGGTAGGTGCGCCTAAACAGTTCGTGCGGCAGAGTGAAATAATATTAGGCAATAAACATATTTCGACCGACTTCTTTAAACAAGTTGGTGTCGCAGTCGTCCCACATCTGCTCCATCACATCATCTCTGCATGAGTATGCTGGCACGTCAGTGATACCACTAATCGATGACGCTTCTCATGGTGTCAGATCACCCAAACCCATCCCACTTCCCTCCCCTCCTCCCCTCCCCTCCCCATCCCCACCGTACCCCATTCCCACCGCGGAGCGGTGTCGTCGTGGTCCCTCACTGACTGTACGTTGCCTGCTATCAACATTTGATTCCCTTGGGCACGCAGCCACTGCTACTCGGCCACAACGGAGCGGTGATTAAGAAAGCACGAATGTTTGAATAATTGATAGAAGGAAAATCACCTTCTATCTCATTCGAATGATGTTCATGGAACTAAATTTTTAACCCGATCCATTCTTTCCCTGCAACGCCCCTGGAGTCAGTGGGTAGGGCTCCGGAGACGTGGCCGCGGTCGCCCGCTTCCTCGTTCCCAGACCCACGACGGAGATGACTGACGGTTGGGTTGAGGAGCGGCCTCAGAATAAGTGGAAGTCCTTCGGTGCGTAATGCTGGAATGATCAGGCAGGCATCAGCCTAGCAGCGGAGCGTCAGCCTTCCATGCAGCAACCACCAAACACTTCACATCTGTCCAGGCTGTGCGACGTGCTCGGTGGTCGAAGCCAACGACTCTCCTGGCGTCTGACACACCGGCGGGCGCTTTGTCTCCGATGTTTCCGAGACTGCGCCGAATGTACGCCTCCGACGTCTGGTGCATGGCGCCAGAATGTCGCCGAGAATTGATCGGCGAGGCAGAGTTGTACCGGCCACCCACGGCACGGATCGAGGTAGAGTTGTACCGGCCACCCACGGCACGGATCGAGGTAGAGTTGTACCGGCCACCCACGGCACGGATCGAGGTAGAGTTGTACCGGCCACCCACGGCACGGATCGAGGTAGAGTTGTACCGGCCACCCACGGCACGGATCGAGGTAGAGTTGTACCGGCCACCCACGGCACGGATCGGCGAGGCAGAGTTGTACCGGCCACCCACGGCACGGATCGAGGTAGAGTTGTACCGGCCACCCACGGCACGGATCGAGGCAGAGTTGTACCGGCCACCCACGGCACGGATCGAGGCTGAGTTGTACCGGCCACCCACGGCACGGATCGAGGTAGAGTTGTACCGGCCACCCACGTCACGGATCGAGGTAGAGTTGTACGGCCACCCACGGCACGGATCGAGGTAGAGTTGTACCGGCCACCCACGTCACGGATCGAGGTAGAGTTGTACCGGCCACCCACGGCACGGATCGAGGCTGAGTTGTACCGGCCACCCACGGCACGGATCGAGGTAGAGTTGTACCGGCCACCCACGGCACGGATCGAGGTAGAGTTGTACCGGCCACCCACGGCACGGATCGAGGTAGAGTTGTACCGGCCACCCACGGCACGGATCGAGGCAGAGTTGTACCGGCCACCCACGGTACGGATCGAGGCAGAATTGTACCGGCCACCCACGGCACGTATCGAGGCAGAGTCTTACCGGCCACCCACGGCACGGATCGAGGCTGAGTTGTACCGGCCACCCACAGCACGGATCGAGGAAGAGTTGTACCGGCCACCCACGGCACGGATCGCAGCTCCATTGCTGAAACGCCCTCGCGAATCTCAGCCCCACAACCGGAACGTTCGCTTGCAGCCGGTATATTGTTTGAGAAAACGTCCTCGTCTCAGCACGTACTCGAGCGGGAGGACAAACCCCTTCCTGCTGTTTCCTTAAATAACAAACAAAAGAAAAAGAACCGAACAAAAATCGAGGTGCGAGGCGGAGTAAAAAGAAATCACGACCGCTGCGTGCGAAAAATTCAACAGCGGAATGCTGGATGGTAAATTGGCCTCCAGGTCATTAACGGTTACTGAGCCCGACGAGGTCAATAACCGAGCTCGACGAGGTCAGTAACTGAGCTCGACGAGGTCAGGTCGTGTCATCGGTTCCGGTGCGTGCCGTTTTTATGTCTACTTTTAAAGTACTGCTAAACTTCAATATTTAAGATATGCGCAAGTGTTGTACAGTGCTGCATTTATGATTAACCAAACGATTTCGTAATGGTGGCTGGATGTTACGTTGTGCTGTCCCGTCATCAAAAACGTAAAATTAATATTTTTCCACAAAATGTTCTACCGAAGTTTTACAGCATAATAATGGAATCTATATGGTTCGATCACAATGCATTCTACCAGTGTACAGAATTTCAGATCAGTGTGAATTCAGGTCATGGAGATATGGTCTAAGATATATGCTGGGCTATCAGCTCCGTTGAGGTCAGATTAATATAATCATGAAATGATTCTTGTTGAGCGCATTTCTTCAAACCAAACTTGTACATTTTAATACCTTTAGATGACTACCGATTACCACAATATTGACTTCTTCATAGTCATATAAGGTAATATGGCTGAGGTCATCTAATTGGGGTCACATAAGGTCATTATCATCTAGTCAGCACATAGAGCAAAAGCACCATGCTGGTGTGCTAACCACTGACCAGCAAAGAACTTCGGATTTGTGAATTGTGCCGCTTACTATCAACTAAGGGAAAAACATTAGCAATCCCTCTCCTCCTCCGATTGTGATGTGCGACCCCCGGTGGCTTCCGCTCCTGGATGAACTTCATGGATGTTACAGCACATCTTCCTCATCAGGTAGTGATATGCGACACTGTGGTTTGCGCTTCGGGATGACTCGATGGATGTTACAACACTTCTCCTTGTCAGGTGGTGATGTGTGACACACTGGGGCTTCCGCTCCGAGACGACTCGACATATGTCACAACATCTTTCCTCGTCAGGTGGTGATGTGCGACACATTGGGGCTTCCATTCAGAGACAACTCGATGGATGTTACAACACCTCTCCTTGTCAGGTGGTGATGTGTGACACACTGGGCCTTCCATTCATAGACGACTCGATGGATGTCATAACACCTCTCCCGTGAGGTGGTGATGTGCGACACACTGGGGCTTCCATTCATAGACGACTCGATGGATGTCATAACACCTCTCCCGTCAGGTGGTGATGTGCGACACACTGGGGCTTCCGTTCAGAGACGACTCAATGGATGTCATAACACCTCTCCCGTCAGGTGGTGATGTGCGACACACTGGGGCTTCCGTTCCGGGACGACTTGGTGGACGTTGCAACACCTCTCCCTCATCAGGTGATGTGCGACACACTGGAACTTCCGTTCCGGGACGACTTGGTGGACGTTACAACACCTCTCCCTCACCAGGTGATGTGCGACACACTGGGACTTCCGTTCCGGGACGACTCGGTGGCGTTACAACACCTATCCCGTCAGGTGGTGATGTGCGACACACTGGGACTTCCGTTCCGGGACGACTTGGTGGACGTTGCAACACCTCTCCCTCATCAGGTGATGTGCGACACACTGGAACTTCCGTTCCGGGACGACTTGGTGGACGTTACAACACCTCTCCCTCATCAGGTGGTGATATGCGACACACTGGGACTTCCGTTCCGGGACGACTTGGTGGACGTTACAACACCTCTCCCTCATCAGGTGGTGATATGCGACACACTGGGACTTCCGTTCCGGGACGACTTGGTGGCGTTACAACACCTATCCCGTCAGGTGGTGATGTGCGACACACTGGGACTTCCGTTCCGGGACGACTTGGTGGACGTTACAACACCTCTCCCTCATCAGGTGATGTGCGACACACTGAGACTTCCGTTCCGGGACGACTTGGTGGACGTTACAACACCTCTCCCTCATCAGGTGGTGATGTGCGACACACTGGGACTTCTGTTCCGGGACGACTTGGTTGACGTTACAACACCTCTCCCTCATCAGGTGGTGATATGCGACACACTAGGACTTCCGTTCCGGGACGACTCGGTGGACGCTGCGGTCTCCGTGGCCGTCATCCACCACCTGGCCACCACGGAGCGGCGCGTCAGGGCGCTGCGCGAGCTGGCCAGGGTGCTGCGCATAGGGGGCCGGCTCATCGTCACCGTGTGGGCCATGGAGCAGCGGACCAGGAAGGTGAGCGCGCTGGAACACTTAGTGGTGTGACGATGTCAGCCAGGAAACAGCACGCCGGCTAATGATTTAGACCTTGTCCAGAACACCTTCAGCTGCTGGTGGGGTTCAGACATTGTCCGCAACACCTTCCACTGCTGGTGGTTCAGACATTGTCCAGAACACCTTCCATTACTGGTGGTTCAGACATTGTCCAGAACACCTTCCACTGCTGGTGGTTCGGACATTGCCTGGAATCCCTTCCACTGCTGGTGGTTCGGACACCATCCAGAATATCTTCTGCGGCTGGTGATTCAATCAATGTCCAGAATATCGCACCCTGCTGATGATTTGGACATTGTCCACAACACTTTCCGCTGCTGATGATCCAGGCCATGTCCAGAAAACCGTACGCTGCTGGTGATTCAGGCACTGTCCAGAATGCCTTCGGCTGCTGGTGGTTCAGACGTTGAAGGAACATCTTCAGCTGCTGGTGGTCCGGATATTGCCTGGAACACCTTCCGCTGCCGGTGCAGCGGAAATGCAGCGGAGTTCTAAGTTTCTCGTTTTCACCAAGCTAGCTTCCTGTCAGCATTTAAGTAACATCCTTGACCTGGAAATGTTCAATCCTGGCGATTCCATCGAAATGTTACCATCACCCCTTGAAAATGTCTGGATACCCAGGTGATTTGTGCCAGTTCACGTTTCGATAAAATCGAACGAACATGAGCCACAATTGCAAAAGTGTTTGCATACCATAATCGATGTCAATGCATAGCGATAATGTGTCATTTGTTTTCGGACAGTTTGAGTCCCAAGACGTGCTTGTGCCGTGGAACCCGCCTCAGGCCAGCGGCAGCGAGGAGAAGGCATATGTGGGCGAGCCAGAGGTGATCTCAACCACATCCGATGATGACCTGCTCAACTACAGTGCGTTCACGCAGACCAGTGACAGTGACTCGTCCCGGTCCACCAGGTCAGTAGCAAATGTAGTACGTGCACGCAGACCAGTGACAGTGACTCGTCCCGGTCCACCAAGTCAGTAACAAATGTAGTACGTTCACGCAGACCAGTGACAGTGACTCGTCCCGGTCCACCAGGTCAGTAACAAATGTAGTACGTTCACGCAGACCAGTGACAGTGACTCGTCCCGGTCCACCAGGTCAGTAACAAATGTAGTACATTCACGCAGACCAGTGGCAGTGACTCGTCCAGGTCCACCAGGTCAGTAACAAATTTAGTGCGCTCACGCAGACCAGTGACAGTAACTCGTCCCGGTCCACCAGGTCAGTAACAAATTTAGTGCGCTCACGCAGACCAGTGACAGTGACTCGTCCCGGTCCACCAGGTCAGTAACAAATGTAGTACGTTCACGCAGACCAGTGACAGTGACTCGTCCCGGTCCACCAGGTCAGTAACAAATGTAGTACGTTCACGCAGACCAGTGACAGTAACTCGTCCCGGTCCACCAGGTCAGTAACAAATTTAGTGCGCTCACGCAGACCAGTGACAGTAACTCGTCCCGGTCCACCAGGTCAGTAACAAATTTAGTGCGCTCACGCAGACCAGTGCCAGTAACTCGTCCCGGTGCACCAGGTCAGTAACAAATTTAGTGCGCTCACGCAGACCAGTGACAGTAACTCGTCCCGGTCCACCAGGTCAGTAACAAATTTAGTGCGCTCACGCAGACCAGTGACAGTAACTCGTCCCGGTCCACCAGGTCAGTAACAAATTTAGTGCGCTCACGCAGACCAGTGACAGTAACTCGTCCCGGTCCACCAGGTCAGTAACAAATGTAGTACGTTCACGCAGACCAGTGACAGTAACTCGTCCCGGTCCACCAGGTCAGTAACAAATTTAGTGCGCTCACGCAGACCAGTGACAGTAACTCGTCCCGGTCCACCAGGTCAGTAACAAATTTAGTGCGCTCACGCAGACCAGTGACAGTGACTCGTCCCGGTCCACCAGGTCAGTAACAAATTTAGTGCGCTCACGCAGACCAGTGACAGTGACTCGTCCCGGTCCACCAGGTCAGTAACAAATTTAGTGCGTTCACGCAGACCAGTGACAGTGACTCGTCCCGGTCCACCAGGTCAATAACACATTTAGTGCGCTCACGCAAACCAGTGACAGTGACTCGTCCCGGTCCACCAGGTCAGTAACAAATTTAGTGCGCTCACGCAGACCAGTGACAGTGACTCGTCCCGGTCCACCAGGTCAATAACAAATTTAGTGCGCTCACGCAGACCAGTGACAGTGACTCGTCCCGGTCCACCAGGTCAGTAACAAATTTAGTGCGTTCACGCAGACCAGTGACAGTAACTCGTCCCGGCCCGGTAACGTGGCCCGGTCCCGGTAACGTGGCCCGGTAACGTGGCCCTCTCTGAAACCTGTCAGAACTGGTGTATGAGGTACGGATATGTATGTAGGTGCATGTGTGGAATGCTTCGGGAGTAAATTTTCTGGTACCTTTTTATTTAAATGCAATATCATTTTCGTCATCAGTTCTGCTTGCCTACGTTTTCCACCTTTCATATGCGACGATGGTGTTCGGGCTTCAAATTGGGCAGAGACTGATGCATACCCAGGGGAAGTAATGATGGTAAATAAAGTTCGCATATATTAGTAGTAATTAAAGTAGCGCATCAGTGTCAACTTAGTACATTTTCGGGTGGCCATTGTCCCCCCTCCGAATGTTGGCTTCCCCCCCCCCAATTATTTCAATTTTAGCATAGGACCATATGAGTGGTCACCCAATCGATTTCTGCTTTCCCATCGCCAACATGTTGGCTCCCCAATATTTGTCGGAAACTGGAACCTCTGTATACAAGCTAAACCTGTGCGATGTACAGTCGAAGTTTGATATGACGTTTGCATGTTGTCACATATATATATATATATATATATATATATATATATATATATATATATATATATATATATATATATATATATATATATATATATATATATATATATATATATATATATATATATATATATATATATATATATATATATATATATATATGTATATATCTGTGCGTGAACCACGCTACTCTTCTCGTGAGCCGTGAGACTGATGCATCGCTTTAAAAAAAAGATGCTGCACAGTTCGGGTGCGAAGCTCCAAGTTCGTTTTCTGACAATCTTGTGCTGAGAGTCTGCATCCTATGCAATCACTGCTGTTTGATGTATCATGCACGAGATATCGACCTAGGCAACCGTTTTACATGTCATGTTGAAACGTTCACGCATTCTGACCGTAATAGTAGCAACAGCCCAAGACCTCGCTAGTCATTGCGTCATGTGCACCACAGTATGCAGGCAATATCTAGAACGTCCGTAGAAACTACCGTTGACTGAAACGACTCAATGCTCTCATGAATTCACCGGAGAGCCTCTCAAATTCAGGTCAGCGTTTCAGCGATTGCAGTTTTGGTGAAGTGCTTCGATGGACGAACTCATCAGATACTTCCCGCGAAACGTATGGGCACAGTATATCAAATACAGAATCCCAGCATATAGTCATCCGTAGCAAGCCTAGGTGGAGAGGACCAGTGGAACTTCATTGTATAGGATACATAGGGATTAATTCCGTCAGTGAATGTTCCGTCATTCTGTGAATGCCAACAATCAATTGGAACGTAAATGAAATATCATTATAAAAATACGGGTACATCAAGCTTATAAGAAATAATTTTTGTATGAACTTTGAAACAAAAAAGTTGCATTTCATGACCAACAACATGTCGTTTTATTGCATACATGCATGCCACCTGTGTGGGTCTTTAGCGGTGATTAAGAAGGTGTTGATTATAATAAATCGACATCATAAATTGATTATGTAGACATGGATACCCTTCTTGTCATGAATTGGGTATCAGTCATTAATGCCACATATTTTAAGAATGCAAAAAAGAACACTGTATGTATTTATTGACGCTTCGCCCTCTCGGCAGCTGATTAGCGAATTTCGACACAGCGGTGTCGATGGCACATGATTGAAGGCATGTGTGACTTGCTACATGCTGGTTGCCGTATCGCAGAGTCGTCTCGCTGACAATGTGGCCGACGGCAGGATCCACGTGCGGCGGTCAGGTCGCCGACCCAGGCGGATCCGCTCCATCGACCCGACCATGCTCAGCTCGTCACAGAGCTCGTCAGGGCTGTCGTCACCCAGCGAGTCGTGCTACAGCTTCGTCCGTCGGGCACTGCAGGTGGGCGGTCACGCTGGATTGCGCACACAGTGCTCCTCGGCCGCTGGTTTTCGTGTTGGAAGCATCAGCCAACTTACAGCACTAGTGCTCTGAACATAACATCTGAAAATCGAGAGCGAAACTCACCATTTTAATAGTTGTGTGGTGCATCGTGCAATAGGGTGCATAGCAACTCCATCAGTGGGGAATTGAATGAATGTTACTTTCGTGCACCAGAAGAAGGGAATATATAGCACCGACATGTTCTCCAGAATATGTATTCGGGTCTCGTGCCTACGTAATATAGTGTCGCAAGTGGACAACGGCTATATGGAGCCGACGCTAATGGACTAGTATGCCCCACATTGTGACGGGAATCCCGAATTATATGAATGGCCGTGAAAGCCGGCTCTAAATGTCGTACCCAGCTGATGCAAGCCGATCTGATAGACTGGCCATGTCTGAAAGCGGTTACTGCCGCCCACGCGATCAATCCACTAATTTGGGACCCGATACACTGCAGGACAGATTGCGTACGACTTGATGCCATGTCCTCATGCCATGCCACCATGTCATGACCTGATGCCTTGCCTGCATGTTATGCCCTCATGCCATGCCTTCATGCCATGTACTAATGTCATGCCCTCATGCCATGCCCTCATGCCATGCACTAATGTCATGCCATCATGCCATGCCCTCATGCCATGCTTTCATACCATGCACTAATGTCATGCCCTCATGCCATGCCCTCATGCCATGCCATCATACCATGCCCTCATGCCATGCCCTCATGCCATGCCCTTATGCCATGCCCTCATGTGATGCCCTCATGCCATGCCCTCATGCCATGCCCTCATGCCATACCCTCATGCCATGCCCTCATGCCATGGCCTCATGCCATGCCCTAATGCCATGCCCTCATGCCATGCCCTCATGTGATGCCCTCATGCCATACCAGCATACGCCCCCGGTGTCCCCACGCCCTGGTTCGGCCCTGCCGCGGTCTCAGCGGCTGTGCGCGGCTGTCGGCAGAAGCTGGCGCGGCGCGGCGAGGTGGACGGCTCGCGGCCCTGGATCCTGTCGCCGTGGACCAGCTACTCGGAGATGAAGCCCGCCGGCAAGGCCGGCAGCGCCGCCGCCGATGGCCAGCTGATCGAGATCCGTCTGGACGACGACGTGACCGGGCTGGAGGAGGCGCCGCGGCGCCGCAACACGCTCGGCTGCGACCCGCCGGCGGCCGCCGCCGGCCAGCAGACGCTGGGCGCCTTCAAGTCGCGCAGCGTCGGCGACATGTGGAGTCTGCTGTCGGCGTCGATCTTGGGCGCGCGGCGCGCCGAGGCGCGGCCCGACGTGGTGGCGGCGCCGGCGCCGGCTGACCGGCCGCGCAGCTTCGCCTTCGACGAGACGAGCGCGGCGAACCTGGGCCGGTCGCAGAGCAGCGCGTCGTCGCTGCTGCACCAGCAGGCCGCCAAGAAGGCCAACCGCAAGTCGGTGACGTTCTCGACGCAGTCGCTGACGCTGCCGCGCGAGAGGCTCGCCGTCACCGCCATCGGCGAGAAGTCCAAGTCGGACAGCGTGCTGGACGCGCGCGTGCGCTCCTGCGAGCTCGTGATGAAGGCGTCGCTCACCACCGTGCCGGAGAACGACGCGCGCGACGGAGACGACGCTGACTCGCCGGCGGCGAAGCCGACGCTGGTGCGGCAGCATCGGCTGGCGGACGAGCCGGCGACGCCAGCGCGAGTGCTCAGCGAGGAGACGCCGCCGCCGCGGCGGTTCATGCGCGGGATCCTCAAGCAGACTTCGCTGAATGAAAATCTGATGAGACGAGACTGGGCCAGCGAGAGGGAGGCGATCCGACCGCAGATCCGCAAGCAGCAGAGCTTGAACGAGAACGTGATCTACGGGAAGCTGGCGAGCAGCCGAGAGGCGCCGCAGTCCGGGCACTTCGCCAGCTACAGTCGGCTGCGCGCGCTCAAAGACAACCTCGGCAAGCTGAGCCAGAGCCTAGAGAAGCTCGCCGAGAAGGAGACACCGCAGGCGGTCACGCTCAAGAACGGACTGGTGAAGATCGTGCGCCAGCTAACCGACGCCACTCCGCTGCGGCCGGACACCGCCACGGACGACAAACAGCACACGGAGAAGCAGGAGACACAGGATATGTCCGGCGTGAAGCGGCTGGTGCCGTGCAACGGCATCGCCACCGAGGTGGTGCTGAAGAACACCACGGAGCCGGAGAGACAGCCGCCGGCGGAGACGGCCGCCAGGGGCTGCCCGCCGCCCAGCGGGGCGCACACGCGCGCCGACCGACGCACCATCTACATGTACTCCTCCCGCGAGCGCAAGACGTCCCGCGAGGAGAGCTCGGACAGCTCCAAGGAGAACAGCTTCCAGAGCGACACCAGTCTGGACTCGGAGGACAGCTGCGTGTCGGTCATCTTCGTGCCCAAGGTAGACGCGGGCGGCGACGCCAAGGAGCGCAGCCGGTCGGCGTCCAGCGAGTCGTCGGACGGCTCCAACGGCAAGCTGTCGCCCAAATCGCCGCTCACCAGCGCCCTGCCGCCGTCGCCCACACGGCAGACGCCCGTCCGACTGGCCGGCCTCAAGAGCGGCCCGAAGCTGGGCGCCCAGATCCTGCAGAGCAGCCTGCACGGCCGCTTCCAGCTGATGGACCCGCCGGTCGGCGCCGGCGCAAGCGTCACGTTGACACCGTGCTCTGCTCCGGTCGCGACCGCCGAGCAGCATCCGCCGGCAAGCACCGGTCCGGCCGTCCGGGAGCCAGCTCCGCCGCCGCCGCCGACAGCGCCGGTAACGCCAGCGGACGTCAGCTCTGAGCCGGCGGCCGGCTCTTCTGAACCGGTCACCCGGCTGCCCTCCGGAGACGGTGGCGTCTCAGAAGCTGTCAGCGCTGACGAGCGGAGCGCACCGCCGCGGCGCAGCGCCCCCGTGCCAGCGGAGCTGCGACGACTGCCTGACGTGGTGCCCGCCCGTGGCGGCACCACGCGTGCTCCGCTCCCCCGCGCCGCCGCTCTCGCGTCCAGCGCCGCCCAGCCTCCCTCGCCGACGCCGGACAGCCGCTCAGACTCGGCCAGCTTCCAGTTCCATGCGAGTGGCGGCGCCACCGGTGCGGCGGCGCCGGCGCGGCCGACCGGTGTCAGCAGCCAGGTGTCCTCCCTCATCATGGACGAGAACGTGGAGATTATCCGGCGCGCCGGCGTGCAGGGCCTGCGCAGTGTGCAGCTGTTGAACAGCACCGCGCCCAAATACCTCACCTTCGAGGTGTTCAACCCCGAGACGGACGACCTGGACAGCGAGAGCTCGTGTACCAGCAGCAGCTCGAGCAGCCCCAGCAGCGCGCGCAGCGTCATCAGCCTGGCGACCGACTGGCCGAGCGCGCAGGACATGCAGGAGCTGGACCGCGAGATCGAGCAGCAGCAGCGAGACCGGCTCAGCGGAGACTCGGGTCAGTTGTGGCCAACCGGCTTGTCTGGATAGTGACATCGGATTAGTAACAGTGGGCAGGTTTATATGGGGTCACGGGCAGATGGATAACGGTGTGCAGGCTTACTTGACCGACGGGCGGCTATTAATGACGGCAAGCATCCTAATTCGAATGATGAGAGACATGTCAATTGCGGTGAGTAGGCTTATATGAACGGTGGGAGTCATCTGAGTAACGGGAAGCAACCGCGAACGTGATGAAACAGGATAATGCCGCTGACAGTGAACAGTAGCTCAGCTATTCCTAACAGCGAGCAGACCCGTCCGAACGGGATACACAAGGCGTTGACCCCCTGAGAGCAAAATACAAATCGCTTTGAGAGTTCGGGTCAGCTATTCTCAGGCTGTCGATTCCGTCGGTACAGATGACAGCGAACAGCGTGTTGATGTTTTGTTATGGGCTACTGCTGTCCTTGTATATATGCCCTTGTATATCACTTGTTGTTGGTTTATTAGGTGGTTCTCGACGCACTTTATGCACAATCACAGCTAATGGCGCCGCCCACACTGCTTCGCCGGTGGGCCGCGGGATTGGGAAATGTCCCGAGTAGTACGAGTGTTGAACTTTGGTACCAAGAGCTCAACACCTGAACCACTCGGCCATCCCCGCCCATCCTTGTATATTGTATTTACATCCTTGCATCTTTGTGTATTGTATTGTACGTATTTTGTACTTTGTCGATAGTGCCCGCTGTCCGTCACCGACCTTTGCAGCAGAAGCGTCACGGCCGCCGCTCTGGTTCGCAGTCGACTCGGCCACGTCGACGGCGGGCACGTCGGCCGACTGTGTCAGCGCGGCGGCCGCCTGCCACCTGGCGGCGCCCTGCGAAACTGACGACAGCCTGAGCAGCTCGCCGGAGCCGCCGCCGCGACACAGCAGTCCGCGCGGCCGCCGCAAGGTGACGCTGGCGCGGCTCGACCCGCCGCCGCTGGAGCAGGTGCTAGAAGAGGCGGAGCCGGCGCGCTCGCCCGAAACGGCCGTCGTGACGCGTCGACCGGCCGCCGGCGGCCGCTCCGAGACGTGCCGCGTCTCGATGGCGTCCAGTCTCAGCTCGGCCTCCAGCCTGTCGACGTCGGACGGCTCGCGCGCCGCCTCGCTGGCCGAGTCGAGCGGGCCGGAGCGAGCCAGCAGCGCCGACGGCTCGGTCGTCAGTCAGCTGTCGTCAGACAGTGGCGCCACGCAGCGGTCGCGGCCCCCTCTGACGGCGCGGCACATCTTCGACCGGGCGGAGGCCGCGGCGGCCGCGGCCAGGGCCGGGACTGAGGAGGAGGAGGAGGAGCCGACCGGCAGGCAGCAGGCGTCCTCCGAGGAGTCGCTGCCGTCCGACCAGGGAGGCGCCCTCGGCCACCACCGCTACTACCACGTGTTCCGCCAGGGCGAGCTGGACAAGCTGATCGAGAAGTACGTGGACAACTTGCACATCATCTCGTCGTACTACGACCACGCCAACTGGTGCGTGGTGGCCGAGAAGGTGCAGGTGTGGACGATATAGCCGCCGGCGGGCACGCGGCCGAATCTGTGATTCCTCTTTTGCAACCTTCACGCGCCGTGATACGAGTGTCCGTGTTCGTGTCCTATTGGTAAGGTCAATACTCATTCAGATTTGCGGTTCGGGATCTATGCAATGCTTGTGAACTCTTCCTGTTAGCCATAGGAGCTACACGTACATATTGTACGCGAAAAGAAGTTCCTCAGACACGTTCATCTACTACTTATGTTGAAATAAAAACGCATTGCCTGGTTTGCAGTCTAATTGCAGGAAACAATATGTTGTGCAAAGGCAAATGCGAATAGATCTTCATTTTGTATTTCGCACGCTGAAATGGTGTTGGGCTACTGTAAGCTCTCAAGTGTTGACGATCCGGGTCTGACCAAGCTTTACGAACAGAAACATTGATGGAATTGCTTGTCTTGGGTCATCTTTTGGAACTGAATATTTGGGCAATTGTATGCGCAATCACTAAGTCTCCTCCACTGGCGATCTGCATGCGCGCCGTTCATTTCCTTATCATTGAGTTGGACTTCCATAATTGAATGTTGAGCGAGTAGTCGATACTTTTGAGTGATAAAGAGTCGGGATGATGTCATGCGCAATCTAGGTGACAAGAATGGTTTATCTAGCCAGTCCCAACGTAAGTCTAATCAGTAATTAATATTCAAATTTTGTGCATGATCAGGCGAACTTACCAAACTTCGTGTCAGATGCTTTAATGGAAGTGATGGCATGTCCCTACACAAAGGACATTAAATTAGACGGGCACGGGTAGCGGCACAGAGATACGAGGCACCCGAATAGAAAGTCTCGAGAAAATGATGCAAATGCACTCATGCAAATGAAAATATTTGTTGATACTTCTCTCGCAATTAAGGCACATTAGCCTTTAATTCCGCACAACCATTTTAGTAGCCCGGAGATACAACGAATTATTTTTTAATACAACGAAGAATGGCTCTTAGATGCTCCCGGGTTTTAGACATTACGTGTAAGGAAAATATACGACCTTCAATATACCAGGAGGTGCTGAGTTGATATCAAAAGTAACGATAAAGGTTACATTTTATTTCTCAACGTTTCGGCCAGGGGCCATCGTCAGGAGTGACGATGGCGACGATGACGATCGGACGACTCCTGACGATGGCTCCTGGCCGAAACGTTGAGTAATAAAATTTAACCTTTAACGTTACTTTTGATATCAACTCAGCAACTCCTAGTATATTGAAGGTCGTATATTTTCTTTACATGTAACGAATTATTTATTACGCTTGCAAGCGAGCAAAGGCTGATTTTCTTCCTCTCGCTGTGTTTTGCAATATATTTGACTGGAATGTCATTGGCTCACAAAAGCAGGCAACAAGTACCATGTCAATGTCTCTCGCTTTGAATGGCCTCGGATTGTCGGTATGTCACTGATGCAGTTCATGTTCTGCCGCTCCCGCAAATCGTCACGAACTTTCACATAAGCCTAGTAGCAAGGCAGGAGCAAGCCGATTATGATGAACACTAGGTTGACATGCGGCGCATATATTGTGATATGCTAGTTATCTAAGTGTTTCCAGTAATCGGTAGGTAGTCCTGACGGAGCCCGCATTGGTCGCATGACAGCTCAGTATTACGAACTACCCACGTGTTCACTTTTCATCAACCACGTTGTTTCGTATTGATATAAATGAGCGCAGAAGTGTTTGTACTGCGTTCGATGACCGGTCGGTGTCTGGAATACATATTTTCTCTTCCGCCGCGTGTGCCGTCTGCTGCAGTAGTGGCTCGACGTGAGATTGGTGGTGACACCACCAGCAATGTGTGGTGAAATTCATCACTGAGCAGCACACACTTCGATGAGACACACACTATGAAGACAGGTTCTAGACTTCATAGTGATAAGTGATGTGTGCTCATTACTTCATAGTGATGAGATGAGCACACACACTATGAAGACAGGTTCTAGAAGTTTAGCGAAGTCGCAAAACGCAGTTGGCTGCCAATTTGCTCAAACAATGGCATTCGATGAGTTATGTTTTTTAATACAATTGGGCTAACATGCATTCATTTCATACTTTTTTTTACCGCAGCCGGCTCATCTTCACACCAATGACCAAACCCCAGTAGTGACCTATTATTGTAAGTGTCCGGCTGGCTGGCGGCTTCCCTTGGTCCACGGCCTCGAAGTAGCGCTTTCTTAGACCAAAGTTATAGCGCAACATGACTCGTATGTCCATGATATTAGCAACGCATTCGCATTCGCATCCAGCATCCTATTCGCATACTCTCCGAATTCGTTCATTTTTTCAGGATATGATCTTTGTCGCTTGCAAAAGTAAGGCAAACAACGATTCTTCAGTAGGACGAGCGGTTCGATCTCCAGAGGTCCAGAGAGATCACTCTGGTCAAAAACGGTGTGCCGCATACAATTCGAAGTATTTCACTTAGCCGAATGAATTCAACGCCTAGATGTCCGCTGTCCATCAAAAATGCAGCACATCGAATTACGTGAACTTCAATGTCCCAGTTTGACCTCAGGTCACCGAAGTTGGTTTTACTCATGCACTATATATATTTACGGGGTACCGAATAAAATCATGGTGACACATTGAATATACCTGATTTTTGCAGGTCATAGTCTACATAGCACGTCGATAGAGCACATTCGATCAAAATGACCCATTATGGCCACTGATTCATCACCGTTCGCCAAAAAAGGCCAAAAAATGCAACTATACCTAATTCTTGTGTGCCCGATAATTTCCAAAAAAATTACCTGGCACGACGAAAAAACACCCAGACATTGGTTATGGCCCATGGATGCAGCACATTGAAGCATCTGGCCTACAATCTCATAGTTTGACCTATATTCGCAAAATACTGTTTTGACCATGCATTATTGCGATCTACGGGGTACCTGATAAGACCTTCCCAAATACATTCATCGGATGGACATTAGCGCCAAAAAATCTCCCATCGGACAAGAAAGCAGCACATCCAAGCATGTCACCTTCAAGTTCACCATTTGATCTCAGGTCAACGAAGACTTTAACATTACACCCTATGGGAATATCACGGTGTACCGAATACAATTTTCCTGAATACATTTATCGGATGGATATCAGCGTCGAATAATCGCCCACCGAGCAAGGACGCAGCACATCCGAGCATGTGACCGTCAGTGCCAGCGTTTGACCTCAGGTCAGATTTTATGAAATTCAGAAAAAGAAAGTAGTCCACTTGGGTACCGTATGTGGGCCAAACGAACATTGAATGTAGAATATCTCAACACTGATGCATGCACTAGCAACACAAGAAGCAGCACGCTGCGTGACCTGACCTCTATCGATGACGCATTTCATCAGGTAGCAATAGCATCCCATTCAACAACACGTTCAGAAACGAATTCACCAATGTCCTCCGATTCGTCCGAAAATTTGACACAACCTTCGCAGACATATCTGTACATGCATCCCGAAATGATTTTCTGCTACGACGAACCATTTCGCCTTCAGAGGCGAAAAGGTCAGCCAGGTCAAATCTGGGGTACCGCATAACCTGCCGGAGAATTCACTTATTGGAATGATTCAAACGCTTGTGCCACCGCTATCACGGTGGCATGCAGCACACCAAGTCAACTGGTCACTCGAGGTCACCATTTGACCTCAGGTCAACGAAGACTTTAACATTACACCCTATGCGAAAATCACGGTGTACCGAATAAAATTTTCCTAAATACATTTATCGGATGGATATTAGCGTCGAATAATCGCCCACCGAGCAAGGATGCAGCACATCCGAGCATGTGCCTATCAGCGCCAGCGTTTGACCTCAGGTCAGGTTTTATGAAATTCATAAAAAGAAAGTAGACCACTTGGGTACCGTATGTGGGCCAAACGAAGCATTGAATGTAGACTATCTCAACACTGATGCGTGCACTAGCAACACAAGAAGCAGCACACTGCGTGATCTGACCTCTATCGATGACGCTTTCATCAGGTAGCACTAGCATCCCATTCAACAACGCATTCGGAAACGAATTCACCAATGTCCTCCGATTCGTCTGAAAATTTGACACAACCTTCACAGATATACCCGTACATGCATCACGAAACTATTTTCTGCTACGACGAACCATTTCGCCTTCAGAGGCGAAAAGGTCAGCCATGTCAAATCTGGGGTACCGTATAGCCTGCCGGAGAATTCACTTATTGGAATGATTCAAACGGTTGTGCCACCGCTATCACGGTGCCATGCAGCACACCAAGTCAACTGGTCACTCGAGGTCACCATTTGACCTCAGGTCAACGAAGACATTACACCCTATGGGAATATCACGGTGTACCGAATACAATTTTCCTGAATACCGTTATCGGATGGATAATAGCGTCGAATAATCGCCCACCGAGCAAGGACGCAGCATCCCTGGCGAGATTTGATTTGACCTGGCTGACCTTTTCGCCTCTGAAGGCGAAATGGTTCGTCGTAGCAGAAAATTGTTTCGGGATGCATGTACGGATATGTCTGCGAAGGTTGTGAGAAATGTTCAGACGAATCGGAGGACATTGGTGAATTCGTTTCTGAATGCGTTGTTGAATGGGATGCTAGTGGTACCTGATGAAATGCGTCATTGATAGAGGTCAGATCACGCAGTGTGCTGCTTCTTGTGTTGCCAGTGCATGCATCAGTGTTCAGATAGTCTACATTCAATGCTTCGTTTGGCCCACATACGGTACCCAAGTGGAATACTTTCTTTTTCTGAATTTCATAAAACCTGATCTGAGGTCAAACGCTGGCGCTGACGGTCACATGCTCGAATGTGCTGCATCCTTGGGCAATTATTCGACCCTAATATCCATCCGATAAATGTATTCAGGAAAATTATATTCGGCACACCGTGATTTTCCCATAGGGTGTAATGTTAAAGTCTTCGTTGACCTGAGGTCAAATGGTGACCTCGAATAACCAGTTGACTTGGTGTGCTGCATGCCACTGTGATAGCGGTGGCACAAGCGTTTGAATCATTCCAATAAGTGAATTATCCGGCAGGTTATGCGGTACCCCAGATTTGACCTGGATGACCTTTTCTCCTCTGAAGGCGAAATGGTTCGTCGTAGCAGAAAATTGTTTCGGGATGCATGTACGGATATGTCTGCGAAGGTTGTGTCAAATTTTCAGACGAATCGGAGGACATTGGTGAATTCGTTTCTGAATGCGTTGTTGAATGGGATGCTAGTGCTACCTGATGAAATGCGTCATCGATAGAGGTCAGGTCACGCAGTGTGCTGCTTCTTGTGTTGCTAGTGCAGGCATCAGTGTTGAGATAGTCTACATTAAATGCTTCGTTTGGCCCACATATGGTACCCAAGTGGACTACTTTCTTTTTGTGAATTTCATAAAACCTGACCTGAGGTCAAACGCTGGCGCTGACGGGCCCATACTCGGATGTGCTGCATCCTTGCTCGGTGGGCGATTATTAGACGCTAATATCCATCCGATAAATGTATTCAATAAAATTGTATTCGGTACACCGTGATATTCCCATAGGGTGTAATGTTAAAGTCTTCGTTGATCTGAGGTCAAATGGTGAACTTGAAGGTGACATGCTTGGATGTGCTGCTTTCTTGTCCGAAGGGAGACTTTTTGGCGCTAATGTCCATCCGATGAATGTATTTAGGAAGGTCTTATCAGGTACCCCGTAGATGGCAATAATGCATGGTCAAAACAGTATTTTGCGAATATAGGTCAAACTATGAGATTGTAGGCCAGATGCTTCAATGTGCTGTATCCTTGGGCCATAACCAATGTCTGGGTGTTTTTTTCGTCGTGCCAGGTAAAATTTTGCGGAAATTATCGGGTACACAAGAATTTGGTATAGTTGTATTTTTTGGTCTTTTTTGGCGAACGGTGATGAATCAGTGGCCATAATAGGTCATTTTAATCGATGTGCTCTATGTGCGTGCTATGTAGACTATGACCTGCAAAAATCAGGTATATCCAATGTGTCACCAAGATTGTATTCGATACCCCGTAAATAGATATAGTGCATGAGTAAAACCAACTTCGGTGACCTGAGGTCAAACTGTGACATTGAAGTTCACGTAATTCGATGTGCTGCATTTTTTATGGACAGCGGACATCTAGGCGTTGAAATCATTCGGCTAAGTGAAATACTTCGAATTGTATGCGGTACACCGTTTTTGACCAGAGTGATCTCTCTGGACC
This sequence comes from Ashinkailepas kermadecensis, assembly GCA_034440615.1. Lineage (NCBI taxonomy): Eukaryota > Metazoa > Arthropoda > Thecostraca > Neolepadidae > Ashinkailepas > Ashinkailepas kermadecensis. The sequence continues at coordinate 173,624 of JAOTOM010004930.1, read as the reverse complement.
TCTGGAGATCGAACCGCTCGTCCTACTGAAGACGTTGCTCGTTGTTTGCCTTACTTTTGCAAGCGACAAAGATCATATCCTGAAAAAATGAACGAATTCGGAGAGTATGCGAATAGGATGCTGAATGCGAATGCGAATGCGTTGCTAATATCATGGACATCATGACTCGTGGGATTTGTGCACATCTTGAGCGAACCGTGATTTGCCTTATCGAAGGCAATGAGCCATACCGAGATATTCAGGCTGCTTGTGCTACCGACCAAATGCGCCCCGGTGGAAGACAAGGCCGATTCATGCTCTCTCCATCCATCAATCGCAGGCTTTGTGGCATGCACGAATACCTGGGATACGGCTGCAACGTCAGGTGATCCGGCCTTGACCCCGACGGCTGGCCAGTGTGACCCGCTGAACAGGTGGTGACGGACGACGCAGCAGACAGCGCCGCCTCTGTCTGCCTTTTGTCACAGCAGCGCCAAAGCACGCGCCAGGGCGAGCAGCTGTGTGCCGTGATCAGGACCGATTCTGGCCGAATGGGAGACAATGCGCAAAAGCTTCCAGACGCAGCCGCCAGAGCGGCGACACATGCGAGTATAACATGAATTTCCTGCCGCATTAGCCGCGTCCGTGCCTTTCGCTTGTGAAGAGTGGGAGATTGGAGTGGAAGAAGTTTCCTAAGATTAATTACTTGGTGTTGGTGAGTTCGGAGCTGAGTTCCTAGTTTCGCATATAGGTAATTTCTGCGTCTGGGTAGAGCCAGTGGCCTACCGAAGGAGGGCAAAGAGGACAGTGCCACTTTGTCCCACACTCCCTGAAAGATAGTTGGGATCCCCAAGAATATCGCCGGGTTCGGAAGAATTGTGCCGGACCGATTAAATATATCGCTGGGCCCCTAAGGATCGCACCGGAGCGCATGCAAAATCACATTGGGGGCCAATAAGTCGCGCAGAGACCACGGAAAATGACTGGGGCCCAAAAAAATGTAACGAGGCCGCTGAAAATTACATTGGGGCCCCAAAAATCGCTTCATGGCTCCCAAAAATGACCCTGGTTTTGCCAAAAAGTGGGACCAGGGCCCCTGAAAATACCATTGTGGCCCCCAAAATTGCGCCGGACCCGATTAAAATAACGCTAGGGGCCAAGAAGTCGTGCGGCGTTCATCGAGAATGACGATGGGGACCCAAAAAGACTGGCTGGGCCTCTAAAAATAACGCTGGGGGCTAAAAAGGTCGAGTCAGGGGACCCAGAAAATTGCTCTGGGCCTCCACAAAGTCGCACCGAGGAACCTGAAAATCACGATGGGAGTCTCAAAAGTTCGCGCCGGGACCACTGAAAATCACGCGCGGGGCCACAAAAAAGTCATGCGGTGGTCCTTGAAAATCATGATGGTGGCCCCAAAGAGGCCCGGCCCCTCCCAGGCACTGGGAGGGCACTTGCATCCGGCAATCGGTAAGCAAACAATAGCATATTTAATGTTTGTCTAGAAATACTCATCATGCAACATCTCAGTAACACAATCACTCTTCGAAATGTGCCGCACATGGATACCTACACGGGAGTGCTTAGTTCGTTTGAAGGAGGCGAACTTCGCGCGTTTAAAATTTCTGGTTTGGTGTGGTGCAAGTTCAAAAAATTCCTTGTTTGATCTAGTGCATTTTTGGGTTTAGGGTGGCCTCTTGGCTGCGTCTTTTCCCACGCATTGTTCTAAGGTATCCGCACACTATCTAAGCTGAAGTACGCTAAGTCTGCTCATTTCACTGCAATACAAGTTTAATGAGTACATATGCATCAGTTCCTTGAACCTCATTTTACTGATATCACAGCACATTCCGTCCAAACATCCAGCCATGAAGATGTGCGTGACATTCCGTTTAAGAACACAACGAACTGAGAGGTGTCCAGTTCGTGTGCAGTGTTGCCATTCGCATCCCTCCCCTGTACGCTGTTATTAGCTGCGTTTACAAAGACAGCTTCGACGGGCCGCGCGTCGCTTTCGTCACCGGCCTGCGACTTCGGCAGCACGGAGACGATCGCGGCGCGGTTTTCAGACGAAATTGACGTGACGGGCGCCGAAGGTCGATTGTCGCGCAGCTATTTTGGCGGAAAGCCGCCGCTCGCCAGTGGCGGTCTGTATTTGGTCGAAGGTCAGCCTCTTGTGTAGCATGACACTGGCTGGCGGGTGTCCACAATCCCAGCTATCCGGGCCACAATAAAAATAAACACGTCGCCACTGCGCTGGCAGCCAGAGGAATTTTCTCGGAGCGGCCCATTCTTGAGAAGTGGAGCAGCGGGCGGACGATCGACCCCCCAGTTTGATTGATCTCTCAACAGAGGCGACAGTTGGCGTAGCTCCGATTGGGATTCCGCCTCGTCAGCCAAGTCCTCCATCTGGTTCTATCGTAAAACGTGGCCCAGTTGGCGTTGCCAATGCAACACCAATACGTCGCATAATATTACGTCTCTGATGTTCAGGAGAATAATCAGTTCAACATTCGGCTCGAAACACTAAACAAAAATGCACGGATCCGTGTAGATTCGCCCTTGGGCACCATCGATGTGCTGTGCCTTCAGCCTACTTAAAGCCATCCCTCCGACTTGTCAACGTCTGGCTAATAACTGCTGGTTCAACCAGCAAATCCCTGCAGAGCTCAAGCTAAAAATCGGCAGTATTGTCTACCTTTATTGGAAAACCGCAACGACTTCGCTGAGTACAGCCACATTCACAGAACATAGAGTTAGCTGGTAGCACATATGGGAAGTAGGAAGTTAAAATGGAAAACTATAGGAAGCAGTAAAAAATGTCTGGTAAGGACTACCTAAAAACTTTTTGTGAACATAATCACATTGCACAAAGAAGTGGTAACCAATGCTACCGAATGGTAACCAAGCACCGAACAAGCTCCGCTGCTACAAACAGGTGTTCAGGTAAGAAATATTCAGAACTGACAAATAGGAAAACAGCAAAAATGCTTTAAACTAAAAAGGGAAATAAGCTCCAGGTTCACCCAAAGCGTTTTACTTCCCCCTCCCATGTGCAGAGTGCTTCAACGTGACACTCATCTACGACTCCTGTATCGAAACTATTTAATGAGATATCCAGCACTCATTGCTACAACACTTGTCACAGGCACAGCAGGTAGTGTGTTTTATAAGAAATATCATGGTGAGATATTCTGGCCTGGTTGACAGCTGCATGTTTTCCTGCGGCCATTTCGGATGTAAGCTTCACACTTGACATTTAAGATTGCCGCCACTGCCGCCATCTTTCCCTGAAGGTCAACCTGCCAGCGTACTGGAAAGCCGCTGGAACGCCGTCACGGGCGACACAAACCCCTTCACAGCGCCTCCACCAACTTCTGCTTCTCGGAGAAGTAAAACTTCAGCTTGTTGAGGGTGTCTTCCACGGTAGTCTGGTCCGGTGTGTCTTCGAGCTTCTCTGCGGCGGCCACCCAGCCCTGCACCTCGGCCACCTGGGAACACGCGCGTGCAGGGGTACAACTCTGTACCTCGGCCACCTGGGAACGTGCGCGTACAGGGGTACAACTCTGTGCCTCGACCACCTGGGAACACGCGCGTACAGGGGTACAACTCTGCACCTCGGCCACCTGGGAACATACAGGAACAGAGACACTCCTGTTACCTGGGAACACGCGTGGGGACAGGGGCTACATCACTCTGTACATCGTTAACCTGGGAACATACAGGTGCAGGGATACAGCTTTGCAGCTCGGTCACTTGGGAGCACGTGCAGGGACAAGATTACAACTTTGAATCAGGTCACATGGCTAACAAGCGCATCGACCACCACCGAAAAGCGACAAATGATGTCATTTCTTTCAACACAAGCTGGGCAAAAGCAGCACACAATTTATAAAAGCGTGCTTCTTTTCAGTGAAAATTGCTTACTTTCGATTCACATGATATCCAATAGGAACATTATTGAGCAGCAACCAGGCAACCAGGCAACAAAAATGCTCATCGCTTGACCGTGGAAATAATAACCTTGAATGCTCAGGAAGAGCACAAGCATCGCTAAGCGGTTAAATGTAATACAATTATAATTATTTGTTACACTCCAGTGCTTTTGCATTTATATATGTGGTGAAATGTGAAACTGTGTGCTAGCATTTCTCCTTGAATGCTAAGTTGTAGTGTGGACTCGCCCTCATAGCAAGAACGCATATATCATCCAGCTTCATTTTCCTAGCGGTTGAATATAACCTAGCGGTTGAATGCGTCGTAAAAAGAACCCAACCCAAGATTCCACCAGAGCGTTCTCACTCCGAAGGGAGGCAGGGAATGTTGCATCTAAAAAAGTAACTCGTGCGACTCCTTAATTACGAGAGAGGGCGACGCTCAAGCGAGTCCACTCTCATGTATATACAGCACAGGTTAATCTGAGTCACTCGTCCCGGCCAGACCGTCACGCTTTTGAAGCCTCAGTAGCTTTTTGTGCAGCATTTCAAGTCGTAATTTCTTCACTTAGAATTAGACCAGACATCTGTTTCACCACAGTACGGAAAAAAGCATGAAGCAGTTTTCATTCTGCTTTGAAAACCTTTTGTCTTACTATGCATAGAAAAGCCATGCGTGGTGAAACATGGTTTATTCAATTCACATAAAATCGTATCTGATTACCTTTTCTATATGGTAGTGGAACGGGTGCGGGGTCTATTAATTCTTATGTTTAGCAGCTTTCAACGTGAAATTTTCTTTGACGGGCACACCTTCTTTGTGCGACGAAAACGTTGCTGGTGTAGCCTGAGCGATGTCGGAGCAGCCGGCATCGACTAAGGACCAGTTACCCAGCCACCTGTGGCTACATCGTTATACCGCGCGACCTGTGCACCCCGAGGCCGGGTGACCGCGTGGCCAACGTCAGTCCGATGGAGGGTGCCGCTCTGAACGGCTGCATGAGGCGCAAACTGAGCGGGAAGGCTGTGGGAGCGGCGAGGCGCCGTGTGTCACTTCACGCCACCCTGCCAGGCCCCGGGCGGCAGCCCAGACAGGAGCTAGCGTCGAGGCGCCGTGTGTCACTTCACGCCACCCTGCCAGGCCCCGGGCGGCAGCCCAGACAGGAGCTAGCGTCGAGGCGCCGTGTGTCACTTCACGCCACCCTGCCAGGCCCCGGGCGGCAGCCCAGACAGGAGCTAGCGTCGAGGCGCCGTGTGTCACTTCACGCCACCCTGCCAGGCCCCGGGCGGCAGCCCAGACAGGAGCTAGCGTCGAGGCGCCGTGTGTCACTTCACGCCACCCTGCCAGGCCCCGGGCGGCAGCCCAGACAGGAGCTAGCGTCGAGGCGCCGTGTGTCACTTCACGCCACCCTGCCAGGCCCCGCGCGGCAGCGCAGAAAAAGCTAGCGGCGAGGCGCCGTGTGTCACTTCACGCCACCCTGCCAGGCCCCGCGCGGCAGCGCAGACAGGAGCTAGCGTCGAGGCGCCGTGTGTCACTTCACGCCACCCTGCCAGGCCCCGCGCGGCAGCCCAGACAGGAGCTAGCGTCGAGGCGCCGTGTGTCACTTCACGCCACCCTGCCAGGCCCCGGGCGGCAGCGCAGACAGGAGCTAGCGTCGAGGCGCCGTGTGTCACTTCACGCCACCCTGCCAGGCCCCGTGTCCAAAAATATGGGCCGTGTGTCACTTCACGCCACCCTGCCAGGCCCCGCGCGGCAGCGCCGACAGGAGCTAGCGTCGAGGCGCCGTGTGTCACTTCACGCCACCCTGCCAGGCCCCGCGCGGCAGCGCAGACAGGAGCTAGCGTCGAGGCGCCGTGTGTCACTTCACGCCACCCTGCCAGGCCCCGCGCGGCAGCCCAGACAGGAGCTAGCGTCGAGGCGCCGTGTGTCACTTCACGCCACCCTGCCAGGCCCCGGGCGGCAGCCCAGACAGGAGCTAGCGTCGAGGCGCCGTGTGTCACTTCACGCCACCCTGCCAGGCTCCGGGCGGCAGCGCAGACAGGAGCTAGCGTCGAGGCGCCGTGTGTCACTTCACGCCACCCTGCCAGGCCCCGCGCGGCAGCGCAGACAGGAGCTAGCGTCGAGGCGCCGTGTGTCACTTCACGCCACCCTGCCAGGCCCCGCGCGGCAGCGCAGACAGGAGCTAGCGTCGAGGCGCCGTGTGTCACTTCACGCCACCCTGCCAGGCCCCGCGCGGCAGCCCAGACAGGAGCTAGCGTCGAGGCGCCGTGTGTCACTTTCCCCCCCCCTGCCGGGCCCGGCGGCAGCCCAGACAGGACTTCGAGGCGCCGTGTCACTTCACGCCACCCTGCCAGGCCCCGGGCGGCAGCCCAGACAGGAGCTAGCGTCGAGGCGCCGTGTGTCACTTCACGCCACCCTGCCAGGCCCCGCGCGGCAGCCCAGACAGGAGCTAGCGTCGAGGCGCCGTGTGTCACTTCACGCCACCCTGCCAGGCCCCGCGCGGCAGCGCAGACAGGAGCTAGCGGCGAGGCGCCGTGTGTCACTTCACGCCACCCTGCCACGCCCGGGCGGCAGGTGGGAGGCGGCAGCGCAGACACGAGCTGGCCTCGCTGCCAGCTGCCGAGCAAGGATCGCGGCCAACTGCCGCCGCTGGCAGCCGCGTGACGAAGATCGCGGTCAGCCGGTGACGGCCAGCCATCAGACCGTGAGCCGTCACCCCGTGCCAGCAGAAATATACTGCCGGCTCCACTGCCGGCCTGACGTTGTGGCAGGGAGAAGCCTCGGGAGGTGCGCACGAGCCTTTCGGAGTCACGTGGCGCCACATAATTTGCGGGACTGGTTTATGATCCCTACAAACGATTTTTTTCAAAACACTAATATAATCAATATAATGGAGGAAGATATATATGCACACACACACACACACACACACATATATATATATATATATATGTGCGTACATATATCCATCCACATGCAAACTTTGAATAAGTAAAGCAAATTATAAGTCTTTACATAACCCTGGAAGGCATGGGCGAACGTACTGACACCTTCGCTAACCCCAGAGTCACGACGGTAGCGGAACCAAGACAGTGCACGTGTGTCGGGTGACGGTAGATGACATTCGTTGTTGGATGATAAGTTCGACCATATATCATATGCACATTTTACACAATTTTTCAGAGGGTGGATTGCCTGGTGCTCTTCCCACCTCCATTGAAATTGTTCAGTGATTGAAGCAAATTGCTCAGAATTCAGAGAGTACTTTTCACATAGCAGCTTTTAGTCTCTTTGTCACCCCAGAGATATATGTTCAGACCTTACATGATTATTCTCAGTGAGCAAGAAACTGAGCAGATACCTGACAAGGACGCCACTCCCATTGTAGATCTGCTGCAGTAAGTATCACATTTATGAACTATAAAAATCCACTGTCGGGTACAACTGTACGGCACATGCATATGGAACAACCTACTTTTTGAATTCAGTTCATTTATCGTATCGCATGAACATACCGTGTTGCTTAGATCCTCCCACTGCTTCACCAGCTTTTGCGTCTTCTCCACCCACTCGGTGGAGACTTTTTCGGCCTGCTCGCGATGCTGGCGACACTCCATAATCTCGCGGTCCGCCTTCTCGTGTTGCGTCATCATGCTCACCGTCTCGGTCATCTTGTCCAGGTTTCCCAGTCGCGCCTTGATGTCGCCGTCGAACTCCTGGCAAGATTCGACACGAAGACATCAGCCATGTCTGGTCATAGGTCACGGTGCGCATCATGGTGCAGGTCATGATACTTATAAATAACGTAACAGATCACCGTTCAGGTCACGGCACCGATCACGTGGAAAATTAAGTTACGAGTCACGCTACATGGCAAACCATCGATGACGGCACCGATCACCCTCCGACCAGCCACTGATCACCCTCCGATCACCCTCCGATCACCGTCCGATCAGACCAAGATGCAATTAGCGGTGAAGCTCACCATACATATTTCTCTCGTCACGCATGAGTAGCGCTGCGGTTCTGGGTCAAAGTGCACTTGATGCAATTGCAAGGCGTCCTCGTAGTCAACAAATGATATTGAACATAAATTGTTAAGCTTGCCTTGCCAGTAAGTACTTAGCGTACTCTTTGCTAGTACTCTTTTTTAACACAATCAAATCCTTCCGTAATCGTATGACTTTCTGAAATTGTAGAACCCGAATTCAGAAAACACTTCGGTAGCTTTAGCTCAAGGATGCAATAGAAGTTGGTGTATTCGAATTAAGTACATACCAGCTTACTAGTGTTAAACAACCCAGTGTTTCGAAATGCCACTAGATGTTGCTGCTATGGGGACGTGACTGTCGGTCTATTTTGGCAGCATCACCGGAGTGGTTTCGTCGCACAGAACATCGGTTTGTGGCTGATTTGGTGGAGGCTGTGGTTGACCTAGAAGTGCGACCATTTTGTACGTTTTCGTCCTCATTGTCTACCTTACAACTATGCTACCAGTCGATTTATTTGTGTGAGTGAGTAGGAAACGAATCCTGATCTGAGAAATTGTGCTTCTTAGTACGCAAGGTAAGTGCGGACATTACCCTCAAAAGGGAGACACTATCAATCATTGGCTTCATACTGAAAACGTAGGTTTCCAAATAGAGCACTGTTTTAGCATGCGAAAGATGCCTCGAAGTTTACCATCGATCAACATCAACAGCACCTAGATAAACCATGCGGTATTACCATTTGTGTACACATAAACGCCATACGCAGAACAAGCTGAGAGCCGTGAGCTCATGACCCAAGAAACGGCCTGTTTACATGGAAATGCATGTGTGCAAAAACTCGCATTCATGTTCTAAAGCTGATTCATTCTGCCAGCAATGTATTTAATAAAGCTGATGCACAGCTGGCTGAATGTGCACGTTTTCTAGCTTGAAACATGTTCGAGCTGAGCAACAACATATTCACAGCATTCGTTGAGGAATACTGAGGAACGCATGCACAGCGTTTCAGCTATCTATCTCACAGTGCAGTGCGGACCATCACCTGGACAGACTTGAGCATTCCCTGTGCCTCGGCCAGACTGACGGGCTGCTTCAGACCGGCCTTAATTCTGTCCTCCACCTCTGCTACCCATGGCTGGAACGTCTTCAGTTCCGCCTGTAACACGGGTCAGGCGCGAGTCCGGAGCATCGTCGGACCCTTGCAGCACTTCGTCAGGGGTACCGTCACAGGCTCACTCGGAGACACCGTCACAGCCTCAATCCGAGACACCGTCACATCCTCAATCCGAGACACCGTCACATCCTCAGTCCGAGACATCGTAACAACATCAATCCGAGACAGCCTCACAGCCTCAATCCGAGAACCATCACAGCCTCAATCCGAGACACCGTCACAATCTTAATCAGAGACACCGCCACAGCCTCAATCCAAGACACCGTCACAACCTCAATCCGTGGCACCGTCACAGCCTCAATCCGAGATGCCGTCACATCCTCAATCCGAGATGCCACTACAGCCTCAATCCGAGACACCGCCACCAGCTCAATCCGAGACACAGTAACATTTTCAATCCGAGACACCGTCACAACCTCAATCCGAGATACCGTCACAGCCTCAATCCGAGACACCGTAGCATCTTCAATCCGAGAGACCGTCACAACCTCAATCCGAGACACCGTCACAACCTCAATCCGAGACACCGTGACAACCTCAATCCGAGGCCTCGGCATACCTCATTCCGAGACACCGTCACATTCACAATCCGAGACACCGTCACAACTTTATAAAAGTCAGCTTCACAGAGTTCCAGCACCGCCTCGATTACAGGCGAGGTCACACTCTCAAACGGGAGCACGGCCACCGCGTGACTCAGGAGCACCGTCGCAATGTCAAATATAGCGACAGAGCTTCAATCAGCGGAGTGTCACAGCTTAAGAGGTAGTGTCACAGCCAAAACTAAACGTGCCACCACAACCTCAGCCAAAGGTAGTCGCAGTCTGGACCAGGACAGCCACACAGTGCCAAAACTTCAGCACAGGTAACGTGGGATCAAGCCGATTGCCCGCGGATCTGTGTGACACTTTTGGCGTAATGCCTTCCATGAAAACCACCCACTAAGTAGTAAATACTAGCTGAGAGATATACGCAGCTAACTTCTTCATTGTATTTGCATTTGCATTTGGTACAAATGTAGGATACCTTGGCCTCCGTACGTCGTGTGTTAAGCTGAACACGGTACAGCCTAATTTTTGGTAAAGTAGTCCAACGATTGACCTGGCAGAGGCCCCGTTGTACAGTAGCTGATCTGGTAGACTGATAGAGTAGCTGATCTGGTAGACTGGTGCAGCAGCTGACCTGGTAGACTGGTACAGTAACTGATCCGGTAAATTGGTATGGTAGCTGACCTGGTAGACTGGTACAGTAACTGGTCTGGGAGACTGGTACAGTAGCTGACCGGGTAGAGAGGTGGAGCAGCTGACCTGGTAGACTGGTATAGTAACTGACCCGATAAGCTGGTACAGCAACTGACCCGGTAAACTGGAACAGTAGCTGACCTGGTAGACTGGTGCAGTTGCTGATCTGATGGACTACCACATTAATTGACCTGGTAGACTGGTACGACAGCTAACTTGGTAGACTAGAACAGTAATTGATCTGGCAGACTGCTTCAGCAGCTGACCTGGTGGATTGGTGCAGCACCTTACCTGGTAGACTGGTACAATAACTCACCTTTTAATTGGACCAGGAGTGCAAATACTAACCTGATAGTCGGCCCAGTGGTGCAGGTCCTCGGAAATCTCGCCAGAAACTTCCTTCAGTTTGTTGTTGAGCTCCTCCAGTTTGTGTTTGATTTGTTCCACCTCCAGCATGTGACCCTCAGCCACGGAATTTTCCTTCCCTGAAGCGATACACCAGCGGCACCCGATAAACGATGCTATATTTCTGACAATTGTTTAAAATGGGTCACGGATGCTATGTAGTGTTACGAACATAACACGGTGCACCTGCACAATGCGTGAGAAAAATATCGCCCACCATGAGAAAAAAAGAAGACGTTTAAGATGAAATGTGTCTTGAAATTATGGAAACAAACCATGCGAATGTTCAATATTTGCATAGTTTGTGATGCAATTTGCATATGAATAAATTACAGACAACTCAGGTACACAGAGACTTCCCCGGACATCACTCAGAGCCACAATGTACTTAAACATGGGTACTCCGGATTAGCCTGGAAGTTTCATTTTTCGTCAAGCTGTTTTCGATTAATGCGCTGTGGCATGGTAGCTCGAGTAATCCTCTGCGTATCCACCTGTCCCCATGCTGAGCCAGCTGCCGAACTGCTAATATGCTGATGTTGGTACCTCCGAGGAGCCGCTCCGACTCTGAGCAGAGCTCGGCCATGATGTTCAGCTGGGTCTCCATGTCCTTCTGCATCTTGACAGTCATCAGCAGCTTCTCGTCCGACTTGTCCTCGCCGGGGAACTTCATCAACTCGTCCAGCTGATCTTGGCCCGTTTGCAGCCAAGCCAGCGAGGCCTCTTTTTTGTCGACGAACGTCTGTGACAGTCACCAAGCTGCATTAATCAGCAGAAAGAACAATGGTGACGAACCCTGGGATACTGGTGGATATCTACCGGGCTCCTCGTGACACGATGTATGATACGTGATCACGTCTTCACCAAGAGGTGCACCACAGTGGGAGACCGAACCAGGAGGATCGCAAACATCATGACGCGATTAAGACTGTGTGCTCGATTAGCATACACCGCATAGCAGGATTGCAGTAGTTAGTTCACTTGTCGATTTTGCCATGAACACTAAGAGCATACTGATCTGAGTGCAACACATGGCAACGTATTTACCACAAGGCGCCTACGTGATGAACTTATAACCTACGTGATGAACTTTTTCACCTTGTTTTTTTGACAAGAATTAGCATGGATGAATGTATTTATTTGATCACAATGCAAAAGGTCAAGATGGGTGGCTCAGGTCGGGTCAGAATCAGGCTTGAAACCCAGCTTCCGAGCTATGTATGTTAGGCACAGGGAAGTGTCATTGGAAAATCAACACAGCATAGAGCTCATGTCACATCTTGGTTCTTCATTTTCGACCATGCTGAGATCGCCAAATGTCGTCATAGGTCAACTCAGTCACATGGCATTTACCTTGGAGAATAACATGGAAAACATGAATATGTGTGTTTCGGGTTCTTTCAACAGAACCATTCCAGCGAAATGATTGTCTGATTGACATCCGACAATTTTAAGGTCAGGTCATGCACATAGTCAGATCAAGTACGTTCTAGCTTTACTATCTTCGGAACACCACTCTTGAATCAAGAAAATAAAAATTCCAAGAAGAACTGATGTGATACTGAAACATCTTGGCAGACTGGCCTCGTAATCCGACCACAGATATTGATTGATCTTGACACACCATTCAGCCCAGAATGCTTATTACATACTCTTTATCACATTTGGCGTGAACAAAAATACCACCAACTAACCATTGTGTAGAATTTCCTCTGTTCAACAAGGGAGAAAAACACGGTAATTGACCTGAGGCCAGGTCAGTAACCTTAATCTTAATTAAGATGTGTCAATGGAAGCTGGTTATCTAAATGAAAGTACATCATGATCTGAATTTAGTGCTTTTCCATAAGGTAGCTACTTCGAATGGCGGCACTTTGAAGATTTTAGAACGTCACTCACTTTGAGCCGTCCCAGGTAAGTGACCGCTGATGATCTGGACCTGAAATTTGTACAAGGTATGCAAAACAGATGTATCAGAAGCTATTGAAAATATCGTGCATGTGCGTCTATTCATTCGGCCGCTATTACGAAAAACCTGACGGGGGCTATCGAGACCCCCCCCCCCCGGCCCGGCGACAGTGCTCAGGACTTCGCCCTAATACTTTGACGTGGATGACGAGCTCAACAGTGTAGCAGCTCTTGGTCAGTGCAGCACCAACTGAAGCTTACCTGCAGATCAGCCGTGTATTTCTGTAGGTTGGCGATCCGGTCGTCCATGTTGATCAGCACCATGTTGCGCTCTTCCAAGCCTTGCATCTATAAATATCATACACACGTGATAATCAAATGAATGCGTGAGATACAGCATAGGAAATGGATCTGATATACTGCCGAAGAAAACCTGAAATGCAAGATAAGCTACCCAAAAGCACCACGTCTGTCCTTGTGAACGAAAACAACCGGGGGGAAATATTCACATGGGACGATGAACCATATTTCCTAAACCATTAGTTATAATAGGTTAAGGACCTTCAGCAATTCACAAACCATAACTAAACATTAACTCTTGAATATTGACTATTTTCAACACGTGCTCTTCTTGGACTGACTGGGACATGACAACTCCGAGTGCGGTTGTGTGCATGTATGTTTGACACGGACCCTTCCACCTCAGTAATCTAATGATTAACTCTTGAATGCGCACCAACTTTTGAATTAATCTCCGTTCAGTGATTATCATAGCGTACGGTGATTGATTATTATGATGTCAGGTTATTATTATAATATTATTTGCGCAGTAGCGAAACTGCACATCGCCATGCCATTTCAGTTCCGATTACTCACGACTTTGTGGAGCTCGTCCTTCTTGTCTGGCGAGCAGATGGCACAGATAATGTCCACGTTCGCCTTGAGCTTGCCGAGGCACGCCTCATTGGCCTCGCGCGTTCTCTTGGCGATCTCGAGTCGCTGCTGCAGGTCCTCGGCGCCCTGTTTCGGGTCGAATATTTTCTTGATGTTGCGCAGTTTTTCGTCGGCTTGATCGAGCAGACTGACCATGGCTACCTTGCCCTCCTCATACTCCTGCCAGGCCTTCTCGTTGTCTGGGGGCAGGTTATGTAATGGCACTAGAAGTGGGGAAGTGATTCTACCGTCGATATTTTATCTGCGAATTGCATTGAGTGCTTGGGGAGGAATGCAACTTTGTTCATCGGAGTTAGGAGAATGAACTTGACCTGGTACAATATGTGTATCCAGGCTTTCCACGGCTGGAAACGCCGTCGGATTGTGGAGTCTCATGTTTGACAAGAAGTCTCCATCCACGAGACTTTCACAATGGTAAGGTAACAACCATGGCTCACGATCTGGTCTTTCAGGATTTGGCGGTTTGGTGTACATGATCACCTCCGAACCCTCGCCCGTGCAGGCCTAAGTATGCCCGTAATGTTTTGTGTTTGCGAGTACGACAAACTGCGCGCTCCAGCGCCTTGCCGCTTGCCGTAGCTAACGGGGAATCCTTTGCAAACCCGATCGTGCGAACAATTCGAAGTCTTCATTTCACGGGTTACTGACCAATAAGAAAGAACATCCCAGGCTGTTTGTCGCCCAAATCGCGAATTACCGGCTATTGCAATCACCTATTGCCCACAAATGTTGAATGCTGGGTGCAATAGGGCGATGGACATCCCAGCTACCGTGCTTGCATATGCCCTTGACCTATCAAAGGTCATTCGATATCATTGAGCTATTTTAACCCCAGTTAACGTTTTCAGATTTTCAGCTAAGGAGTGCATGTAGCTAATTTGGACACCTACACATAATATGGTATCCACGTTCACCCCCAAGTACTGTCTACCCCAAGCACTGTCTACCCTAGTACTATACGTTCACCGAAATATAGCTAATCGTACATCGTTAGTATCGCATGATACTGCGAATGCTATGTTGACCTTTCAATCTGTTACCTGTGTTTTTTTCCTACCGGTAACGATTAAAAGATGAAATTCCCAGTTTTGTCAAAAGCTAACCTCTAAGCTGATCTGTGAGTTCAACTAGTAACTCGAAAAATAACAAATGAGTGTTATTTATGTGTCAACTACTTTTGTATCAGTCACTGATGCAGCAGACACTGACGTGGGACATATCGCTAATTCAAATAGTGGTGTCTAATTGGTATGGAGCTGTGCACCAACAGCCGGCGACACCAACAGACGGCCGCATAAACGTGTGAGACAGCACCGCACTCGCTCGGAATACGGACGTCCAGCTTACTTACCCTTCAGCACCTCCAGCTTCAGTCTCGCCTTCTGCTCTGTGTCGACAAAGAGGTTGTTCAGCCCCTTGACCTGCTCCTTGAGGAAGTCGGGACAGTCGGCCTGACCCTCCAGCTTCGTGCCGCGCTTGATGAGCTGTGCGATCTCGCCACGCTTCTCCTCGATCTTGGCGATGTTGGCCTCCTGGTTCTCGATGAAGGTGGTCACCTGTTCGGTGCTGTCCGGATGGATCTACAGTAGTGGCGGGTACAGAGGAAGATGGGTCAGAGAGCTACACGCGGGTCCGTTAGAAGGACTACATGATGACAATGGCAAACTTGTGGCGCTTACTTATGTGATCGATCGCGTGAGACCAGGCTTACGAAGCGAGAACCTACACTTTTTAATGACACCAATGCAGAAATATGAGGAGATATTTGCGTTGTATTTTTGACCATTTGGCTGTGACAAACGTTAACTGCTGCATATGTAGCCGTATGCAGCCATATGCAGCCATTTGTAACCATATGCAGCCATATGTAGCCATGTGTAGCTGCATACAGCCATATGCAGCCATATGCAGCCATATGCAGCCATCTGCGGACATATGCAGCCACATTCAGCCATATGTGCCTGCATACAGCCATATGTAGCCATATGCAACCACATGTAGCCATCTGCAGCTATATACAGCCATATGCAACCATACGCAGGCTTCTGTACTTCTGTTTTCAAGCATGAACGATAACGATATGGTTGCACTCTCACAAGTGTCTGGTCAAAAGCAGTATCCGGATGCCAAGTATCCAGTTGCAACCTGACAGGTCAGCTTAGTAGCCGTGACGTTGAATTTTGCATCTTGCAATGTAATGTTTAATGTTTTTATCTTTAAGTTTTTCATTTCATTTCACGAAAGTATGTTTTTGTACAGGTGAACCAAGAGGACACTTGATGAAATTGTGCAGATGAATATTTCGCACACGTACTCAAACCAGTCAGTAATCATGAACGCTACAAACTATGACATCACTGAAAACCAGAGCTCACGTTCGTACGCAACCGTGCTACATGACCTGCTCTCGGTGTTAGACAAAAGCAGACATTTGGAAATGCTATACATAAGAATGAACAGCATTCATAGATGAGCATACATACATGCATGCATACACACACACACACACACACACATATATATATATATATATATATATATATATATATATATATATATATATATATATATATATATATATATATATACATGTATATACATATGCAGATATACGATGTGGGTATGGATTGGTAAGCCTGGTCAAGAACAAATTGTTGTATTATTTTGCACGTTCCACTTAACCATGATCTGTTCTTAATTTAAATGTTCTCATTGGAGCATATGGCGTAGAAACACACACACAGGAGTTTGCGGCCCAACCTCACCACTACTACGGATTCGAAGAATCTGAATTTGAGCCCGTGGGCGTTGCATGGGAATACGCTACTTAGCATGGTTTTGTTCCATCCCGGCTGTTCGAAACTGTTTCTGCATGTATACAAACACGTACTCATAAGTAAGCACAGATCGCCTGTAAGCCAGAGATATTCACTCGGTTCAAACACTCAATTGGATGAGAAAAAAAAACACTTGACATGCGCCTTATACTGCGCTTCATTGAGCAATCACAAGATTGTTGTTATGAGAGTACTGAATGTTTTTAACGCATAATTGGAGTAGCGTTTGACATTTAGTTACGCAGTGAGCGGGGAAAGTATCGTTGCAATTGCCGCACCATTGTTTTGGTCACGACACCGACTGTCCCTTAATTGTATTAGCATGCAAGACTTTCTTTGAACTTGTAGATTATTTACGTCCTGAAATTTGCCGAATTTGCATCTACGCAACAATTTACACCATTTAGCCGACCGTGTGATGATCTTTCACTTGTGTATTTAGGTGAATTGAAGTGATGCGCTAAAGTGATATGATATGCCCGAAGTACGAAAGCACAACAGTTTACTTATCGCACTGCATTAAGAGAAATGCACTAGCATCTGCTAACAACCATCAACTATAAAGCAGCTACAAACACTGCGGTCTTTTTTGTGATCCAAGGCAAATATGGTTTTGTGTGAGCAAGCATCTGCACCATTAGCTTTACATATGTAGACGCTTGGTTATCTTCAAGATCACAAGTGTTGAACGATTGTTTGACTGGTGTTTCGTGATTAGGTGGTAAAGCTAAGCTATGCAAACCACACAGGGTTAGTCACGTGAAGAGACATATTATGTGTACAAGTCAAGCATGCAACGAAGAAGTAATTCACCTTCAAACCACCCGATTCAGGCTTCTTGTCGTGTTCCTACGAAATAAGAGGAATCGATGAAGCGTGGTCATTCAGCATGTGGGTGAACTGATAACAATTATCGACATAATTGTGGGAAAAGTCAACTTTGAATACCAAAATTATCAAAAATTAATGTCGTCGGAATGTCCGCAGATAGTTGGTACGTACAAGCAATTTTACGTAAAACGTAAAATGGTTGGTACGTACAATACTCAAGCAAAAATCGAAGGAAAATCAGGGGTTTCGTTGCAAATTAAATGACAGTTATTTAGCTTTTGATCTACTGTTGAGAATGATGGGAGGCATATGCTCGGACAGTATTCAACAATAGTGGACAGTGCAAAAAACCCTACTCATATTCATGTGTTGAAACACATGCGACTAGGTATGCAAAGCGTGCATTTCACAATGCGCCGATGTACACTGTAATTGTTAATTGATGGCAAGGAGACTTTCAATAAATATTGTCTCCTGTAGTCACAGTATTTTAGTCGTATCGGAGAAGCTGAAATTCAGATTATTTCAATATGAAGTCTCAAGCTCGATACCCCGGTCAATGACAGTACTTCCGTGTAGGGTCAAAATTTAAAGCTGGGCACTTCATACCAGCATCATGAGCAGTGGAGCATTTGAGCATGCAATAAATCGTAACGTGGATTGTGTCACCCGTGGTGATAGCATCATGACCGTTCTGACCCGTCCTTGTACCACCACCAAGGCCGTAACGATGACGGATCAAGGCCTTTGGTGGCAGTACCACAATCATCGAGAACAAATTATGCTGCTCCATGACATAGTGGCATTGCACGAAAGCCCTTGGATCTTTCTTTGCTGCCATGTATTACATTACATTCCCAGCGGTGTCAGTTCTTCTGTTGGGCGCCTTCACCGGCGGGTGAACTCACGTCTTCAGTGGACTTTCTGCGCAGTTCCTCCAGCAGCTTCAACAGCGGCGTGATGTCGTCCACATATTGGTAACAGCGCGAGTAGACGTCCACCTGGCCGCAGCGAGGTCACATGTCACATCGGCAGTGACGTCGCGCACTGCACAGTTCCGTCAACAGAATGGTCAGCAGCTACACGTCTCCATCGACAGCCACATCAAACCTCGCACATCGCATCAAAAGCCAAGTATTAGCCACATATCTCCACTGACAGCGGACATCACACATCACCACACGCGTCTCCATCCAGAGCCGGACCACGTGCCACACCTTCATCGACGGTCGGGTCATGCCTCACATGTATTGAGAAATGGTTAAGTCACACGTCTTCACTATGTCCTGCCTGCCTTTCTTATCTCTGTCTTCCTGCCTCGCTCACCTTACGCATGTTCTCTTCGATGCCGGGCAGGACCTCTGTGTGTCGCTGTATGAGCGACTCCAGACGCTTCTTCTCTGCCTCCAGGTTCTGGTCAGACTTCTGGTTCAGCAGCTTCAGCATTTCGTGAAGCCACGTCCTCATTTCTTCCCGCTTCAGGTTCTTGCATTGATACTGTGCCACATAGCGTAGTTAGGCCACCATGGCGTTGACACTGTGCCACATGACGCAGCTAAGCCACCGTAGCGTTGATGCCGTGCCACATGACGCAGCTAAGCCACCATAGCGTTGATGCCGTGCCATATGACGCAGTTAAGCCACCATGGCGTTGATACTGTGCCACAGAGACGAGCTACCAAGGTGATAACAGATAGTGGTGGCGATACCGATAGTGGTGGCGCCACACACAGCGACACAAGCGACGTTCGGACTGCTGTTGTCAATTCACTTCAAAACGCAGGAGAAATGACGCAGTGTTTGAATCGCCCGCAACAATTATTGCTCAGTGAATGCAATGTGATGTATTTCGGATCCTCCCGAGCAGGGTTTTTCAGTTTCCGTCACAGAAGTGCACTAATGTGCAGCACAAACCATCATCACGAGCATACACGATAACAACGAGTGGCATCCCAGTGCTGATGTAAGCGATGTTCCGGAGGCCGGAGGTTAGAGCCCGGACATGCGCAGCATGGCCGAAAGTCTCCGTTTGAAAACATTGTAGCCACCTGAGTTCCTCACATCTGGAGGCGGATTGTTCCACGTTCGGCAAGCTCTCGGTATGAAGGAGCGGCGCGCGAATTCTGTGCGACATCGTGGTACCTGGAGCTCATCGTTAGCCGTGGCCCTGGTGCTCCGTTGCGACACAGTTGAGCGACAGTTTAGTTGACCGCGAATGAGTTCTGGGCCAGTGAACTCGCTCATAATTTTGAAAACTGAGTGAGCATCTGCCTCGGATATGAAACCCTCGAATTTGAGCCATCCTAGTTCTTTCAACGTGGGCGACACATGATCCCGGTAGTGCAAGCCGGCGACAATCCTTGCACAAAGTTGATGCATTTTTTAATGCGTCGTTTCTGGGCTCTGCTACAGCTTCCCCAGACAGACACACAGTATCTTATGTGGGGGAATACGAGTGCCTCAATTAGAATCCGTCTCGTAATGTGAGAAAACTTATGACGCAGTCTAGCGAGTCCAATGAGTATGCAGTTACACAGACGCACAACAGTAGATACATACACATCCCAAGACATGTGTGAGTCAATTTTCACGCCAAGTAATTTCACAGACTTCGTGGGTACTATTTCCAACTGGCCCAGACGAACAGATAATTTCACAGGTGTATGATGTCTAGAAGATTGGAGAACAACCATCTCAGTTTTGGATGGATTTACTTTTAGTCGATTCTGGATGAACCAGTTAAAGGCGACTGACTGACAGTGATTTATTCAATCGTTGGCTAATGGCTGTGATTTCGTTTCGCTTCCCGGAGTCGAGGAACTGGACATCATCGGCATACATAACAATCTTGCCGTGTGGGATATGTTGTGGGAGGTCATATAAATAATGTATATATTTTAAATGTTTTGCAGATACACTTCCCCACATGAAACGCCATTTTATGGAAGCTTTTGGGACCGCAATGGTTTAGTTTTCCAGTTTGAGTGCTATGGTTATCAACCGGGCAAATCGGTACTAGCAGCTGTATATGGTGCATGTCATAAAAGTGTTAGTACAGCTATGGATTGTTCATCCCCCGACACCTTACCTCGTTTTCAAAGGCGCATTGCGCTCCGACAGCTTACAGTTATCACCAGTTAGTTTTGAGCATGAGGGAGTGGTTGTGGCCCGTATCCACTAAACTTCTGGGAAACTGACGTTGTATTGCCATGTGCCATCGGAACAGGACATTTATTGGGCGCAAGGACACCTCCACCATTGGGTATGAGCGATAGGCTTTCTCATATTTGACAATATCACATGATTGCACTGCTGGAATTTTATTAAACGAATGAGCTCAGAATATAATATTCTTCTCAACGAATTTTTTTCCGTGGCGAAGTCCATGATTGAGATCATGACATACAGTAGCTTTACACTCCCAAGCGCTGGAAAGGGGAGGGGAGGGCAAGGGGCCACTATTGTGTACTATGTTAACTCTGGAGAACGGTGGCTAGTGGATGCAAACCAACATACGAACCTTGGCTACCTCAAACGTATATAAAATGATGTATCCGCGCTGAATTTATTGTTATTACCTAACTTGAGGACCAAATTAAATGGAGGGGTGCCAAGTTAGTTATGAAATAGTTCAACAATGACAGAAAATCGTGTAATTCCGGAGGAATACCACGGAGAACAGGTCACATTTTGTTAATATTTCAGGGTGTATTTGAACACCATTTTCTTGTGCGAATGGGTACAAATGGACGCCAAGTTCGATTTCAGAGTCAAGATTAACTTCGAGGAGACTCAGAGGCCGAAAGCGATTATTTGAGGTCAGGTTGGGCTATTGACATAAAATAACTGGAATGACCTCAAATGTCGGCTATTCTATATTGTTCTAACTTGTCTAACAATTTTGTGACGGCAACGTGTATTCTACTGCACACACTGCACTGGAAGCATTGACATTCCCCTTGACATTCCTACATTCTACCGCAAGTATTGGTATTCCTGTATGCTTTGCACCATAGCCAAATGGTCACCATATGAGGTGGAACCAGATGTATTGGAATGCTATTTCATCAACAAACATGCACACTTCAAGTCCGTAAAACAAAAAGCCGTTGAAGTCAATAAGCATGTACCCTCGAAATTGGGTGCATGTGCCCAACTGAATCTCAGAAATTAGGTACATTTTACAAAGTTCGCAAATCTAAGTGTTCCCCTCTATATTTCCTCTCAAACCATAGGCATTCAGCTTGACGACATTAACCAAGTTAGTTAACCGATCTTTTTGACAAACCAACATGCTACTGCATCTCCACTCGAATTCAAAAGATGTGTGTGCATGTTGCAGACTTGGGGGAGGGTGGGAAAGGGTGATATGTATTGTTTATTCCTTATGGTATCTTAGAGCGTTAATTTATTAAATGTTAAGCATAGTTCAAGCCCTTTAATGTACAGCATGCAGCTTTCCAAAATTGTGCAAAGCGAAATATGTGCCTCTAGTAAGGATAAAGCACGGTTGGTGGTGAAAGGGATGAAGTCTACCCGGACGGAATCACGTCAGCACCAACGGCGCCATGCTCACCAACCTGGGGAGGAGCACGACAAAGGCATAGACAGATATGTATATATAAGGAGGTTCAGTGAACCGTAATAAACCTTAGCACATGAGGGTGAGTCGAGGATGATGGACAAGGTGAAGCTTAGTTTGCTTTGCAGTTTCGCTCCCCTCCCGTATCGGTAATGGCTAAAAAAAACGTTTGTGAAGACACCGAAAGCGAAGTGCCATATGCAGATGTTGTGGACAGCACACGGAGCAATGGCGCCTGTGCACAGGTAAGCATTTTTGTTAGTACCGATGAACAGTTTTAGTGGTATAGAAATGTTAATGTTTACCTGTGCATTAAAACTGCATTATCGCCTCTGTTCTCAAAAGCGGTGTTGCAATTCATGAAGCGGTTTTTGCTGGCAACGTGCAACATCGACATTGCATGCATTTCTTACCGTTGTCTAGCACCGGACCTACGGCTGGATCGGACCTCTGGATCCGCTCCTAGAACAGGAGGTCTGACTACAATTGGCTGCAGTGTGGCCCACTGCTGGACTGGCAGGCGGCAATGCAAGACCGACTAAGACGACACTCCAGTCACCTCGCTCGATCAATACACTACACAGCACTACAATTGGCTGCAGTGTGGCCCACTGCTGGACTGGCAGGCGGCAATGCAAGACCGACTAAGACAACACTCCAGTCACCTCGCTCGATCAATACACTACACAGCACTACAATTGGCTGCAGTGGGCCCACTGCTGGACTGGCAGGCGGCAATGCAAGACCGACTAAGACGACACTCCAGTCACCTCGCTCGATCAATACACTACACAGCACTACAATTGGCTGCAGTGTGGCCCACTGCTGGACTGGCAGGCGGCAATGCAAGACCGACTAAGACGACACTCCAGTCACCTCGCTCGATCAATACACTACACAGCACTACAATTGGCTGCAGTGTGGCCCACTGCTGGACTGGCAGGCGGCAATGCAAGACCGACTAAGACGACACTCCAGTCACCTCGCTCGATCAATACACTACACAGTACTGTTATCTACAGTCTACAATCAGCCACCTCACTCGACCAATGCACTACACAGCACTACATATCTACAGTCTACAATCGGCCACCTCACTCGACCAATGCACTTCACAGCACTACATATCTACAGTCTACAATCAGCCACCTCACTCGACCAATGCACTTCACAGCACTACATATCTACAGTCTACAATCGGCCACCTCACTCGACCAATGCACTTCACAGCACTCCTATCTACAGTCTGCAATCGGCCACCTCAGCACAGCAGGTGTACAGGGGTGTCACTTTGTATGCTCTGAGGGTCGAAACTGCCCCCCCCCCCCCAATCATAAACTTGCTCCTCCCCAATCAAACCGAAGTCTAACCATTGAGCCTATGAAGATGCCCTTCCAGAACGCTCGAGTGTACTCCCCCTCCCCCGATCAACAGGCTTCTTTTTCAGCCGTTGGCGCTCCTCTCCAGATAACAAAAATGTCATCAAAAACATCGCTTCCCCCAATCAATTTACAAAGTGACACCCATGCAGTTCTATCTACACTTCAAACAAGTCCCACGCATAATGACACTCTAATCAACACTATTCGTGCAGGCTTTCGCGCTACAAGACACGGCGACAAATAAAGTGTCGGAACCATACCTGCCAAACTGATGCATTGGCATCAATACCAGGCCTTCAGAGGGCGCCGAATACCGATTGCATGAGAAGGGCGGCAGGTAGTCAATGTGGCTTGGGACTGCATGAAATATTTTATGCGGGAGCTCTGATGGCTCGGAATATCCTGACATGATATTTCTGCCTCGGATAGTACATGCATGTTTCATATAATACAGTGAAAACTGGGATACTAGAAAACTGCATAATTGCACGACTATGCAAAATATTTGTTCGAATTCAGAAAAGATAGGAGACGAATTTGACACCAAGATATTCCAAGATATTTGACACGAATTTGACTTACTATGACTTTGACCTTGGATTGGACTGGACTGGATTGTGGTTTTACGACGCACTGAGCAGCTGAGGTCATATGGCGTCGCCTGCCTCTCACCCTGGCAGGAAGGGCGGGCATCGCGGGGAATCGAACTCCGTACCTCTGGCGTGACTTTGACCTTGGCATGTGCTCCGTTTTTCAGTGGTGATATCGATAAGTATTTGAAAGGGAAACGCCTATGAAAACGTTCGGACAAACATAAAATAAACTCTAGGTATCGATGCATAATAATGGACCTGCCAAAGTGAAGAATCCCAAATCCTACCGAGTATCGAACACACATCTTTGTTGGAAGCAAACAAGGCTGATTTGGCACGCCATCCGGCGGTAACGATGTGCATACATCTTGTTATACATGCTGAGAAATTATTAAATGTCTTCGATTGTTTAAGATTCCTCCACTATGCTAGTTGAAAGGCATTCCGACTATTACTGAAAGCCGAGAACATTGAGCCGCCATTTAAGCAGACCCAGCAGACCACTTGTGTAACCTACCAGCGTCGGTGCAACGTTTTTCAACTGTTAATTGAACGCGCTGACCAATGCCTTTCAAGTTTCTTACGGCTCTTGGTTCCAAAGATTATCGGAGGGTCGGCTCGATCGACGCCCTTGTAGGCAACGTGCCCCCGAAGGCATGGGAAAGCGGCTTAGCTTCGTGACACATCACCGTGTATCGACCTATGTCGTTCCGCGTGCAAGCACTAGAACAGTATCTGGATTGATTGCCATAAAATAATTATAACTACGAATAACTATTGGCTGTGGCTCCATGATAATGTATCCGAGAAATATCCATGCTCGTGAACTATGCGAGCATACCTCGTTTGTCTCCCCTGCCTGTTCTGTGTTGCTACGCACACACGCACATATACGTGCGTGCTACATACGTAACAGAGGCCATTTTCGGCACTCTTGTGGGACACGTGTTTGCATTCCGGTTCTCCGCCGTAGTACGTCTTGCACACGATGGGGCTATCGAGTCCGGTGAAATGGACTGGTCCGGTGACACGAGGTCACCGATCATAAGGGCATACACAACGAAAAGCTGCCATAAATTGACATCGATATTTAGTCAATCTTATTACTAGCCATGCTTTAATTGCACATATATCTCGTCAATATTGTCCAGGATCATTTTTCACAACTACTGTTTTGTTTTTGTGCAGCAACAACTGTTTTCGATCATGAGTAGCATCCAAGAATTGCCAAGCGGAACACGTAGCGAAGACACTCACCCCAGGACCGACCAGCGTGGAGTTGACACCCCGGGACCGACCAGCGTGGAGTTGACACCCCGGGACCGACCAGCGTGGAGATGACACCCCGGGACCGACCAGCGTGGAGTTGACACCCCGGGACCGACCAGCGTAGAGTTGACACCCCGGGACCGACCAGCGTGGAGATGACACCCCGGGACCGACCAGCGTGGAGATGACACCCCGGGACCGACCAGCGTGGAGTTGACACCCCGGGACCGACCAGCGTGGAGATGACACCCCGGGACCGACCAGCGTGGAGTTGACACCCCGGGACCGACCAGCGTGGAGTTGACACCCCGGGACCGACCAGCGTGGAGTTGACACCCCGGGACCGACCAGCGTGGAGTTGACACCCCGGGACCGACCAGCGTGGAGTTGACACCCCGGGACCGACCGGGAGTTGACACCCCGGGACCGACCAGCGTGGAGTTGACACCCCGGGACCGACCAGCGTGGAGTTGACACCCCGGGACCGACCAGCGTGGAGATGACACTCACCCGGAACTGGTCGCGCATGCGGCGGAACTCGCGCGACGTGTACACCTTGTTGGTGATGAGCTTCTTGCTGCTCTCCTCCAGCGCGTCCATCCACTTGTTCATCTCCTCCACGCGGAAGTCGTACACCTCCTTGATGAAGTGGTAGTTCTCCGACCAGCAGGCCATGGTGGCGGCGCGGGGCGACTGACTGGGCTCGAAGCTGGGCACACGTGTGGTCAGCACCGGCGGACCAACTGGGGGACCGTCGCCGATCCACCTCCGCCACCGCCGGCGCCCCGCCCACTTCTGCGCGCGCCGCCCACCTCCACACTTAGATATGCCCACAGATATCCAAGCCGGCCCCGTTGGCGCCCGCGGCGACCTGATTGCTCCTGCGCCCGTGACTTATACGGGTTCCATCGCGGCCACGGCTCACATGGGCTTCCTGTCGCCAGTGTGGTTTACATTGTCTCCGGTGACCCATACTGGCTGCCTCGTAACATGCCACAGCCACCTGACATGCCCATCAGCTAACATAGCCTAGTACCTAACATGCCAGTCACCTGGACAGTACAGCTGCATATTTGACAACAAACAGCAGCACAAACTGAAACAACAAACGTATCCGAAAACATTGGCATCTTTTGTGTATTGGTTGCGTTCAGCCGAACTCCTGACCTATTATTGGTGGGCAGGGTTCTCACATCGCATATTGGCATGAACATCATTGTTGCTGAAAATAAATTACACGAACTGAACTGGTATGCATGCATTTACACCAGTTTTGGCAATGTAGAACAGAAAGCTGGATGCGAGCCTGCATCAGTTACACTGAGAACAAATAGCTGCACTAAACGATGTAAGCAGACCTAAATGATACCTTTAAGATACCCAACCGAGCGGAACCAACTACATACACTCCCGATGTATATAGTAATCTTCATGGCTGAAATAACCCATTTTACAATAGATGAGCATCCACCTACACCCAGTATATGGGATGGACAGTTCCTCTTCTCACTCGTTTACAACTTCATTTCGCTCATGTGCACCTCATCCGAAAGATGACAACCACATTGGGTGCGCCTGATGACAATTTGTACGATAAATGAGTGTAACTTGGCGCCTGCAATGCTAACATTAGTGTATACAAGGAGCCACCTGATTTGAAGCCATTATGGTTACTCGCGTACATGGCACGTGTGCCAGCGGAGCTGGCGGGTGGCGTCCTCGCGCTGCCATTGTTCTCGACCACAGGTGGGAGGATGACGGCGAGTTAAAACTGCTGTAGCTGATAGCGACGCGCCTTGCTCCTGAAATATTTGGTTATATGTAAAGCTGTTGAGTAGTGGAATTTCACAGTAACTGACTTACACCAGTATACTTAGGTGCAATGCTAATCCAACTCATCACTGCACGTAATATGTGTTCTTCGCTTAGGTGGGGCTTGCTGATGATGCATTGCTATGATGAATCGTTGCATACTTCGGTTATCAAAAATCATGCTGCTCCATATGGCATAGCTTTGTTATGGACCAGGATCATACTGAATGCCAAGAAGCAGGCAGTTTTGCTACCTGCTTATGTTCATCGGTTACGTTTAATGCAACTGCAAATTGAGATGCAATCGTTTTCGATATTGGCGAGGTGCCAAAGCGAAAATACTCGCCGTTTGAAACGTTGAACAATGGTTCGCGTTGACCATGCAGTTATTTGTGTGGCTAGTTACCAGTGTATTATGCTAATTTTATGCACATTTTGCTTAATAAGTGCCAGAAATGTATTTTTTAAAGCAAGCTACTACACCAGATCGTGTGGAAGAACACCCCTAGTTTGCGGGTGTATTGCTACACCCAGATTACAGGACTACTTTTGGATCAAAGTTGATATTTTGGAGCTTTTCGGAATTCGTTGATGGGTGGTGTAGCACAACCACCACAATGAGCTGCAACGAACACCCTTAGTGGAATATTATTGCACTGATACGGTCCAGAAACGTACTTTAACAGGGTTACGGGATCTGAAGAAGCCCAAAACACCTTTTTGATTAGCTAAAATGTTCAACGTTCATCCATTATTCTTGTATCTTCAACAGAAGTCTTCAGTGTTATTCTGTCGCCGTGATTTTTCGCATTATAAGCGTCAATATTTTTATGTGCACACGAGTATCACGAGCCCTTGCCACGCCACAAGAATATGCATGGAGGTAGAACAGCCATTTACACAGATGGCATTAGCTGTTCGGAGCCTACTTCATCTATACTATAGTAGTATAGTATAGTATTCATCTATACTATCTATAAGTAGTCTAGGAGAAATGGATTTGGATGATTACCAGATCGGATTTATCGGCTTTACGACATATCGCTGCGGTCACAAGGCGTCACCAATCTCTCACGCAGATTGGTCGTGGGCGAAAAGCAGCGACAGGTGGAACTCGAACCCGAAATCTTTCGATTGTGAGACGAGCATCTAACCCCCAGACCACTCGTCCCCTCAAACATGACTGTAAAGGATAGAAGACTCAAGTGTATTCATTAAGTTGATAGTAGAAGTTGCACAGTATGATTCCCAAATGATGCATGGGCACAACAATTCGCGTCGGCGTCAGCAGAGATTCGAGGACCGACACTCAGCGGCACCAATGATGTTACATTCCTGAGGATCGCTCTGCCCTCTCCGCGCCGGGGATCGCCCCTGCCGCGTGCGGTCCACGCAGCTGGGGCAGCGGGCGCCCACCTCCGCGCTCGGCGTCACACAGGCAACCGGCCCACAACACCGCCGAGGGATCACGAGCGATCAGTCCAGCTGGCCAGCGCGCGCGCCTTACGAGCAGCACCACACGAGCACAGCAGCTTCACAGCGCAAACAGGTCGCGGCGTATCTCCACGAACACACGGCGGCCACACGCCGCCGATGGTATTGCGGAGAAACGAGCGGCCGCCGCCGTCACGTCGAGAACGCCAACAACGGCAACACGAGGTGGGAGCGACTGGCGAACACGCCAGCGCCGTCACTCTTCGTCGGCCGACTCGCTGCTGTCCTTGTCCTCCTCCTCCTCCTCTTCTTCTTCCTCCTCGTCGTAGTCGTCCTCATCGAGCGCCTCGCCCGTGTAGTAGAGCACGGCGCGCGGCACGATCCGCTCGCGAATGTAGTGGCCGATCTCGTAGTCGGCCGTCAGCAGGTTGCGCAGCCCCTCGTCCATCTCCGCCACGGGAACGTTCGGTACTGCGGCGCGCACACATCATCACCTCACGGCGCGCACACGACTCCGCCGGCACCCTCGGCAGGTCTTCACGCATTTCGACTCCACCGTACATAGGAAACTATCTGGAAGACCAGTTTGCCACACTTCTACAATCCGCATGTGGTTTTCAGACTATGGATCTGCACGCTTCGATGTTCCAAAAAAAGGAATGCAGACCTAACTCACACAAAGCCTTGCTGATCAAATGGCAATTGCCCACGACTAATGCCATACCTACATATGTACACCAAGCTACTTCCTTTTTAGGATGCATCGATTGAATTTCACTACTTCGTGTTGGTGAAGTCGGGGGATGCGACTCACTCCACCTGCACTTTACAATATTTGACATATTGCTGTTAGCATGGACCCAGTCAACAGAGGGAGAAATTGGGCACGAAAATACAGGAAAGAACAGCGATCCACACGTACCGGGAGGGGGGTTGAAGAAGTTAAAGAACGAGTCCGTCTGAACTGTTTTGGTGACGATGCGCATGGTTCCGTTTGTCTTGTGCTTCTGCGTCTGCGTCATTGTCTTCAATGTAACGTTCTTCCCATCAAACCAGTGTATTACGCAGCCCTGGAGTACACATACATACAGTTTGTTTTCAAGTTGCATATGCATACAAACGCTTGCAACTACAGACCACATGGACACTAAATTGCGCAGGTGACACGGCTTACTGCATTTGGACATCAATATTGATATCAATGCCCACCAACACAAGGATACAAATGCTATGACTGGGTATCACTTCAATGACAAACGAACTTTGTCGGGGAAGACCAGTCTGCTTTGCACACCGACACAGTGGAACTTGTCGGATGTGAATTTCCATGATTGCCGGCTATCACCACGTAAATCCAACTTCAGGGGAAATGTAGATGCCACGATCCAACCGTTTCGAGTAAAGATCCAACCGTTTCATGACGTCAAGACAGGCAATTCGCAGTCAAACAGCTCGGCTAGGAGAGCGTCGATCTGCGCTGGTCTCCAGTGTTCTAACAAAGCAGGATTTCGGCAGCTACACGCGGACGCATCAAATGGTCGGCCTCCAACTGACCACACGAGACCAGGAACGCGGCAAAGGGGCGGCCACAGCGAACTCTTGGCGGCACGTTAAACTACCCGCTTAAATTGTGTTATTGAACTGGAATTCCTGGTTCGCTCTTGTGGAAAGGGTTAGGCCAGGGTTCACGCAAAGAGGTTTGCTTAACATGGGAACCTGTTCCGTGAAGCTGTCCCAGCACTTGTAACACTGGAACTAGTCCTTAATTATAATTATATCACGGCCGCGCTTCGATGGAATCACGTCCTGCACGTCGATACGAATTCCGTATGTGGTTATAGGACTCCAAGAGCAGACAAAAGCTTGGAAATCAAGAGGCAAGAATTGTGGCTCCAAAGCATTGACTCAAAAATTACACAATACCTCCCGGCACCGATGAATCTTGGATTTTGCCAAGGTGACATCATTATGAGGGGGTGCCTTCTCGAAGTCATAGATTAAAACAATTTCAGGTCGGTGCAATTGAGTGTCCCTGGAGCGGGTGCCTTCGGATGAAACACTCAGGGCGGAGGGGTGTGCACTCCATCGTCCCTGGAGCGGCGCCATGTTTTAGCCCGTAAGTGTGTCACCTTTCCATAGAGGGATTCCTGTTCTGACTCCCTTGTGTTCGCCCCTAGCTCAAGGGGATAGGAGGCCCAAATTCAACGATACATTAGCCAAAATGAGTCGAAATCAACCTAAAATTTAGAAGCCGTTCCCTGGTCATGCCGGGAGCCTTCTGCCCCACCACGTTATGGCCATGGGCGCCTTTCGGGTCCCACGGGGTGGGGCTGGTCCCTCTCCGCGACCGCTCCTGCCCCCTGGCTCGTCAGATTTCATGGCAGACGATCCTCAGGCAACCTTGGCACTTTTCCAGGACGTGAGAGGGTTTTCGGCCAGCCAATTGCTGTTTCTCGACTGGTCTCTGCCTTCGCTCGAGCTTCGAATCAGTCAACTACAAATGAAAAGTTCGAATCAGAATTCAAATATTGATTTGTGGAAATGGAAACATGCAGCCTCCGAGAGCGTACACCTACCGTTGACTTGATTATCTCAGGTCCCTCGAACGTGAAGGGTTCGCTCCTGTATGGTGCACACCTCATGATGTATTGTTTGCCTAACACCAGATTCCCGAAGTACTCGTTGGAAGAGAAGTGGAAGTACAATGAGAAGCCCTGGAAGATGACACGAAACGTAAACATCAGTGTGGTGATACCAGAACGTCATGTGGATCAACTGGTGCGTAGACAAAAGTGTACAATTATTACTGCAATGGCAAGAGAGGCATATCAAAATGGTACTTAGGACACATGTGCTCTCCAAACCAAGATCAAAATTACAATGAAAGTAATTCCGTTGAAAACAGTACGAACCGGCTAAATTCGGGCAACCATCCGATCATTTTAGAGGGACAAGGAAAGTTACAAAAATATATTTCAATAACTTCAAAGGCGAAAATGAAACAATCATCCTTGTGATAGCATTTTCGGTTATCCACATATTTTCACTTTTATTATTCCTTGATGTAGGCAAGATGGAAAAAGGCAAGACTGGAAGATGGAACCATAGCCTTCGTTACATATATTATCGTACAATGGCACCACTTCCTATTGCTGACTTCATTTACCTGACCACTTGTTGCAATGGGAGTGCACAATTATTGGCAACTTTTCTTCTATTTTCTAACCTCATATTGGTCAAGAAATCCTCTTCCCTGGTAGAATAAACAATTAAAAAGAACGTTGAAAATGGCCATGGGACCACATTAAACCAAATTATTTAACAATACAGTATCTGTTTAGCCTGGCTGAACATGTCTACATTTTGGAACATAAGTGCATATGTCGTGCTCGGGAACACCTATTACGTAGCAATTTAACGACCAACGTGCTCTGGTACAAAGCGCAGTCCGATGAATCCCACAACTGGCAAATATAACTGATATTCACTTGATACTTATCAATCCGAAGTTAGCCAGCTGGAACGCAAGTCGAGCATAAAAATCACATCCACCTTTCGCAGTACTGGCTAGCTTACCATGGGGTCTTTCTCGTGGAACTCGATCCTGATGTCTGTGAGGTGCCTCAGGATTGGTTCGTCGTGTTCCTGGATCATCTCAGCCAACAGGTCGACGTTTTTAAACACAGTCAGCCAAAAGTCGGGGATGCCCTGCGACAGGTACAACAGTAGTCATGCCCACTTTCACACGGATCACGTTGTCCCGACTCCAACCATAGACTCTTGGGAAGATTGCGACGATTGTCCACTACCGGCAATAACCTTTGATACGTACAGCGGCAAGCTGGGGCAGTGGAAGGCTTATCGTCACAAATGCGTAAACACTGGGTGAATTGTAACATCTCAGAAAAGGCGAATGCACATGGTTGTCTCAACAACAGCAAATGACGCCACTGCCACGCAATTGGCGCAGCGGCGAGAGTACAGAGACAACAAACTTACATGAGAACTCATAAACACAGACACGTCTACCATTAACATATTACAGTTAGCACGTTGTCGCATGACTCCGAATTCTAACCTGAGAAAGAAAACATGAAACGACTGGGTGTGGAAGCTATGGTTATCGGGAAGACTAGATGGTGTTCGTGGGTAGAATGTACGACAGTGGCATGATGCCACTGTCGACTACGCACATATGACGATTAAAGGGCTTCACTTGGCACGAGGACACCATAAAGCCGAACGCAACCCGCACTTGGCCACACTAGCATTTCAAACCTGCGGTCCCGCTCGCTCTCAAAACGCGCGAACTCGTAAACCTCGCTTGGCATACTGTGAGCTGGCAACTCTTCAAGCCCAGCGAACGAAAAGTACAATAGCAACATCGACCACCGGGTCCCTTCAGCTTCAGAGGCCACCTAAGGCCGTCAGCGCTTAAGTGGCCTCTGGCAATGTCGGTGGGCCCGTCTAAATTTCTCGGCCAGCCCGGCGGCACTTGTCACGCCTGCACGACAGCTTTCCGTGACGTCACCGACGGCCGTGACGTCACACAGACGTCACGCGGCGCCGGCCCACCAGGCGGGACCGGGGTAGTCTCACACGGCGCGCGCCCGTGCCGCGACGGCGCCGAGCGGCCCTACGCCCGGAGCCGCGGAACGGTCCGGCTCAGCTGGTCCGCATATCCTGGCAGATGCGATCCGATCTGTTCTAGACTGTCCAACAGCAAAACTGGCAGCCTGGTATCGTGCGCGACACGGGAATTTAGACAATTTCAATTCCGCAGTCTCCTGTACCGGCGCAGCTTGCAAACAGGGGGGGAGCAACTCACTTAGTGTCAGGCCATTACGGGGAGCTTCGGCACAAAGACCAGGCTCGTTGGCCATACTCTGCTTGGTATCTACTAGATGTCAACAGGGTAGTGTAACAATGCCGGTCGAAGCATTGCGACTCCACCTACACCGTACTGTAATATCCGACTTCCAATGTCAGGGGGTCGGCATGATGCAGTATGTTCAAATCCACTTTCACTTGGCCGTCAGTTGTGACTAAAAATCTTCTAATTTTAGTATCGAAGATCTAGCTAAAATGTCGAATGGTATATATCCGATTTGTACGCAATTCCATAGACGGAGCCAGGGCCTGTGTTCCGCCCAACACAATTAAAAACATGTAAACAGTGATTGAATGTCACTCATGCTAGGTGTGCATTAATTTCATGTAGCTAAATTCAACATAAATTGCACGTTATTTATCGCTTGGGCTTATATATATATATATATATATATATATATATATATATATATATATATATATATATATAGTTATATCCATATCCATATAGGCACGCAATCCACTACATGTCATTAAAGGCCACACCCTGTCTAATGGACGCGATCACAGAAGACGGTCAGCCCACAGCACGTCACGAAGGCACCACTTTGTCCCTGGACACCCCACAGTAGGTTGGCAGCCGCTGCCGCCACTGTAGGCGGACGTCTGAGCCGGTACCGACCAAACAACGGCCGGTCCCGGCAGACTTCGTCACGTAGTGTCGCATCGATTTGCGTCGGCATGACCAAGGTCTGGAGCATGTCGCCTTGAGAGATGCTAGCGAATAAGATGTCACGGTAGCGGATCTGGACCTGGGTTAGACCAGTGGTAACCGACCTCGCAGGCATAGCGCCCAGCCGTGCTCACTCCACGAATGTCCACACTGCACTGGTCGTAGTTATGCCCTTGGGCCGAAGTGCACGTCCCCCAGAAGCAACAAGCCTAGTGTTGACTTCTCAGCCCTATTCACCTGCCCGAGACAGCCTGCCTCATCAGTGGGGAACTCATCGGGAGCACTACGCCGGCGCCGACTCGGCCGGAAATCGCCGGACGCCCGTAGCCGCGACCTACCTTTGTGTACTCGTCCATGCCGGCCGGCGGCGGCGGCGGCGGTGGAGGACTGGCCGGGTCGCCGATGGACGTCTTCTCCAGGCCCTCGGCCAGGTCGTCCAGCGGGAAGTCGCACTCGGTGTCCGTCGGCTCGCGCAGGCCCAGCACCACCTCGCTCCGCTGTCGGTCACGTGACGTGGGTCACGTGGAGCGCTCTAGTCTGTTGGTGGCGGACCACGGCCGACCGTCCGGCACGGGATCACCAGCAACGCCCAGAATGTGCATCATTGTTGACGGTACTCCACAAGCCCGGCGAACGTAACGCACGTTCCCGATTTAAGCAATATCATACGCTTTGGAAGTGATAAGCTGAGAAGGGGCGACGCTGAATGATGCCCACATGTTAGCCGATAAACGAGACTTACGAAACGAGACGAGAAAAGCGGTTCTCGATAGCCACAGCTTGCACATGGTCGTAGTGCTGAGTGGCTACTATAAAATGCAGTGATCGCCAACGCTGGTCAATACGTTGAGTGGTTTTCGCCAAGCTCAACCCTCACCTGGTTGTATAAGAGCACCTGGTGGAAGTGGTACTTGCACTCCAGCGAATGCACATCCCGGTAGAACTCAGCTTCCAAGTTGATCGCCTCGAGCTGTATGTTCTTGAGCGCCCTGATGCGTCTCTTTACTACCTTTGGAAGCGCCTGAAAGCCGTCCAGGGTTATAACGAAACATGATAGATGGCACGAACGGTCATCCGTAAAGAGCACAGATAACAAACATCAAAACCACCGGGCGGCTACTTCCCTGCATCACATACCCCCCCCCCCCCGATAATCCCCTTCACACAATCCATCTTCCATACAAACAAATTACAACCACGCCAGCATGAAGCCGTGCAACAGGTACTTGTAGCACGTCCCAGACCACCTGTCCCGTAGGAGGTTGTGCGACTGACGCGTCCCGGCAGCGGACAGCACGGAACGGAACCCTGCTCTGCTCACCGCAATGTAGCCGGCCGGAGAGTCGACGACGCCGTTGAGGCGACCCTGCAGGGCAGCCAGCACCTCCTCGGACTCCTGCATGAACCGGATGGCGTCGGTGTCGACCGGCTGGTATGTAACCCCGCCGGCCATCAACCTCTCATCGTACACCGCCTCCACCTTCTCCACCGGCTTCGAGTCGTCGGACATGGTGGCGTCGTGCAGGAGCGCTGCTGGGCACGGCGTCGTATCACACGCCAATGCACGCACAGACGGTGATTGGGCGCGGCTACCGGACTGCCGCATGAGACGACGCTGGTGTTGGTGGCCGTCGTGCACAGCTGTGGACGCACCGCCATGTACTGTGTAAGTGCTTGTGAACAGCACGCGGCAATTGACCCGATGGCACTTCACATTTCAGGATCGAACTGACGAGATACTGCCCACAAATATCTAACCCGAGGGTGGACACCAAATTAAATATTCTGCCCAGTGCGAATCAAATATACTCGTGGATAAATTGCTTTGGATGCAACAATTTTTTTTTTCATTTCAATGAACACTTGAAGGATATAAAATGAAATTCAAGCAAACATAACATGATTATCGTAAAGTCTTAGCCACTGGCATGACCCGAGCTAGCTTTGGCCAGTATCCACCAATCTGTAAGATCAGTTAGGATATCATTCCCAGAATGAGCATAGGTCCCAGCTCTTGCTTTGTTGGCCAAACACCGTTTAATTTTCTGAAGCATTCCCTGATAATTAACACATTTGAGGACCTGCTCGGATGCAAGTGCATAATAAACATACAGGATGGCAACTATTTGCAGACATTTTCTTCCTCTTTAATGCAGTGATGAATTATTCGTGAAATAAGGTGGAAATACCACTTTCTGAACACTCAATCGACATCCTTCTCCAAGAAGCATCGACATCCTACTCCTCGATGCGTGCTTATGAAGTCTTTGTGTCTCTTTTCTAGCAGTATCTCGTTTATAAGCATCATGTTAATGCTCTCGACAAGGAATGGTGATACATGAACATTTTGAACGCAATTTCAGGCAAAGGGATTAACTACAATATGATATAGCGTACAATACCAGTTTAGAGCATAGGTATTTTTATCCCTGTCCCGAATATAGCTTTTCCTAAATGATGCATCTTAAAGCAAATGATAAAGGTAGTCATATGTACCTACACAATTGGCTCAAAATGAGTCTGAAAGACATCAAAAGCATTTTAAACGAAACTGATTCCATGACAAATTTCGACATCTCACTGTGCTCGCTTAGACATCTCACACCCAACGAAAAACCATTATTTTAACCCTGCTTTAATGATACGAATTGAAGCTTTGCCACATTCCCCAAACCAGGGATTGGGCCAGCTGCGAGCACCGAACCCCGTCTGAGTCACAGAGTTTATTTAGCAGTACTTTCTCCATATATTGACCAGGTGGCGATTGGGCTCTTAGCGTCGCTAGGAGTCACATAGCGTCGCCAACCTCTCACGCCAGTTGGTCGCGGATGGACTCGGTATGAACACGGCAGGGTACCAATTGAGACATGCAAAATAATAGACTCCCTTCTCCTGCAAGTGTCAACGTTCTTACATGGCCGAAAGGTCGGCGCCACCTGTTAATAATTATATGCATCTTCGGTATTGTACATTGGACACGAGATGGCGTGGAAGCCATGACTAATCGGGAGCGATATTGTGTGAGGCGGTGGTGCGGGGATGACTCGGAGGGAAGGATGCTGTACAGCGTACTTGCTGTACAAGGCCAAATGGATGACGCATGACGGTGCACCATCACGCGTCTGAAAACCAGTCAGACCTAGAAGGATACTTCCCCAATATTATACTTCTAACACCCCACCCGGTGTCCTTTCAGAACAGTTAAGTTAGCTTTTTGGGCTTAAGGGCACCTCAATTGCTACCACTTTCCAGAGCACCAAAAAATGAACTCTCATATTCTATCTACAATAGAACAATAATAACATTTATAACGATATTCCTCAATATGTTCAACTGTGCAGGAACTGCAGTCAATGGTTTTGAAATTGTCTATACCGGACGTTAACTGCCATCCCCACCTTAAATATTGTTGCAACCGAAGCTGCTAACTAGAACCACCAATACTGATTCTAGCGCGAACAGTGGCATCACCTGCTTATTACAACAGGCACTAGTGCCTCACCACTACGTCGGTTGAAAATGAGCCCACAATCGTGCCCATCTTTCCAGATGATTGGAGATCTTACTCTGTTCCATCACAATGCTGCTTGAAAGTCTGTGACGTTTGCCAAACTATCGCCAAGGCACATGTGCATTTCACTTATAGCTCTATGTTCACCCATGTATTTTACCTATCATGCAATGTGAAATATTCACTAATTAAAGCAGCATTCAGCATTCACTTATTAAAATAAAATTGCCATGATATTCACTAATCCATTATGAAGTCCTAACAACATAGGGGTACAGCTTGTAGTTTACCCTCCTCATGGAATGTCATTATTTAACTAGGCATAGGCATCTTCCGTTTTACTGAAGGGCAAGCCATGGTGTTTACTTAGCTAAGGCATACACAATTTACTCAAAAACATCACAATCTTATCATGTTTACCCATACAATACCTCAGTGCGCGCGGATTTGACAGTGAAAGGCTAATTGCTGCATTACCACCGTAGTAGATTGCCCACCCTTCCAAGCTTCATATTTTCTCCAAAATTGCTATCAATTCAGCATCACAAGCCCCCCACATTATGAATGACTCAAGTCGGTTGAAACACTTGGTGTGGGGAAAAAGACAGCGTATGCCTCCCCGTGCGTTTCGGGCCTGGCCACTTGGAGACTCCTCATGTGTGACGTCATCGCCACAAGGTATTTAAGACGATGGCAACACTTAACTTAAATTATTAATCATGCCAAGAATGCTCAACCTGTAAGAAAAACTTCCGTTTTATCCATGAAATATTACTACCGTTTTTCGCAAACAAAAACCATTACGTGAAACTTGTTCAATGGCTGGTTGGTTATTGTTTTTTACGACACGTCGACCGTTGAGTCATGTAGCGTCGCCAATCTCTCACGCCGGTTGGTCGCGGGCAGAGAGTAGCGACAGGTGAGACTCGAACCCACCACCTTTCGATTGTGAGACGAGCATCTTACCCCTAGACCACTCGTCCCCTTTTGTCCAATGGCAATCAGAATGGTGGTTTAAATCCAGCAAGTTTAGAAAAAAAATTGATTTGCTGCTGCAAACAGAGCAGTCAACTTCTTGAGATCAACCCAGATAAAATACACGTTCACAATTGTATCAAATCCTACCCAATACGATCCAAATCCAGTCAAATCAAACAATCCCAGCCATGTCATGTTCTACTCTCGCACTAACCAACTTGTTTATAGTTGGTTGGTTGGTTGGTTATTTGGGTTTAGAGGCGCAAGAACTGCGTTGGTCATACAGCGCCCATAACAATATTATATGGACAGCTGGAGATGATTGGTTCAGACAGTAACACACGAACCTTCACAATAAAGGCAGGTCATTTCGAGCTTCTAGTGTTGCGTGTCAGTGTGTGTGTGTGTGGGGGGAAATTGCTCTGAAGTCGCATGGACGGTTGGACACCCAGGACATCGAGGAGTGACAGCGACTGCATACCTCCAAAAATACGTCTTCGATCATTGGCAAGCAGGAGGCATGATATCAGAACGTGACGCACTGACAGCGGTGCATGCCATCGAGGACAGTTTGGCATGTCCTCCCCACAGAGCAGATGGTGGTGTGTTGAGTGGGTGTGCCGCAGCCGAAGACGCCAGAGTAAAACCTCGTCCCGCCTCGTCCTACGGTAGGACGAGGGCCACTCTCCAAGACATGGTTTGATTGCTCGTAATTTGTTGTCCTGCAACGTATCCCAACTATACTGCCATAAAAAAAAACAAAGGTCACGATAGTGCGGTAATATTATCTCGCTGGGAGTGGCATAGATCGTAGGTATGGGGCTTGGGCTGCTCGCTTCGCAGCAGCATCCGCTGCCTCGTTCCCCCACGATGCCGACATGGCTCGGGATCCAACAGAGGACAGTAGCCTTTCCAGCTTGAGCCGGCAGTAAAACAGAAAAAGACGACGTTAAACATCCTGTACAATAGGGTCAGGTGGGCTAAACTGTCTTAGCGTCCAGCGACTGCTGATGGAATCGGTAAAATGACATGCGAGTGCTCCCGCCCCACTTCAACAAAACTGAGGGCATTTGTGATGGCAACCAGCTCCGATGTGTAGACCGTTGCATGTGGTGGTAGGGAAAAAGATCTTGACAGAGACCCAGAAACAAATGCACTGCCCACACTGGCGTCAGTCTTAGATCCGTATGCATAAATCTGGACGTATCCCTCGAATGAGGCTATGTGTTCAGTAGTAAGTGCACGTGATGGAACGTGCATGTGCACGTGATGTATTTGGTCGGGACCTTCAGAAACGCTTCGAAGAGTTCCAATGGCAGAAACCAACTCATCCATGGTGAATGGTTCGTTATAGCATAACCTTTCAGGAGTGGAAAAGTTCAATGGCTTTTTCTCACAGTCTGCTTTGCGGCGCCGTGCTACTTATCCTGTCAAAAGCTCTGAAGGCGCGGCGTCTCGCCCCGATTGCCTTACGACATTCCTCCGTCCACCACGGGACGGGTGTGCGACGAGGAGCGCCGGCAGTAAGAGGAATGGAGTCAGGGCCGGTCTGGACCAGAACGCTCGTAAATTCCTCCACCGACACAGGTGTATTGTCAGGCCACACTGAAAATCCTCCAGTTGTGTTTCATATTCTGACCAGCCAGCCTTCCTAATATTCCATCGGCGCGGTCGCGTCCCAAGTACAACGCCATCTTGGTAGTTCAACCACAGTGGAAAATGGTCTATGCCGAGGGGGTCATCGGCCACGGTCCAGTCCAGTCCAGTCCACAAATTGGGTGATTTGTGGACTGCATCGACTTGGTCCAACGTCGAGGTACGGCCGGAGGGCAGGGTAAAATGGACCGGGT
Source organism: Ashinkailepas kermadecensis (assembly GCA_034440615.1). Lineage (NCBI taxonomy): Eukaryota > Metazoa > Arthropoda > Thecostraca > Neolepadidae > Ashinkailepas > Ashinkailepas kermadecensis. The sequence continues at coordinate 133,396 of JAOTOM010004930.1, read as the reverse complement.
TGATTGATTGCTTATTTGGGTTTAATGGCGCGCCAACTACAGGGTCATTTGGCGCCCAAAAATGGACCGGGGTTCCGGTATTTAAAATGCAGAACGATTCATCATGCATCAATGATTCTAATAACTGACCACGTGTATTAATGTCATCACATCCCCATGCCGTGTGGTGGGCGTTGAAATCGCCTAGTAGTAAGACCGGTGGGGGGGGGGGGGCTCGGACATCAGGCATCGTAGCTCACTGGATGGGAACCCAGCACCGGGCGGCAGATAAAGCGAGCAGATAGATAAAACCCGGTGGTTAAAATGCACTCTTGCTGCAACGGCCTGCAATTTGGCGTAGAGCGCTAATCTCCGCGCTGCCACGCTGTGGTGGACAGCCAGCAGCACACCGCCGTGCGCAATTGTGTCGGAGGATTGTCTTTTCTATAAAAAAAAAACAGATTAGCATTTGAGGTTGAACAAGTAGGCTGGCGTCACCTTCGTTTCCTGCAGACAGATGGCCGCCGGAGAGTGGCGAATTAAAAGCGCCTGCAGCTCTTCAATGCTGGTCCTCAACCCCCTACAGTTCCACTGTAAAATGGACCGGGGCTGATCCATTTCAAACGAGTTAGAGTAGGTATGTAGAAATATCAGTTGCTATCACAGAAGACAATCGCACAATCCCAAGGGTCCATTGTTGGTTGGTTAGTTATTGGTTTTACGACACATCGACCGTTGAGTCATATAGCGTCGCCAATCTCTCACGCCGATTGGTCGCGGGCGAAGAGTAGCGACAGGTGAGACTCGAACCCACAATCTTTCGATTGTGAGACGAGCATCTTACCCCTAGACCACTCGTCCCATACCAAGGGTCCATTGTAAAAGCAGTGAGTGCATAGGTTGACGACATGTAACGTATGTAGAATATGCTAAGTGTGTATTTTAAAAAGGTAGGTAAAACAGGTCAGTTCACGACGAACTAACCGAAGCCAACGAACTAGCCGGTGCCTACGATGGCACACCAACACTCGGTCCAAGGGACTGGGACCTAGGGCGGGAGCTCGGCGATCCTTGGCCCGGCGGAGAGCCAGACGTCGGCAGGCCTCGCTTCTGGGAGCCCAGTCGGGGTGGGGGTGGGGGGAGGGCCCATCCTGTACGAAGCCGGTCCCTCCACTCGCCGTCGCAGCGACGGGGTGGCCGGCCTTTGGGGTGGAGCCTTGTCAGCCGCTTGGCGGCTCATCGCTCGGGCCTTCTCCATATCTACGAGACGCGCTCGCTTCGCTTCGCGAGCTCGCCTTTCGGCTTCTTGGTAAGTAAGTCTGGCCTCGGATATCTGAATTGGTCGGTTTGTGCCACGGGACGGAGATGGAGGTGCGGAAGAAGAGGTTGAGTGTGGGGCGAGGTCTGACTCGAGGGAGGGGTCGATGATTCAGGAAGGGAGGAAGGGAGGATGTGGAGAGGAGGAATTTGGAGGTGGTGCCGATACATGGGGGAGGCGAGGGGGGGTTGGAGGAAGGACGGGGAGTGAGATGGGGGATTCGTGGTGGATGGGCAGGGGCTGGGCTTGGGTGGAGGGATCGAGCAGGTCTCTGACAGCTGGACCTGTGTCCACTCCACACCCCTAGGTGTTGTTCGGGATGAGGCCTCGGACGGTTCGTCAGCGCATCCACTGGTGGTGGGCGGGGCTATGGTCGCCTCGGCAACGCTTTGAGTGGGCCGCCCCTGCCTCACCAGAGACGCAAGGGGCACACCAAAGGCTCGAAGGAGGGCAGTCAATTTATCGATGAGATCAGAGGCCTTATCGGGCTGTATATGTTATGGAGGTGTCAAGATTAGGACCTGGCGTTGTATTTTTAACTTTAGAAGCGTAGGACGTTTTGGGATGGGATTGGTCATATAAGTCTCTTGCTTCCCGAAAGGTTATTTCTTGTGTGTGTTTGATTGCTATTTCTTTTTCTTTCAAGTGGGACGGGCAAGTTCGATCAGAAGAAGTGTGGTGGTTTTGTTCTCTAACGCAGTTCACACACTGGGGGGTCGCGGAAGTACACTGCTCGAAAATATGGTCGTTGGTTATTGGTTTTACGACACGTCGACCGTTGAGTCATGTAGCGTCGCCAATCTCTCACGCCGATTGGTCGCGGGCGAAGAGTAGCGACAGGTGAGACTCGAACCCACAACCTTTCGATTGTGAGACGAGCATCTTACCCCTAGACCACTCGTCCCCTCGAAAATATGGTCGTTGGAGGCACATTTGCCACATGCTGGGCGATTTCTGCAGAATTGTGTCGTATGTCCATATCTCTGGCACCTGAAGCAGCGCATTGGGTTGGGCAGGAAGACACGCACGTATCCTACACGCAATTCTGATGGTATGTCTGGTCTGTTAAAGGTCAAAATTATGTTATTTGTCGTGACTGTGTCCGCGCCACTCCTCACCGTCATCCTTATCGCTCCCATGACTCCTAACTCTGACAATCTTTCAACCATCTTGTCCTCTGGTACGTCGTTCAGGTCATAGCAGTTTATAATACCCCGAGATGTGTTTTTTGTTTGATGGGGTTCTACTTTAATTTCAATCCTCTCATCCACTCTCGTATCACCTTTCCGCACAATGTACACACACTCATAGTTTCAGGGCATTCTCCGTCACCTTGGTCACCACAAATTCAACCTCCAAAGCACCATCCTTTAACTTTTCGCGTCTAGAGATCTTTCAAAATTTGGCCCAGCCGTTTCGTCTCTGGAATGGAGACAGAGAGGCAAGATTCCTCGAGTCCTCTGAAAATAAGGATACGAGCAGGGGGAACGTTTTCCACACCTCAGTCTGGGTTAGGGAAGCCCACACCCGCGAAGGGCCGGAGGCTGGTCTGGCCCCTACGAGGGGCCAGGGGTAGTTGTTTATTGTGGTTGCCATGCAGTGTGATTGTGTTCTGCTCCCCGTGACGCCCCACCGCTTAGGGGCCATACCGGGAGGGGGGGGGGAGGGGGGACGCCTGAATCCCGTGGGCAGGAGGACGCCGGGCGCCCGAGGAGCTATATGGGGCGGGCGACGCCATCATCCGGCCGGGAAACAGAGAGAGACTCACCACCCCGACCAGAATTCAGCGCCGCCCACCCCTCGACTCATGCCGGCCAGGCCAGCAGGCGCTGGGCCGGGCCCAGACCTTCGGCCTGAGGCGACATGTCGCTTGGCCCGTATGGGGCCCTACGGACAATGGGGTGCACATTTTAGCATTGGGGGTAGTTTCAAATAGTGAGGAATGATAATGCACCTGCACCCCCAAAATTACAGAAATAATACACTTGGGACCTGCTTTACCACTCTATAACACACTGGGTGGCACCACTCATGGTCTTATTTGTGCTTGCACATAAACTCCAGCTGTGCATTCAGATCACATCAGGTGAGCATCTAATATCTCTGACATGCACCAGGCATGCAGCTGCCATGTTTTGCAGACTGGACCTACACAGCATATGCATGCTCTATATGTGCAGCCTGAGATACAAATGCATCAGATGTGCACACGTCACAGATTGCAGTCTGGCATATAGAGACTGGCTGGCTGCTTCATCCTCAATCAAGTCATGGGCTGTCGCATCCCGCCCCCACCAAAGCACATTGGCAGCATAACATCAGAGGCACGACAGTTTTCCTTCAAAACGTTAACATAATGGGGGAAGTCACTTTTTGTGGAAGCCAAGCATCAAAATGAAACGTTTGAGAAAAAATTGTTCCGTATTTGAAAGATACATTCATTTGCCATACAGAAATTGAACCTATTTTGGATTACTTGCTTATAAACATTGTATATTTGTTCTCAAAGACAATCTTGCACGGTCCCACAGCACATATGATGGAAAAATGGTGTAGGGCAAGTAAAGTATGGAGGGAGTAATGGGATTCCACTCAATGACAGATCTGGGATTGCACTGAGGAATGTGGGGATATAACTTTGGGAGATGCCTACATGCTGTCCGGTCAGGGGACCAGGAACAAAGCTAGATGAAATCCTCAAGGGGGTGATTGTCTCCTTCCCAGGCTTTACCCAGTGTGCATGCATCCATAGGCATTAGGGGTGGGAACATGGTGATGCACTGCAGGCATGTGCCCTAGTGAAAATTGACACCCCTCCAGGAAGGCTTGAGTGCACTGTAAAGCTTTTCAGCCAGAGGCGCCTCTCTGAGAGAAAAAGGGGCCCTTTCAGTGTGCTGGAGTGCACCCTGCTCTAAATTTTAAGCCAAAGGCACCCCTCTAGAGAACAAGGGACCCTCTCAGTGTGGTGGCTATTGGTTTTACTATGCATCAACTGTTGAGTCATGTAGTGCCACCAATCTCATGCTGAATGGTCCATGGGTGAAGAGGAGCAACAGGTGGGACTCCAACCCACAATCTTTTGATTGTGAGACAGGCAACTTACCCCTAGACTACTCATCCCCCACCCTTTCAGTGTGCTGGAATGCACCCTACTCTATAAAAAAGTAATGTTCAAAATAAAAACAAAATAATACATAACCTAACCTATCCTAATAATCCATGCAGGAAAACAATATTTTTTAAGTGGTCAATTTTCAAACAAATTTTTTCATAAAAAAATTCAAACAAAAACCTAACCTGGCCCAACCGGTTTTTGAAGAAAATTTCAATAAGAAAACAAAAAAAATCATTTTTGTAATACACCTTTTCTAACCTACAACAAAAGCCTAGCCTAACGAAACCTAACCCTTTTTGCTTCATGGAGGTAAAATTTATGTAAAACTTGTCTTGTGGTTACCTCAAACTACAACAAAACCCACAAATCCCCTGCTGCCTAATTCAGTTCAGTGTCCCATGCAGTTCAAAATAGCATGGTGGACATGTTGGATGTTCGTGTTTTGCACATGTGATGTGCATTTTTGTATTGATTTGAGGTAAAACATGGCTTATGTGGAAAAGGTGCATGCATTAAGCCTCTTGATTTCCTTAACTCATGCCTTCCTATGCTTGCACTTGGTCCATGCATTTAATCTCCCACTTGCAGATTTTTGCCATCTTGGTGCATTTCAGTGCTTATTTTTTAGGCTGGTGTTCCTTGAAAAGCAGTTTGCTGTATTTTGCAGTCTGGCCTGTATGCACAGTTGTTACAGATATAAAAATATTCCAGCCTAACACCGTTGTTTGCTTTATAAAGTCAAAAAGTGTCCAGGCTTAATAAGAGCCACAGGGGCCCATCTGGGTTAAGCCTGTCTAGAAAAGGTACTAGAAATGTACACTCTCACCCCAATCAATCCCTTATCTCAAGTTCCTAGGGAGCTATATATCCCAGCCTATCTAGCACCATTCACTTGCACACTCAACACACTCAACAATTACAAACTCCTTCCATCATACCCATTGTGCTATGATAGACAATCTCATCAGTATCACATCCCAAAGGAAGGTGCTGAATCCATTGCTAGGTACACCCTATATAAAGTTATAAAGGATTTAGACTTAATAAGAGACCCAAAGGCCCATCCAGGTAAGTCTGTAAATGGAAGATACCATAAACCTGGAAAAAAGAGCCACCCCAACCATCCCACATCCTGAAGATACCAGTCCTCCAATATCCCACACACCTATCAATGCCTATCTACCCTAGCTATCCAGCCATATTCCCCTGATCTCTCGTAACACATGTGGATTGAATGCCTTATCAATAACTGCCTAATCAATAATACACTTACTTAACATAAATCTCACCACATCCATCACAAATTAGAACTCAAAAAAATATTTTCCTGTCTAAAACATTTGTCCACCCTACTTTTAAATACATTCAATGAGGAACTCCCCACAACATCAGCAGGCAGACACAACATGTCTATATCTTTTTTCTAGGTAGGGGCTCCATGCTTGTACATAATATTCCAAGTGGGGTCACACTGGATTTATGGAGGCAAAATGTGTTTAAAACTTGTCTCATCATACCCAAAAACTCAATAATGTTGAGCTTTCTACCTGGTTTGCATCAACATAGCACTGGATAGGACTCAAAGGTATGTTAAAAAATTTCAAGTTGCAGTTTAAGACAATGTTTGATTTCTCATTGCCTAGCATGAAGTGGCCACTCATCTCCTCCACAAATGTATACTTTTCAGTTGGAAGGCAAAATAAAACCCTAAAAGGGGCTTGAAGTTGAGTAGGCAACATAGCATAAAAGTAGGATTCAAAATGAAGTAAAAATGCAACATGGCCTAACCTAGCCTAACCTTCCATGCAAGCATGGAATCTATCCATGCAACCTTCCAAACATGCATTTTTTTAATCAGATATTTCTAAAACTGTTTTTCCTATAAAAATTCAAACTAAAAAACCTAACCTGTTTGTGAAAAAAAAAGTTCGAAGCATTTTTCTAAAGCATTTCCCATCAAAAAACATCTTGCAGCAAAAGCCTAACCTAATTAACCAAACCCTTTGTATGCTTCATGGAGGTACAATGGATTTGTTGCAGCTTAACACAACTATGAGACAAGTTTTACAAACATTTTACCTCTATGAAGCATACAAAGGGTTTAGGCTTGGTTAAGTTAGGCTTTTATGGTAAGCTAGAAAAATGTTAAAATTAGAAGAAAAAAGTGTTTTCTTCAAAAACAGGTCAGGTTAGCCTAGATCATGCTAGGTTTTTAAATCCGAAAATTGTTGAGAAAAAAATTGTTTGAAATTTTGTATTAAAAAAATATGGTATTATTGTGCTTTATGGTGGAAACAAGACAAGCTTTTAGACCAATTTACCTCCATAAAGCAAACAAATGGATTGGTTGGTTATTGGTTTTACGACACGTCGACCATTGAGTCATATAGCGTCGCCAATCTCTCACGCCGATTGGTCGCGGGCGAAGAGTAGTGACAGGTGAGACTCGAACCCACAACCTTTCGATTGTGAGACGAGCATCTTACCCCTAGACCACTCGTCCCCCAAACAAACGGGTTAGGTTTGGCTAGGTTAGGTTAGTTAGGTTTTTTTAAAAAGTTGGAACAGGTTTCCTTTTTTTAATTTCAGTTATTTTTCTTATGATCTTTATTTCTTACTTCTATTGTATTCTTCTTTTTATAAAATTAGATTTCTTTTTACGCTGGCCGTAACGATCGCACGATGGGTCCGTACTACCGACCATAACGACAACACCTGTACCAGCGTAGTAGCGAGCGTACGTATGAACGGTCTCAACCTACCGTTCGGCAGTGGAACGTGTATACTTTCTGTACGTACTGGCGGTGCCGGCTGGGGTAGAGTGCAGGCCGATTGTGACCTCATTTGACCCTGAAGACATTGACCTAGGGTCATGAAATGCATACTGCAGCGAGTTCACCACAGCCGTAATTCCTCCAAATTGTGTGCTTCTAGTTTCAGATCTTAGGTGGCCGAACCCCCCCCCCACGGTGAACGTTATGTGAGGGGCATGTTGACCGGGGATCTTCTGCACTTCCTACGGTAGCGTTGCTTGCACTCGAAATGTAACGGAATGTGGTGCGTACGGAACCGGGCTGTTGAAATAAACAATTTGAGCTGGATATGGATGTAATGCTTCATGGGGTCAAACCCTCACTGTGAGGTAGGTTTATGACCACTTTGGTTCGAAGATACCAAAAGTTAGTTAGTTAGTTAGTTATTAGGGCTTTAGGGCGCATCGACTACATCGGTCATATATCGCCCATAACAGTAGATACCAGAAGTCGAATGCATGCAGAAAGTGAGAGGTTTTACCGCAGGGCAGTGTGAAGCTATCATGGAATCATCTCTCAGTGGCTCCAGTTCATCAGAATCCCTTTCAATTTTTCTGGGACAGGGGCAGATACAAGGGGTGCTGGGGGCATGTGTCCCCAGTGTCCCCCCAGGTTTTCGGCCAGAGTTGCACATCGAAAGAAGTCCGACTTTCAGTGCACCTGAATGCCCACTCAATTTTTTCAGTCAGATGCATCCAGAGACAAAGTTCCACGACGACAATTCCAGATGGTCCAATTGGACATTCATTGCATGAGTAGGCTTTAATTGAGTATTTCCCCCTCCTTACTTTCATAGACAAATATTATTACATCAAGCAACTCATGATAGTGTAAAGTAATCTAAAATATACAACCAACAACCGTGTGATCAGATTAAAAGTTCATCAGCGCCGAGATTCGAACCCACCATCATGCGTACGGAAAGCGGACGCCCTAACCTACTGCGCCAATCGTCAACATGGCGTGTGGAGAATATGCAGCATAGAGCATGCCGACTGAGATGGTATTCCTCGACGATCTGCGATGAAGTTTTGCATGTTCTTTACACACCACCTTCTTTTTATGCTGTTACCTACCTCAGACCCTTTTTGATGTTCTTTTTCTCAGAACCTGAAAAGTATGTATTTGCAAAATGCTGCATTGCAATGGTACATTCTGAGAATTCATAAAACACCTTGAAGCACAAATATACCAAAATAATTTCCTTTCTTGCATGGAATGTTATCAGTGTATGATTTCCATATTTTTTTCTTGGTAGTGGAGTACAAAATGTTTAACTGGAGTACAAAATGTTGAGCTGGAATACAAAAATAGCAATGCACTTGCCAACAATTAACCTTGTTTTAATGGGGCTGAAAACCAATGTTAGCATTGTTGTATGCATAAACATCTTGGCAAACATCCATTTCCAAAATTTTGTTGCAGTAAAAAAAAAGTGGAGTTACCCAACACCACAGCCAACCCCTACTTCTCTGAACAATGGTCTCTATCGTGCACCACTTCCTGCCACACTCACCAGTGTGATCCAAACTTATGGAAATCAGAGTTCTCATCTCATGATGACAATCGACAGAGTGAAACCGAATGGGCACACTTCGCTATCACTGCCAGTACACATCTGGGTACCCACACCACAAACCTAAAAAATAATCAAACCACAAACACTCACCAAGTCCAACAGCCCGTCCTTCCCAACAGTTATGTCAAACAAATAGCATGTGTGCTGGAAAATAGAGCCGGGTCAGATTCGCTTACCCCAGCGATAGAACATGGCGGATCACCGGGCCGGCAACAGATGGGTCGGAGTAAGATTGGAACGGGTATTACGGACCCTTCACTGACATTGATGAACTCCAAATACAGGTATATTTCAAGGCGCATGATTTATCTTCGCACAGATTTCAAAAATTTGAGTCATTCATAAGTTCACAAATGGCATTGGTTTCTTGGTGTCATCACCTCGGAGAACTTCCTTGCTCCGGAGCCACTTTGAGGAAATATAAAGTGACTTTTTTTGCATTGAATGGGCTCATTGTGTCTAAAAAAGTTGTCTCTTTAACAAAATGACCATCGATTGCACATTCAAAGAATTTTAATTGCCAAACGAGGCCTGAAGTATTTACTCCGGCAATACCAAGTACCACCAGTTTTGCCAACTAAGGATATTTGGTACCTGATTTGGTACTTCTTGGCCATCACTCAGAATAATAAATATTGAATAAAAGTTGATTAATATAAATGCATAATATATAACAATAAATATTGGTAAATATTGAATAAATATTGAATACTTAATACATATTGAATTAAATATTGACTATATTGACACAAATGTAGGATCTTCTCACATGACGTCACATGCCACAATTTGTAACCGGACAGCGGAGACGTTTTTAGCACAACACCGACAAACATGTTGCTTGGTATGGTATGCTCTACATGCTGTATGGCTTGTAACGTGTTTCAAAGTTTTGTTATGGTCGACAGATTGTTGGTGAGTGAGCGCATACGGGCTGCTGAAACTGCTAGTTGTTTTCAGGTATGGACTTAGAGTGGTAGAACTCAACCAAACAATGTTGTTCTTCCTTTTCCCTTCTGGAGTACAAAATATTTCATTTAGTCTAGTCACAATCCTGGAGTACAAAATTTATTAGTATGCATGACACCAACAAATGCCAGTTTTTCCAACACTGAATGTTATGATAGATTATGTTATGCTGTTACTTCTTTTTCTTTATTTTGAGCATTACCTTTTAGGTGGTGTGTAAAGAACATGCGAAACTTCATCGGAGATTGTCTAGGAAATAAACATCTGTCTGCATGGTCTACATCGCGTATTCGGCTCACACCATGTCAACAACTGGCGCAGTTGGTTAGGGCATCCACTTTCCATACAGATGATGGTGGGTTTGAATATTCGTGCTGGTAAATTTTTAACCGGATGACAGTTGTAAACGGTCAGGGCCATTTGTTAACGGTGCACTTTGATTACTTTACCCTATCATATGAGTTGCTTCATGTAATAATATTTGTCCATGAAAGCAAAGAGGGAAATACTCAATTAAAACCTATTCATGCAATGAATGGCCAATTGGACCATTTGGAATTGTCATTGTCAAAGTTTGTCTCTGGAAGGGTGCTTCTGGCTGAAAAATTTGAGGGGGCATTCAGGCACATTGAAGGTCAGACTTCTTTCAATGTGCAACTCTGGTTGAAAACCGGAGGGGACACTGAGGACACATGCCCCCAGCACCCCTTGTATGCGGCCCTGTCCCAGACACAATTGAAAGGCATTCTGATGAACTGGAGCCACTGAGATGGTTTCATGACAGCTTCACTCTGCCCCATGGTAAGACCTCACTTTCTGCAGGCATTCGACTTTTGGTATCTTCGAACCAAAGTGGTCATACCTCACAAGCAGGGGTTTGTGACCACATGAAACATTGCATCCATATCCAGTTCAGGTGCATCGGGTGGGAATTAAGGCACTTCTTAAGAGATTTTATCTCTGAAAACATTTTTGCACTCTGGGTTCATACTGGATAGGATGGGCTTCACATGTACTCCAACACAAATGGTGAAACAAAGATATCAATAAAAACAAACACAGAACGACACCCAAAAAAACACAGGTTATTCCACTTACGGTCCACACTCAAACCAACCACTTTTGTGTAGCAGTCAGCAGCTGGACCACATCCTCACACACTCCATCAATCCCAACCAGATTGCCAAACCTCAATTTCCTCAAATCTCAACCTCAATTGCTGACAACAATGTACCGACTGCAAATTGCAAAATGATGTGGTTGCGCACTGAGTACTGTTCTCCGGCTTTGGAGCCACGTCTCGGAAAACCTGTCCTGCCACCCTATAGTGGGAAAGTTTGACAGTTATAAGAGACGTCCCCAGAGTCCCGGAGGCCACCGATCAGAATTGGCTGAGTTAGCATTTTCTGTTCCAAAATATGTCCGTCGACCAATCATTGTAAGGTAGTTTTTATATGACATCATAACCATTAGCAACTTTGAACACATGCTAACAGTGTCATACTGCAAACACAAGACCTTGCCTGATCCTTTGCTTTGATCACATCCAACTGTGGCATGTGCAGTAACCAAGTTGCACTCATTATGTGGGAAATTGGCTGCGTAGGTAGGTATACGCTCTAGCTGAGGGTAAAGTGTGAAGGATTTTTGTTTGTTTTTAATCTGGCTAGCCTTGTACTGAAACCAAGTGAAAGGAAAGCGCATTGCTCCTGCAAGTTACGAGAAACGAAAGTGCTGATTATTACGAGTCACTGCCAGGCAGTGCCATCCATTGTTCATTTCTTTGTTCCTATGTTTTGACATTTGATTTGACCAAAAATGAGAATGATAGTACTTATGCATATCATGTAGGTACTGATTTAGGTTGTTTTCCGGTCAGTTACTGGTAAACAGATTCCATGCACAAAAACAATGTCCATGAAAATGTACTCCGGAAGAAATTGGTATACACTCAGACTTCCAACCCGGAAAGTAAGTTTCCCACACTAGTCGGTTTTACAGCGGAACTTTGCTCCCAGGTCACGTGGTCTCAGGAACGAGATAGAGAGAGAAGACCCGGCATAGTGATCTGCATAAATTAAAAGCAGCCAGCAAATATAATTCTCACATCAGTTTTGATAACGAAATAGGTTTTACTATTGACGCTGCTGAAATAAGTAGAAATAAACTTACGAATATCAGCAAATTGCAATACGCTTTCTAATTTACGTCGAGACTGCACTCAGCTCTACGGCATCTGGCAGCGGACGGATGACTGCCAGATGACAAATTGGCGCTGTGGTTAAATTAGCGAAGGATGAGGTTATAAGCCAACTTCCTGAGCAACGGTAGAGAAAATGATAACAAAAGTACACTTAATCGATGTCAACCAAGTTTATAAATCCATACCTGATACTGCCGACATGCTAATAAACAACTAATAAATAATCACAACACATCCCACGAGTAGGACGCTCTTGCACCGACTGATTTGTTGCCTGCCGCGTACTGGGATATAGGTTTCGGAATATAAAATGGTTTAAGGAACATTACACTAAACAATCAGTCCAAAATCGTTTCATTCTCACCACCAAGAAACAAGTTTCGTCAATGAAAAAGTTCAGAAAATTGAGTGAAATCAATTCTTGTTAATAATAAATGTTCTTCGATGTACTTTTTTAGTTCATGTCTGGAATGTTTAGTTGAAGCAAGGAATGACTTGGAAGGATGTAAAGCGACTAGACGGGAGAGCAAATTGCCGCTGGAAAACCGACTTCTGTCTGCAATTATACCGCAAATGGTACCTAGTCTGTCATTATTTCCTTCATTCACCATTTCCAGCTTCTAATAATATGCGCTAGATTTTTCGTCATGAAATAATATTTAGATATTACGCATTTATAATACTTTTATACTACCTATGCGCCGTTATGAGCCGAAACCAATGCGCCACTCCACACTCGGCATCAAAAGGGTGATGCTTGATATTCCTAGATCAGCTTCAAAACCTTCCTTGGATCTGAAGTATTTTAAAGAAGTATCATCAAATTTATTGTAAAAGGCAGTTTCAACCTAGAGTTGAACCATAAATGTAATAAATGCATAGCCGAAGTGCAAACCTTTTGAAACATCAATCTTTACGATCAAATGAAGTCTGAGAATCGTTCAAAGACCAAAACCAAACATGATATAGGTGAAGCAAACAATGCCGTCTGAAAAATAATATTCACCAAGCAATAATAGTCGTGAGCCAACCCTCAGATTATCCACAGACCACCCTACCTCTCCCGGAAGTCACAGGATACAGCGCCGCCACGTGCGTGCGTTCAAAGGAAGGTGGCCTTGAGAGTGCGTCCAACGATACGAGTTGACAAACTATGCTAACTCAGTATGAGTCATATAATGAGAGCGTTGTCATTGATATGTGGCATGTAGCTTCTGTAGTGAAAACTAGTTGCAAAACAGGTAAATTGATGATAAATATTAGTACAATATTAGTACAAAATGTGTTGCAGTTTATTCACTGAAAGAAGGCATGAAGATAACTGGCTGCTTTGGTTCTAGTATGTAGTTTACTACCAAATTAGCCTACACTAAAATACGGTAAAGGTTCTTTGTCACACTTTCGCATATTTACGCAAAAACGGAGTTTTTATATTATGCAATTCTACGACAACCGACGTAGAATATACATTTACGTGCTATTTTAATAAAAAATATTCTTGAAAACATTCTTTGAATTTTAAGTACGTTCAAAAAGTATTATCAAAATTATTGTAAAACATTGCGTGTAAAGAAAATATACGACCTTCAATATACCAGGAGATGCTGAGTTGATTTCAAAAGTAGCGATAAAGGTTATACTTTATTACTCAACGTTTCGGCCAGGGGTCATCGTCACTCACTCCTGACGATGGCCCTTGGCCGAAACGTTGAGTAATAAAGTATAACCTTTATCGCTACTTTTGATATCAACTCAGCACCTCCTGGTATATTGAAGGTCGTATATTTTCTTTACACGCAATGTCTAAAACCCAGGAGCATCTAAGAGCCATTCTTCGTTGTATTAAACACAATTATTGTGAAAGGCAGTTTCATCCTAGAGTTGAACCATAAATGTAAATCGGATGGTATTATCTAAATAGGATTTGTCTAATGGGATGATATTGTCCAAATAAGAAGTAATTACATTAAAGTAATGAACTAAAAAATGATTTCCATTGATATTTCATCTTCGCCGGAATGATCTCATAAGTAAAAAGATACTGTGTTTTAATTTGTTTACAGGGTATAGTTAATGGCGCAGTAAAGTCAAAAGCGCCAGTTGGTGACTGCGTGTGTTTGGAAAGTGTGTACCGAAATGTATTTGGGTCTGTGGGTGCGTTAGTTGATTTTTGGGGTGGTCTGATGTTCTATTATTGGGTGTCTCTGGTGAGCTTCGTTTCGGTAGTATTACCATTGTGCGGAATAATGATAGTTGGTTTGCCAAATCAACAATAAAGATTAATCGTAGTCTGTCTGCCTGACCGTTAATGCGAAGCGCAGTGCAGTCCGGTGTACCAGCTGTGGCCGGGGTACCTGCTTACTTGTTCGAATATGGAAATGTGAACAAAAAGGATTCCACCAAGTCTTGCTAAACACATGCTCAATACATGTCATATTTTTGAGTTTATTGTTCCTTCTTTCTCTGCCTGTTATGGTATAACTTGGCTGAAACCATGGGGAGGAATGGTCTTCTTCCACTAGAGCCGACAGAATGTCTTCTGGATAGCCCATATTTTCGTGAGAAGCTTCATGTGTATGAAAAAGAGCTTGAAAGCACAAGTTCTTCCATCAAAATACTTAACAAGGACATTAAGGAGCTTCTGGATGCTACCAAGCGTAAGTAACTACATAGGGGGGTGGGGGGGGGGGGGGTATCTGAACACGATCTGTTTCCTGAACACCTACCTTTAGTCGTCTCCCACATCATGTTCAGTGCATAAAAACAAAAAGATGGTGGTATTCATAAATGATGGACCTGTCGCTACCAAAATATGGAAGTCTGATCACATAGTTCTACCTATTCTTTGTGTATGGTGGTTGTGAAGTTCACAGGAACCATTTTAGGCTTCCAAGAGCAGTTGGCTTAAGGAAACCATAAGGAAGTGACTTTCAATTTTTTTTTTCAATTACACCAGCATTTTTTAGTGGCTACTAATAGCTTGTACCACAACAGCTACAGTGAGGTAATCCTGAACAACCACATTTTCGTGTTCAGAATACGGCACACCACTATAAAATAATTAGCTGTTTTAAAGTTCCTCTTTGCAAGTGGTTAGAGGATTTTCATTGAAAGGAACTGTTTGAATATGGATAGCTTGTTTATTTTTGTGTTCAGTAAGCACAGTACAATTACTGGTTCAGCCATACAGAAGCAGCAGTAGAGCTATTTGTTGCATAATGCCTTAAGTGTTCAGAAACCTCCCCTCTTCCCCTACATGTGTTCTTGCTTGAAGAGATGGTAGAATGTGTGGTATTACTACACTGTAAGGTAATGACAATGCAAGTTTTGCACACATTTTACCTACATGAAGCATACAAAGGGTGGTAAATTTGTCCTAAACTGTTTTTGTTTATTCTTTTGGGATTTTTCTTTAGAATACCATATTTATGAAGGTGACTAAGATGATAGGACACCTTATTTTCTGTGCATATGCTTGCTTTTCAGGTTGTGAGCAAAATAAAAAAGTGGCTTTGAGTTAGGTAACATAGCATAAAAAGAAATGTAAAGAAATAAAGTGAAACATAACCTCACCTAACCTAGTATAACCTAATTTTGGAGAGAAAAAATCCAAAAAATAAAATTAGAAAAGATGTTAAGCAATTTATTTTCTGAAAATTCTCAAACTTAAAAAACCAAACCTAGTCCAGCCAAACCTAACCTAACCTAACCTAAGCTGCTTTAAGGTGGTAACAAGAAAAGTTTTTACACATTTGCCTCCATAAAGCAAGAAAGTGGGTTAGGTTTGGTTAGGTTAGGTTAGTTTAGGTTTTTTTAGTTGGGAAAAAAATGTTATGTGCACAGAAAATAAATCAGTGTTCCATTATCTTAGTCACCTTCATAAACATGGTATTTTGAAGAAACTTTCTGTTAAAAAAACACATTTAAGACAATAATTCCCAAAGGGCTAGGTTAGGTTAGGTTGCAAGTTGCAAGTTTTTTTAGTGGAATTCAACAAAATAAATTGAGTTTTTCTTCCAAAACAGTTCAGGCTAGCTTAGGTTAGGTCACATTAGGTTTTTTATTTGACAATTTTGGGAGATAAAAAAATTGTTTGCAAATTTTATCTTTAAAAAAAATCCTTTCCTGCATGGAGGGTTAGGCTAGGTTAGGCTAGGCTATGTTACACCTTTTTTCTTAGTTTTGAACATAGCTTTGTATGCTATATCATCCAACACCAACCCACTTTTTGGGTGTTAGTTTGTCTCTCAACTGAAAAGTATGCATTTGCAGAGGAAATGAGTGGCTACATCATGTTCAGCACATTTATAAGCATTGCATTAAAAAAGAGAAATTCCAAGAAATCAAAAATTACCTTTCACTGCAAATTTGCCATGTGTAATTATGACTGTGCTATATAGGATGACAAAGCATAGTAATCAGAATCTTCAGGTTTTGTGAGCATCCAAAATTGTGTACCAATTGAGCTTACCTTGTGAATGCAGATTATTGGTTTCAACTAGTTGCATGGCCAAATTTTAAGCTTCCTCTTGTGTGGTGATATGGGGATTTAGATAACCATGAGCAAATGACAATTTGAAGAAATTATTTTGATACTTGCATTTCAGATAGATGAATTTCAGCTACATGAAATGTTTTCACAAAGACATGCTTAAAAAGTGACCTGGCACATTTGATATTTAAAGTGCTCACCTGTGAATAGATAGTGGTAATTAAAGGAACTTCTTGTAGCATCCTCCACCTCCAAAGCTTATCAGCCAGTACATTTATGTTATTCAATTGTGTCTGTTGTATTGTGCATTAAATGTGACTATTGTTGAGGCAGTTGCAACACTCTCAGACACTATTGCAATAGTTAATCATTCTGATTGACACCTACCTCTCCTTGTAGATCAGTTTGGTCAACTCTGGAACAAACTTTATTATCTCTTCTTTGCACTTTCCAGGGATCAAATAGCCTTCATGAAGTATGGAGACCATGACTGGGCTCCATGATCCAGAATCAGGCAGACCAGTCAGAGCTAGAGTGACACCAGGATCTTTTTGCACAGTTAAATGTCTCTTGATAATCCCCAGTCACTGTTGGCTTTGACAGGCACCCTGGCAACATGGGCTGAGGACATAAGGTTCAATGACACTATGATGTCCACATATTTGTCCTGTGTTGACTTTGGCAGGATTCTCCCATTCAACTTGTAGTCTGCCTGCTGGTATCTATCTACAGTGATACCTATACTAATATGCATCTCCATGCATTTGAGCTGAATTCCATTAAGGTAACAATGTGCATATGGGCCAAGATTACTCCAATCATACCAGCCACAGTGTGCTTTAAGGATTGTGCACTTCTTGGGGTTTATAGTCAGGCCCCACAACTTTGCAGTATTAACCAGTGTGCCTTGCCTTTGTGTCTATGCCTTTTTGGCATTGTGAAACACCAGCTAGCAGGACAGTGATATATTTGTCTTCAATATATTTGATCATCTCTCTGAGAACAACTGGTGCCTTTCTTCTTTGTGTCCTCTACGTCATTCAATTCCTCTTGTATTTCAACTTTGAACTTGCCTGTGCTAAGTTGTGAGCTGTAGGCCTGAGCTACCACCTCGGATCTCACTGGCATTAATGACTGCACATGAATAGCCATAGTCTCAACATCCTTGCACAATGTCTTTGCTGTCTGGTCTAGCTGCTTAAATGCCCCAGTGTTCACATCATTCCCTCCTAGTGAACTGGTAGCTCAGCAGTCTGTGCATTTAAATGCATATATATATATATATATATATATATATATATATATATATATATATATATATATAATTCATGACATTCAATGCTTTGGAATTTCAACTCATTATTCTTGGGTTGTATAGCAATTCACATGAAAGCTAGTTCTTTTGCATTATTGCATGAATGGGTCGAGCTTGAGAGGGTGCTTATGGCATGTGTTTATCTGGGCGACCCGGTTCGGTCTGATCCGTCCTGTCCGCCACTATTTAAATCCTTGCAAGTTTTTATTGGAGCATGGCAGGTCCTATTTCCAGCAGTGATAAATTTTCCTGGTGTTTTCATTTTAGTTTGGAGCATTTTTCACCGCATTCGTTTGAGTGCTCGCATATTTGTTGAATGACAAGGTTTTAAGATGGAGTTTAGTCGGTGTCTGAAGGCCGTCCAGCCAGGCGACGGTTATGTCGTGACCTCATGTCACGTGACCTGCGTGCCCCGAGGTCGGACGAACTGGCCAGGAGCGAGCTGGAGAGCGTCTTGCTGAGCTGTTGTTTGTGGCGTAAACTGAGCAGGAATGCTGGAGAACAAAAAGTGCCCGGGCAGAACGTGCCAGCTATGTTAATTGGACAATTCGACATGATGCACTCGAGTTTGAGATACCCTCACGATATTTGGCTGATGAGCCCGATTTCGGCAGGATTACAGGCTGTTTCAGCTGAATTCGATTGTGTTTCAATGGACCAATGCCGAAAATGCTTACACTATTTCGACAATAGTCCTCAGCATACTGTCGAGCACGTATCTGAAATTCGAACACACTGTGTCCAAGTATTAAAATCAGTCTTACTTACTTGTGAAATTCCTGTGCTTCCCGAAAAATTGAACGGAATCAGATTCACGCCTTGCACGAGTTAGGCTCAGTACACAAGTTTCCTGTCGCGTTATGGTGCTCGATCATGTGTCTGAAGCATTGGATTACCGTAGCCCGCCTCCCCCCCCCCCCTCCGCTTATCCAGCGCGCCTCACGACGTCTTATGTCATCAAACCCCTAACTAGTTTCAACAGGAGTCAGGTTTTGTGTTGCCAGATTTTGAGCAAAAAAAATCGCGCGAACAATGACGTGATGGTACGAGTGATTTCCTCGAAATCTGGACAGCCCGACGGGAGGGAAAGGGGAGGAGTCCGTTGGCTGCACTAACCCGATGCGAAGTACTGAAAGTGTCGTATCTCTGCGTCTACTCATTCGGCCGCTATCCGGAAGAGCCCTGAGCGGGCTCTCGAGACCCCCGCCCCCAGCACCGACCGGCGAGGGTTATAAATTGACTGGCAGCACTATTTGCCTGGTGCTGGCATCGATCGGAACAGTTGGTCGTACAAGGGCCGACTGATGAGGCCGACCCGGTGACCGGTGTCCCGCTGTCCGCCAGACCTGTCGCGGTGCCAGCGCGCGTTCGCCACCAGTCTGGAGAAGTTCCGCTTCAGCTACATCGGCGGCGCGCAGACCGACGACGAGATCGTCATCTCCGGCTCCACCAAGCAGTTCAGTCGACTCATCAACCTGATCGAGGACGAGCGACAGCACATGGTGGGTCGGCCGCCGCCGGGAGTGAGGGTCGCACCGTGTTCGGGTCCGTGCCCACTGTGAGCTCCACCCATGCGTGTCAGAACGGCACCACGGGCCGGCGAGAGCGCCACTGTGCCGCCGGCGAGGTGGGGAGCACCATGACGTGGCACACGCCGTGGTGGGAAACGTCGCCCTTCGTTAGCTGTGCGATATTGGGAGAACTGTGGTGCTACGAAATTTACCATGTGAATTGTAGTTAACATATGGCCATTGAGTACCCTGTATATTCCCATGGTAACTTAAATGTGCGCAAAGTTGCATGCAGGTTTATGGCCCAAGGCACCCACTAACAACCCGAACACGGTGACATAACTTCTTGTGAGTGCGGTCTGTTTTGTGTGTTTGATTATTATTGCTATATGAACAACAGGTGCACACCCAATTATAAGCCAATTCACGGTACAAATGAAAATGAACACCTGAACGAAGACACGATATCGCAGACAGCAAATCGCATGCAAATCAATGGAGAACACAATGAACTGGCGTCGGTGATGTGGCTTGCTAACTAGTGTGGCATCTGCTTTGCGTAAATGTTTTAAATAGCTCTGGATTCACCGTAGGCGCAGTGAAAGGGGTGCCGTAGTAGACATGAGAACAATTATTGGCTATAAGTCTCCAAGCGCGACAAAGTTGGCCTCGCTTCACCCCCATGCTTCCATACGGAACATGAACTGAATGAACTGAATGTCTTTTATCAGCCTGCTGAGACTGACGGCGATGTGTAATAGGAAATTCCCCGGGCAAAGGAGAAAATTATCGTCCTCGCATTCAATGTGTCACTTGGCACCCATCTGCACCACACAGTTACTACTGGACAGAGTGGGCTCGTGTGAGGTGGTAACCGTCATTCCATGTGTCACTTGGCACCCATCTGCACCACACAGTTACTACTGGACAGAGTGGGCTCGTGTGAGGTGGTAACCGTCATTCCATGTGTCACTTGGCACCCATCTGCACCACACAGTGACTACTGGACAGAGTGGGCTCGTGTCAGGTTGGAAGCTAGTGTAGGAGTTAGATTTGTGTGGCGGACAGAGATGACACAGTGAGGTCGGGCTGGAGGGAGGAGTGGAGGGGGCAATGTACGGAGCCGGGGACTGCTGTACGGAGTCACGAATCGGTGTACGGGGGAGCGTTGTGGTGCGCGGAGTGTGAAAATGGTGTTCGCCGTGAGGGACTGGTCTGCGTAGCCGGGGACCGGTTTGCGCGTTTGTGACTGTTGTGCGTAGTCGAGGGCTGGTGCGCGGAGCGGGGGCCCTGTGGCACAGTCAGCCGGCACCGAGAGATGGGCAGCTCGGTGGGCCGGTTTGCGCGTGTGTGACTGTTGTACGAAGTCGAGGGCTGGTGTGCGGGGCGGGTTCTGTTGCACAGTCAGCCGGCACCGAGAGGTGGGCAGCTGGGCGGGCCGGCTGGCCGTTGCCGCCGGCCGTCACCGTTGCACGGGCAGTGAACGGCTCCAGCCAGACAGATCCGCCGCCCGACTTCAGCATGCCCCGTTGTGACGTCACAACTGACAACCAGGCCAAAAGGGCGCTTGTCTTTGTGTAGTTTTATTTGTGGTTGTGTTCATTGTTTCGGTGCGTCACTGGGGGTTCGGTGACCCGGTACGGGCTGTGTCATAGCTCGGTGCCGATTTCACCAGGACGAGCGGCTTACCGGCTACATGCAATGCCGTCATGCCGGCTTTTACGGCAGTCATTTCCTGCTTTCGTGAAGGCCCACATTTGGCAGTGGTTGCATCAGTGCAGTGCGGTGTATCTTCAACAGGTGGTGGTGATCATGGGGCCATGTTGGGTGGGGGCGTCGGATAGCACTCATGTCCGATGAAACCTCGCTACTACTCTAGCATGAAATGAAGCATGCTATAGCATGACATGAAATGTAGCTACTGGTTTTCTGTGCAGGCAAGCCGTGATATGTCTTGATCTATAAAACACGGGTCACCGTGCTCGCTAGAGTCGGCATGCATTCGGCGCAATACGAACGTGTGCTGCAATGTTCGACTAATGGTGTCTGGGATGTCCGTTAGCCTGGGGAGTGCGGGCAGTGGCGGGGCAGCGTGCGGGGAGCATGGCGCCTGTGCAGTGTGCTGTCATCACAGCGTTTTTGGGACGAGGCGGAACAAAGCTTCGCAAAATGAAAGTCACGCTGAACTTAGTAACCGCTCCCGGCAGTGCAACATTGCATGCAACTTCGTGACCCACACTGTGTGAGAGTGCATTCTAGCGACCCGTGTGAGGTCAAGCGACGCACTGTTCTCAACATTTTATGTTCAATTTTATCTCGATTTTGGATGTTTCGGAAATCGCGCCTGACATTGCATATCTAAGCCAAAACCGGTTCAAATGTATTGTTGTTTTTTATACATTAATCACCTGTGTATACCTGGACATTATGTGACATTGCTGACGTTCCGAAACGATGGAGTTCGTCGGAACGTTTCCAAAATATGTTCACTCCAAGATTATGCTTACCCATTTCATACGTAGGATGAACTGCAGACAGTTAAGCACCGAAGTGTACGTGGCCATTAACAGTTCACCCACCCACTCGAGAACGAACACTGCTGCTTAATAGCAACGTTTATCGGTGGTGTTCGCGTTCAGTAGTGTTACAGCGGTAGTGTTATGAGCGCTCCGTATTTTCTCAGCCTGCATCAACTGTGGATTCATTGCAGTGGACTGGGTGATGGAGCTTTAGACCTTTTCACAGGAGCCCTGGGCAAGACGCCTGTGGTCGGAAGTGTCCGATTTATCATATCGAGAATGTAGTTGAGTTGATTTCAGCTTTGTTTTGTCGGTGCTTTTTACGGCGTACTGCGTTACAAAATATGTTCATGTATTTTATTTTATTTTGTGCCTACCACGAGCGACATTTCACTGTCAAGTTTTACAACTGAACATGTTCGACCATTCTCTTTAAACGATATGAGGTGTTTGCCGTTTGTAGTTTGCAGTATCTTATAATCCATTTGTCCTGGAATTGAAGGCATGAGCAGACGATGTCAGAACCCACAATTACATTTTCGAAATGGTCAACGTTATAACGGGCATGGAACATTGGAACAGTAGGGCTTGTTGACCATCACACAACGTACATGACATCATGGAAAATGATGTGCCTGGCAACTGTTTGCATGAAGTGTTGTGCTGTCATATCCTGTCCAATTTTAACATCCGACCCCTGGGGAAATTTCATGCGAATTTGCATATGAGGGTTTCTGTAGCTCTAGACACGATTTTGAGAGTATGGAAGCAATCGGACCTACGGCTTTTGAGTTATTGTCATGTACTTGTTTCCAAGCATTGCAAAAAAAAACATAAAATTTAAGCAGCGGCATCTTGGAAAGTTGTTCTACTATAGACATAAATTTAGCGTCGGGGATAAAACTTAAGCTAGACTATCAGTTGACATAAATAAAAGATGAAAACCATGAAATGCAATAGCTTGCTAATGAAAAGTTTGGACGACAAAAAACGTGACTAGATTTTACAATGAATTGCATTTTCGATTCTCCACACCTTTTAGTATCAGCACCAGTTATCAAAGCGGTGGGCATCTTCATATTCGTAAACATGCTTCAAAGCGCCTCTCCCTCGCGCCGAGCGCTGTCGTCTTTACCCTAGCACCCCTCCCCCTCAGATTATCTGACGCGGCGCGCTCCCGAGACGGTGCACGGCGAGGAGATTGGTGCCGGCCGTCACTGGTATACACGGGTAGGCGAGAGAGCCTGCGTATGATAATTCAGATCAGATACGACTTGGGTGTGCCATCCACATATATCCACATAATCGAAGAAGGGATTGTTACTTAGATAAATTGTCGCAAGCAAGCTGACTCGCAGGAGAGCGATACTTGACTGAACACTGTTTTTTTTGTGAACGGCAACTGAAATTTGTTGGGGACGAGTGGTCTAGGGGTAAGATGCTCGTCTCACAATCGAAAGGTTGTGGGTTCGAGTCTCACCCGTCGCTACTGTTCGCCCGCGACCAATCGGCGTGAGAGATTGGCGACGCTACATGACTCAACGGTCGACGTGTCGTAAAACCAATAACCAACCAACCAACCTGAAATTTGTTGAAATGTATGTGCCAGTCAGCATCGACGACATGAGGTCAAAAGAGCGGTAACATGTAGTGTTCTTTCAGTGTGGATAGTACATGTCATCAGAGGAAGTTCACTAAGAAAGAACGCACTGCGAAGTCCGTTCGGAACAATTTCTTGAGAGCGTTGGTGCAGAAAACGAAAATTAACCAGTTGAAATCAAGACATTATGTCCGCATCATGAGCAAATCCTTCTTTTCAAACATAGCAAAGTACATAGTTTGTCTACGTCTGCCAAGCTGTAGTCGAGCTCTTTATTTTTATTATCGGCAGAAGTTGTGTTGAGCAACGACAAATATCAAGAGGCGGCTAACATCGTCATATAGAGTTGAAATAGAAACGGTGGAATAATTCGAATCTGACAAGGCAGGCTACGAGTATATGAAGCCACGATGACGGGAGTCATTGAGGACTTCAACGACCTAAATACGTCCTGCAGCGTAAAAATGCAATTTAACAGTCTCCCCTTCACAATCCAACAAACGGCGAATGAGTTCAGCATCACTATGGTAAAGCGAGCAAAGATATCAACGGCAGACCGAGGTTTACTGGCAATTCCCTCCACAAGAAAACCATCGAATGCGGTGTCAGATGAAAGATAAAGGATTGTAAAAAGTTTATCTCGAGAGGGAGAGAGAGAGACAGAGACAGAGACAATCTCGGGAGAGAGAGAGACAGAGACAGGGGACGAGTGGTCTAGGGGTAAGATGCTCGTCTCACAATCGAAAGGTTGTGGGTTCGAGTCTCACCTGTCGCTACTCTTCGCCCGCGACCAATCGGCGTGAGAGATTGGCGACGCTACATGACTCAACGGTCGACGTGTCGTAAAACCAATAACCAACCAGAGACAGAGAAAGAGA
Organism: Ashinkailepas kermadecensis; assembly: GCA_034440615.1. Classification (NCBI taxonomy): domain Eukaryota; kingdom Metazoa; phylum Arthropoda; class Thecostraca; family Neolepadidae; genus Ashinkailepas; species Ashinkailepas kermadecensis. Next base: position 109,105 of record JAOTOM010004930.1, on the reverse strand, counting down.
GACAGAGAGACAGAGAGACAGAGAGACAGAGAGACAGAGAGACAGAGAACAGAGAGAAAGAGACAGAGAACAGAGACAGAGAACAGAGAGAGAGAGAGAAATATATATATATATATATATATATATATATATATATATATATATATATATATATAAATGATATCAGCAGAATCATGCTGAACATGACGCATTTTTGTCAAAGTTCGCGATGAAAGCGGCATAAAGGATCCTCATCAAAAACGCTTAGTTCTACCAAATCTAGGATAAATGTTTCATGCCTACAGGGATGAAGCCATTGTCCCGTCGGTTTTCCCAACCTTTGCCAGTCTCCGCCCACTGTGGTGTATGCTAGTCGGCTCGGTACAGGGCGGGTCCAGAATTTGTCATGGAGGAGGCATATGGAGAAGGTCAGGGGGAGACATACTTCGGAGGCGCTCCTTCGGCGGAAAGATTCGTTCAGTGGGGCTGGGCGGGGTGGGGACTGTCGATGTACTCGAGCAGCCTGAGGATTTTTCGTGTCACAGGGGCTCCTATGACTAAAAAAAACTGTTGAACGGGGGAGTGTGCATCATCAGAACCCAAAGCGTATGATACAAGCAGTCGAAGATACGCTAATCCTGGAGACCTTGACGGCTAAAGTAGTATGCTCGCTTGAAAACGAATCCCGCAGGCTGTGGTACTACGATGACTGCCCGGAGGCTGTTACACTGAAGTCATACTTGTCATAATTGCCAACCTCAGCAATCCTGATGAAGTGAAGTGCGGCCAATGGGTGAACACGGACCGCAGTCACCTTGTAACCGTGCTTTAGTCAATGGAAAAATGTATTGAGAATTTAAGTGCCGTAGTCCAACAACTGACCAGGCACCACTTCGGTGGTCACAGGGTCGGGTTTTGAGAGACCTTAAAGAGACTTGAAAGAAGATGAATGCATTGTGTCTGGAAACTTCGCGGAAAATTCTGTATTTTTGTTCCAGGACGCAGTCTAAGCATTTCACTGAGCCACTGTGCAGCCAACAGTTCATCCAATTGTTGCATATCTCAAGGACAAACAATGAGGAATTGCATGAAATAGTTTTCCACCAACAGATTTGCCACATTTTCTGTGCTCAGCAAGGTATCACATTCACAATAATTTTACATATCTGCCTTTGTCCACGTATATCCTGTTGACGCTCTCTCGCCTGATGTTAAGTGTATTTTCGTATTAGCAGTGGCTTGTGAGACATGGCTGACTAAACATTACCCTTTTTGAAAGACCGAAAAATGAACATCATTCAATAACTCAGAAACCATAATTCAACTTGCTCTACAAATCTCAGAATCGGTTTTAGAGCTGCAGAAAACCCTGTATGTCAATATACAACCAAATCGGTGATGGTCGGATGTTATCCACCGGGTGAGTTGGCAGGGAATTATCACGTCTCCACCTGGGAGGTGAAAAATTTCTTGGAATTTCTGGACATTGGTAGGCTCTAAGAGCTCAAGGTGCACGGAGTGCCTCCAAGGAATCTGAGTGACGTGCAACTCTACTGATGTGCTGATGAGACCAACAGACAGGTTCACCTTCGCACCTGACCTGACATGACCTTACTTGATCTGGCTTTGCACGGTGGCCACGCAGCGCAATGTGACGCGGAAGTGTAACGGCCGAGGCCAGCTAGTCGACGCACGGTGGAATCATTCTTCGCCGAGTACCACCCGTCTCTTTATCATGGCCGAGTATGTGACGGTACCAATGCCATCCTTCCATGCGCATCACTCCACGTAATCAATCACCTCTCACCCGGTACGTACCACAACCATCACTTGTCTGGTGGCCCTTCGCCCCCCCCAGCTGTGAATCACTGTCCACCACAGTGACACGTGGCTCTCTGCCCGCCAGCTGGAGCATGGCTATCAGCAGATCATCGGAGCGCTCGAGGCATTCCGACGCCAGCACATCGGCGCGGCCAAGGTCAGTCGGCGTGTTGACGTCACGCCGTGGTGTCACACCGCACACGCGGTCAGAGCGCTGGAACTGCACGAGGCCGCCGCCATTCTATTCGAGTAATTTCCGGACAATGGCAAGCCCTCGTTCAGCGTTTTGGCGTGTATGCTGTTTGCAAGCGAGTGGATTGGCAGAGTGAGCGTTGTTTCAACTGACAGCAACTCTGTATCGAGCAGCCCGCGATGACGATTTGATAGACGTAGGATGTAGTGACGACGTTGCAGAATAACACAATAGGCACTGGAATGTGGGTTAATTTCTTTGGACATTGTACGTGCATGTGATGTACTTCGTAATAGTTTCCATAAGGGCAAATACTGCGCGGCGGTTGTTCCGTAACTTATAATGGTAAGTGGAGACTCCATGTAAGTGTCATATGCTTCGCCAAGTATGCTGTGGCATCCTTAAATGTCGCAGGCGCAATTGTGGGGCAGCGAGTATTCACTGGAAAAACAAGAAGGGAATGAAGTCCTGGTGTAACATTGGATTCAACCGTACGAAAAATACATATCGACCAGACAAATAATTCTTTTTTCCTTCTTGTTTCTATTTTCTGACGTCACGGCATCTCAAAACTAACCAAGCTACACAGATGACCGCAAGTGTATGTATCGCTCAAAAGGACGATATCATCTTTTTTTTTGTATTGCAACAATGCTTCATAGGGCTGATGGTTGTTAGATTGTTTTCAACGGTGTTTTATGGTGTATTTCACCTGGTGTGGATAAATGTTATATATTATTAATGCAAATTTACATCACATGTACATTTCTTCAAGAAAGAAAGACATTGTTAGCTCTAGTGTATTTTAGTGTAGTTGGGTAAACGTAACGGGGACTGAGAGGGTTACGACCGCTTTTCCCAAACCTAACGGACCTTCTCAGCCCCTTGTATTGCTTAAAGTAGCCTTAGTTTCAACTGTAGTATCGTATAATTGCTTGCTTGTAAGAAAACTATTTCAGATGCACCATGGAAGCTTGGGATTCAACCTTTGGTTATTTGGGTTTAAGGGCGCTTCGACCAGGGGAGGGATTCAACCTTTATAATAAGCAGTGGTTGTCCGGTGGCTCTGTTGCGGCCGGTCCTGGTGCGGCGGTGGTTGTTCGGTGGCACTGCTGCGGCCAGTCCTGGTGCGGCGGTGGTTGTCCGGTGGCTCTGTTTCGGCCGGTCCTGGTGCGGCGTGGTTGTCCGGTGGCTTGGCCGGTCTGCGCTCTGCAGCTGGTACTGGTGCGGCGGTGGTTGTCCGGTGACTCTGTTGTGGCCGGTCCTGGTGCGGCGGTGGTTGTCCGGTGGCACTGTTGTGGCCGGTCCTGGTGTGGCGGTGGTTGTTCGGTGGCACTGCTGCGGCCGGTCCTGGTGCGGCGGTGGTTGTCCGGTGGCTCTGTTGCGGCCGGTCCTGGTGCGGTGGTGGCTCTGCTGCAGCTGGTACTGGTGCGGCGGTGGTTGTCCGGTGGCTCTGTTGTGGCCGGTCCTGGTGCGGCGGTGGTTGTCCGGTGGCTCTGTTGCGGTCAGTCCTGGTGCGGCGGTGGTTGTGCGGTGGCTCTGCTGCGGCCTGTCCTGGTGCGGCGGTGGTTGTCCGGTGGCTCTGTTGCGGCCGGTCCTGGTGCGGTGGTGGCTCTGCTGCGGCCTGTCCTGGTGCGGCGGTGGTTGTGCGGTGGCTCTGCTGCGGCCTGTCATGGTGCGGCGGTGGTTGTGCGGTGATACTGTGCGGTGGGCGTCCAGGGCGTCCTCGCTGTGGTCGTACATCACGTATCTGTCTCCGTCTGATGAAGTCAGCCGGCGCCATCTCGATAAACACAGCGGCCACATGGGGACTCCTCGCATGCCAAGCCGTCTGCTATGTGCCGGACCGTCCCCGAGTGCCGGAATGTCTGTCATATGCCGGGCCCGGGTCACCCCCTAGGTGCGTGACCATCGGTCAGTCAGCCGTGTGCAGGACCGTCTGCCACGTGCTGGGCCGGTCCTCTATGTGCCGGGCCTTCCATGTGTCACCATTAAATCCATGTGTCAGAGTGTCTTCCATGTAGCCGAATGGCTGGCATGTGCCCGAACCATCCGCCACGTGCTAGGACAGTCAGCCAATTGCCGGATCGTCGTTTGCTATGTGGTGGACGGCTACCATATGCCCGGACCAGAATTCGATTTAAACTTTAAAGTGATGGTTTGGGGAATGTACTCATAGCACTGTTGGATTTAGAAGGGCTTCTGCTCTTAGTTGCTATGTTTTTCATGTTCCGAAGTCAAAAGTAAATAATTTTGGTGTATAGTTTGCGGATAAAGCAAGCGAGACAAATACAATTAGAAGTACGTGAGACATCCCATTTTTATTCCGCGTATATACGGAGTAATGTGGTATTACTCCCAAAACTATGTACATTTTTGTTGAAGAGCAATAACTTTGGATTTTTCAATAATCAGGAGATATCGAACTTTTCAGTGGAATATATGGATAATTTTATGGGAACCTCAGCGTGCTGGATGACCCAAATATAGGACTGCGGTGGGCTTTTTTAGCCCTGGTCTGGACTGTGCGTCATATGCCACGCCGTCTGCCATGCGGCCGGAAGCATCAGCGACACACCCAGCAGCGGTGTGACGTGTTCCACTCGTCCTCGACACTGTAAACTGCACCGGGTGGCCGGCCAGGTGACACACACGGCGTCACGACACTGCCGTGCGACCGGTCTCGGCCCCAGGCCTGACCGGTTACCTCTCTGACCTCTCTGACGTCCCCCGGCCGCGTCCACACTGTTGTACCGGGAGCGGCAGGACGTCATCGGTGACACACCGAGCAGCGGCGTGATGTGTTCCGCGGACACACACCCGCCCGCCAGGGAACACACACGGCGTCACGGCCGTTGTTCTTGTCAGTAGTAGCGTCACGGCTGTTCTTGTCAGTAGTAGCGTCACAGCCGTTGTTTTTGCCAGCAGTAGCGTCACTGCTGTTGTTCTTGTCAGCAGTAGCGTCACGGCCGTTGTTCTTGTCAGCAGTAGCGTCACGGCCGTTGATCTTGTCAGTAGTAGCGTCACAGCCGTTGTTTTTGCCAGCAGTAGCGTCACTGCTGTTGTTCTTGTCAGCAGTAGCGTCACGGCCGTTGTTCTTGTCAGCAGCAGCGTCACGGCTGTTGTTCTTGTCAGCAGTAGCATCATGGACGTTGTTATTGTCAGCAGTAGCGTCACGGCCGTTGTTTTTGTCAGCAGTAGCGTCACGGCCGTTGTTTTTGTCAGCAGTAGCGTCACGGCCGTTGTTCTTGTCAGTAGTAGCGTCACGGCCGTTGTTCTTGTCAGCAGTAACGTCACGGCCGTTGTTCTTGTCAGCAGCAGCGTCACGGCTGTTCTTGTCAGCAGTAGCATCATGGACGTTGTTATTGTCAGCAGTAGCGTCACGGCCGTTGTTTTTGTCAGCAGTAGCGTCACGGCCGTTGTTCTTGTCAGCAGTAGCGTCACGGCTGTTGTTCTTGTCAGCAGTAGCGTCACGGCCGTTGTTCTTGTCAGCAGTAGCGTCACGGCTGTTGTTCTTGTCAGCAGTAGCGTCACGGCTGTTGTTCTTGTCAGCAGTAGCGTCACGGTCGTTGTTCTTGTCAGCAGTAGCGTCACGGCTGTTGTTCTTGTCAGCAGTAGCGTCACAGCCGTTGTTCTTGTCAGCAGCAGCGTCACGGCTGTTGTTCTTGTCAGCAGTAGCGTCACGGCCGTTGTTCTTGTCAGCAGTAGCGTCACGGCTGTTGTTCTTGTCAGCAGTAGCGTCACGGCTGTTGTTCTTGTCAGCAGTAGCGTCACGGCCGTTGTTCTTGTCAGCAGTAGCGTCACGGCGTTTTACTAGCGTCAGGCCGTTGTTCTTGTCAGCAGTAATGTCACGGCCGTTGTTCGTCAGCGTATGTCACGGCCGTTGTTCTGTCAGGTAGCGTCACGGCCGTTGTTGAGGTAGCGTACGGCTGTTTTTTGTAGGTAGCGTAGGCTGTTGTTGTCAGCAGTAGCGTCGCGTTGTTTTGTCAGCAGTAGCGTCACGGCCGTTGTTCTTGTCAGTAGTAGCGTCAGGCTGTTGTTTGTAGCAGTAGCGTCACGGCCGTTGTTTGTCAGCGTAGCGTCTGCTGTTGTTTGTCAGCGTAATGTCACGGCGTTTTGGTAGAGCGTCACAGCGTTTTTTTCAGTAGCTCACGGTTTTTGTGGTCACGGCGTTGTTGTGCAGTAGCGTCACGGCTGTTGTTCTGTAGAGTAGCGTCCGGCCGTTGTTTGTCAGCAGTAATGTCACGGCCGTTGTTTGTCAGCAGCAGCGTCACGGCTGTTGTTTGTAGATAGGTACGGCTGTTGTTTGTCAGCAGTAGCGTACGGCTGTTGTTGAGCAGTAGCGTGCCGTTGTTCTTGTCAGCAGTAGCGTCACGGCCGTTGTTCTGTCGTAGTAGCGTCACGGCTGTTGTTTTGTAGCAGTAGCGTCACGGCCGTTGTTTGAGCTAGCGTCACTGCTGTTGTTCTGTCAGTATGTCACGGCTTGTTGTAGTAGGTCAGGCCGTTGTTTTGTCGCAGTAGCGTCACGGCTTGTTCTTGTCAGCAGAGGTCACGGCCGTTGTTCTGTAGGTAGGTCCGGCTGTTGTTGAGCAGTAGCGTCACGGCGTTGTTCTGTCGTAGTAGCGTCACGGCCGTTGTTCTGTCAGCAGTAGCGTCACGGCCGTTGTTCTGTCAGCAGTAGCGTCACGGCCGTTGTTTGTCAGCAGTAATGTCACGGCCGTGTTCTTGTCAGCAGCAGCGTCAGGTGTTGTTCTGTCGCAGTAGCGTCACGGCCGTTGTTTGTCAGCAGTAGCGTCATGGACGTTGTTATTGTCAGCAGTAGCGTTACGGCCGTTGTTCTGTCAGCAGTAGCGTCAGACGTTGTTATTGCCAGCAGTAGCGTCACAGCCGTTGTTCAGGGCCAAAATAACCAATGCAGTCGGCGCGCCCTAAAGCACATCACACCAAAAAGCCGTTGTTCTTGTCAGCAGTAGCGTCACGGCCGTTGTTCTTGTCAGAGTAGCGTCACGCTGTTGTTCTTGTCAGCAGTAGCGTCACGGCCGTTGTTCTTGTCAGCAGTAGGTCACGGTTGTTTGTAGAGTAGCGTCAGGCTGTTGTTCTGTCAGCAGTAGCGTTACGGCCGTTGTTCTTGCAGCAGTAGCGTAGGCCATGTTCTGTCAGCAGTAGCGTCACGGCCGTTGTTCTTGTCAGCAGTAGCGTCACGGCCGTTGTTCTTGTCAGCAGTAGCGTCACGGCTGTTGTTCTTGTCAGCAGTAGCGTCACGGCCGTTGTTCTTGTCAGCAGTAGCGTCAGACCGTTTGTCAGCAGTAGCGTACGGCCGTTGTTCTGTCAGCAGTAGCGTCACGCTGTTGTTCTGTCAGCAGTAGCGTCACGGCCGTTGTTCTTGTCAGCAGTAGCGTCACTGCTGTTGTTCTGAGCAGTAGCGTCAGACGTTGTTCTTGTCAGCAGTAGCGTCACGCCGTTGTTCTTGTCAGCAGTAGCGTCACGGCCGTTGTTCTGCCAGCAGTAGCGTCAGGCCGTTGTTCTTGTCAGCAGTAGCGTCACGGCCGTTGTTCTTGTCAGCAGTAGCGTACGGCCGTTGTTCTTGTCAGCAGTAGCGTCACGGCCGTTGTTCTGTCAGCAGTAGCGTCACGGCCGTTGTTTTTGTCAGAGTGGCGTAGCGTTCTTGTCAGCAGTATCGTCACGGCCGTTGTTCTTGTCAGCAGTAGCGTCACGGCCGTTGTTCTTGTCAGCAGTAGCGTCACTGCTGTTGTTCTTGTCAGCAGTAGCGTCATGGACGTTGTTATTGCCAGCAGTAGCGTCACGGCTGTTGTTCTTGTCAGCAGTAGCGTCACGGCCGTTGTTCTTGCCAGCAGTAGCGTCACGGTCGTTGTTCTTGTCAGCAGTAGCGTCACGGCTGTTGTTCTTGTCAGCAGTAGCGTCACGGCCGTTGTTCTTGTCAGCAGTAGCGTCACGGCCGTTGTTCTTGTCAGCAGTAACGTCACGGACTGGCTCGGCGACTTTGTGCTCGGCAGCGGAACAGCTAATCGGATCTGAGCTACCACAGCCGGCCCAAGCAAACTCTGGGTCATGCCCGACTGATCTAAGGCACCGTTAGACACTGCCACGTGCTTCGACGACATTACACAAATCCTGGGGTTGTTGCGAAGCCGCTTGTCACCTCTGACTGGGCCTCGGTGCTAGGTATCCAAACAGTCTGATACTTTGCGAAGGTGTAACGCCCCCATGATAAATAGGCAACACGGTACACATGAAGAACGACATTCATTTCGTTGTCCGATATTATGTTCAATAGGCTTCCTAATTACATTTTTTGCGCATTTCATAAAGCATTTGTCCATTATATATAATTTGCCGTTTTGTTTTACATTGTACAACATTATAATACATGCTTGGATATGTTCTGCCCGGAATCTCAAGTTGTAATCCTGTTTTTTAACTCCACCGGTCATGTGCATAATGCGGACCAACACTCATTCACGCACGCATGCACTATATGGTCTCAGCTGCTGAGTGTGTCGTAAAGCCAATACCAAAACCATGCCCATTAGAGTGGGTCACCCAAAATATTTTTCGTTGTGCGAACAAAATAACGTTGCTCCACAATGCTAGAAGCGCGTCTGAACAATTGGAAAAGTTAAAATAACTTTGGGGACGAGAGCAATTTATTTTCTGGTGGCGATGTTCCCTTTTCGAAATTTTTGGACGAAGAAGGAACAACTAACCGTCATACAGTCTTTAGGTTGGCACCATCATGTGTATCGGCTGCTCATTTACCACATGTGCCAATTTATATCTCTATCGTTTGTAGTTCAGCAGTTATTCCATGATATGTGTGTAGATTTTGCACATCACGACTACTGCGCCATCTACTGAGAACAATTTCGCTGACAGGCATTGGCGGCTTTTCCAGATGGTTTAATGCCGCCAAATAGCTGGAAGTGACTGCAGCTATAAGTTCTTTCCAATACTTACGGTTAAGTTTCACACAAGTATCACGGTCACTTTTGAGACTTCAATTTAAATCAGACTACTTGAATGCGACCTGCCCGAACAGGAATTATTCGGAGAAGTTCTGGCTAAGGCCCGAGAGGCGACACTAAGAAATATTATGGCCGGGAGCACGTTACCTCCCAGCCTTACTTGCATTGCTGCACGCTGTCAGTTGCATGTGTATTCATTTGAAGCGGTAGCACTAGCTCAGAGGCTAGAAACCAGGGTACCAAGTAGCGAGGTCAGATAGTAGGTAGAGTACTTCCACTAGATGCCGTACCGAAGACATTCTCTGGCGTGAGTGAGAGCATGTTCGGGATGGCGAGTGGATTAAGACGGCTGCAAGCTATTCTAGCTCCTCGAAATGCCACATACAATTTCGTTTATGATGCGGCCGTGTGAATTTCAGAAAAATGTAGTTCCAATGCGACAGGATGTCACAAGCAGGTCGAGGAAAATGAGAATGGAAGTGGAAGCCGGGACGAAAAAAGTTGTTCAAGATACCACAGAATTCTTCAGTGACCAGATGTGGAAAATATGGAAAATGTGTTCCGAAACATGGGGGGGGGGGGGGGCATACCTATTGTGGCCGACTACCGCGTTTACAATCTAGCCTGATTTTTCACAAAATGTGCTGCGCAAGTATTCGCAAAACTTGCTCGAATCGACGACAGGACGCGGATTACATACAAAAAGAAAATTATTGTTTTTTTCGAAACTGTTCTATGTTGCATGGTACAAATGCACAACAGATCGCAAAGGCCCTAAAGAGGACAACATTTCAGCAGCAAAGCGAGCATTTCTTCTTCACCCAAGGTCCTGCCGAACGATGCGTCCTGGCCATATCGATTGCCACGAGACCGCCCAAAGGCACGCCGGACAAGAGACAGCTGACCGTGACCCATCACGACGCTCCCCTCCTGGGGGATGAAGGGTACATTTAGTCGGCGCCTATGCCCACTGAAAGCGAAGACGAAGCGTGTCATGTTGATCAAAATTACACAGATCAGGAAAGAAACGTTCGTAGTAGTAGTGACGTGAATATAAATACCCTCACTAACACGGTACTGGCCGCTAATAGATGTGGCGTATCAAACCGTGCCATCTCCGCCATCGTGATGATTGGCAAATTAATACTAGCAGAATAGCGTCAGACGATGTAAAGCTTGTCGTTGACCATAGTGAAGTAGGAAGAGCCAGATACAACGTGAGACACCAGGAAGCAAAAAGTAAGCACGGCTGTGCTGTTGGTTCTGAATCTGATCTATTGTCCGGAAAGGCCAGTGTCATTTTCAGGAAGAATCATTACGTAGTAAATCGAACCGGAGATCTCGGTTTCGTCACACGATTCGTGGAAGATCCGGTGGTTACGCCACGTGTTCTCGGAAGATGGCACCTGGCGTGATATTGTGAAGCACTGCGTCGTACAGAGGCCTCTCACACGTTGATTTAACGGTGCTGCTCGTTGTTGATGTCTGATGGGCAGCTGTGTGAGGTGGCCGCGGGTGCTGCTGCTGTAGTGCCGAGACTGTCACCTCTCCACCTGTCACTGACGCACCGCTGCACTCACAGGAGGGACGCAAGAAGTTCGAGAAGCAGACGCACAAGTTCTGCTCGAGTCTGGAGCGCCACCTGCAGCTGTCCACCAAGAAGCTGGAGGATCAGGCCATGCGGCAGGTAGGTCTGCCGGTCGGGGTCGGGCCAGACCGCGCCTGCGCCGTGACCTGTGTCGTCCACCGGCCGGTGTTGAAGAGCGCTGCCGGGTAGACTGGGTATAGACAGATACATAGACCTCACTTGGTCGTACCCATCACTGGCGATAAATGAGTGGGTCGAACCGACTGCCCCGGTGCACAGCAGCCGGGTTGGTGAGATCCAGCCACCCGACGCTACTGGCTGGCGTGATTTGGTAACGGAGGTGCCTGGCTATGGAAGGTCCGAGGTGTTGTATCGCCTTCCGACGCAGCCGACACAACCCACCGATGGGAGGTGGACAAGTGGGTGGCGGTCGACTGGCGCGCGGGGTGTCGCTCCCCTCCGCGGGCCGCCCCCGCCGACCGGCCGCCCGTCACATAATCAATGGCGGGGGCGCACGCAGTCGCAGCGCGGCGGCCGTCGCCGCATCGATCGACGCCGGGTCGCTCCGGCAGCCGACCACAGTCGCTGGCCGGAGAGGCCGCGTGCGAGAGGGGCCGCCTGGTGAGAGAGTGCGGCAGGTGTTGGGCTGCTGGGTACCGTCCGGCCGCCGCCGCCGCCGCCGCCGCCGCCGCCGTCATGGCTCCGTCCGGTGAGTAGGCTCCACCGCCGAGAGGGGCCGCCTGGTGAGAGAGTGCGGCAGGTGTTGGGCTGCTGGGTACCGTCCGGCCGCCGCCGCCGCCGCCGTCATGGCTCCGTCCGGTGAGTGGGCTCCACCGCCGAGAGGGGCCGCCTGGTGAGAGAGTGCGGCAGGTGTTGGGCTGCTGGGTACCGTCCGGCCGCCGCCGCCGCCGCCGTCATGGCTCCGTCCGGTGAGTGGGCTCCACCGCCGGCCCGGCCCGCCCATCTCCGGCATGGGTGCTGCACGCGCGTGGGCGAGAACGGCCGCGCTGGAGCGGCCGTGCCCGCCGTGACCGCCACGTCGCCCCCGCGCCGGCACCGTGGTGTCGGCCCCGCCGACGCGCCGCAGTGGTCGGGTCGCCACGGCGGGCGGCCGCGTGGATGGCGGCGCTGGCCGCAGGCGCCAGCGGTGCCGCCCGCCGCAGGTGTGGTCTGTGGTCTGTGGTCTGTGCGGCCAGATGCACCAGTGAGCAGCCGCGTCGAGTGCAGGCGCGGATGGTCGCGTCGCAGCTCGTGGGTCTCGCTTAAATCCGAACCGCACGCTCTGGGTACAGAGTGATTGGCACCCGGCGTGGTGACGCTGCTCTGCGATTGCTGTATGCCAATGAGTTGTGGATTGCTGACGCGTTCCAGCGTCTGCCGTAGAAGCTGACGAAGCCGAAAGCGCGTGAATTATACCTAGGCAGATCGTTGGAACTTAACTGGAAGTTGACAAACGGATCACAATGGAACCAAGTATGACGTATTTAAAGTATTTGTTTTGTTTGGACTTTAAATAACCTACTTGGAAACATCAAAAACCTTTTCCCCATATCCAGGCGTCTATGTTTGTTACTAGACACGGAAACACTTTGGCTTCCAAGCCGAAGCCAATCAAGAGTTCGAAGCTGAAGGAGGGAACGAAAACACGAAGTCGGAGTCTAGGGCATTTTTTCATTTACTTGGTGAAAAACACATTGCTTTTCACTCATGTACTTTTTTGAAACCACACATACCCACACACACGCTAATTCTCATTCGCCATTACAGCGAATAAGCCTCATTGTTTCGAAAGTGCCTGGATATCTTTTCTGCGACACTAAATAATCTCCCTACGGTCGCTCAGGTATCTGCCACGCAAAAATAGTAGTGTTAATTGGGACATGTCCGGGAAAAGGTCCTCGTGTTTCCTCCAAAACATGGAGGGGTCCTCCGCCTCCGGCACAGACTGCACCGTCGCCGCGCTAAACAGCGTTGGCGCTCACCAAGTCGTGGACACCATACTCGAAGAACTGCGCCGAGTACTGGAGTGCTTGAATGTATTTGTGGGAAAGGTTTTCGCTGGCACCCGTTTGGAAAAGAAATCACGAATTAGAAGAAAATGTTAGGATGCATCGATCGCTCAAAGTGGAGTTGGTTAGTTTCTATTTATATTTATTCGGTGTTTTTGCCATTTCCACGTGAAAATATACTTGGTGAAAAGTAAATTATGATTCGATGTTGAAAGGACGGATTCGGAACTCAGATCTAAGCCAATGATAAGATGAAACCGAGGCCGAAGCCGAAGCCAAGCCAAGCTTGCACGATTATACGAAGCCGAAGTCGAAGCGCCAGGGTAAAAAACGGCTTCACGAAGCCGAAGTCGGCTTCGTCCCATGTCTGTATATTACTGAATGTCTCCCTGGTGAATACCCTCTACTGGTATTGACAGTCCACATCACATTAATATCTGCTACAGAACCACAGGTGCGCCCATGCACTGCCATTTTCGAACATCATGTTCGCTCTTCTCGTGTGCGTCCGTGAACAGTCATGTTTCTTTTTTGCAACTTGTGGCTCACAGCATATCTTGCTCCTTTCGGGAGTTACGTGCACCCACCTCCACCCCGACGTGCCTTGTACCCTGGCATCACGTCGGGCGGGAGGATTGGGGCGCCGCCAGACTGAAACATGACATTCTGAATATTCACAGTTTGGCGCTGCATGGTAAATAATGAGTTGAAAACGACTTCCGTCCCACAGAATGCGGCGTCCCATGATCCGAAAAATTGGATGTTTTGGTCTAAACTTGGGGCTGAACTGGCCGGTCCGCGCCTATTCTCATATTGATTCACTGACACGAAGCATGGCATAAGCATAGTGACACACATTTTCGTCACGTACTTCCGGTGGAGTTCTGCTCCACTGTCCAATGTTCGCAGTATTGATTAGCTGCCTGCCGTGTGGTATCGGGTCACCCTTGCCACGTGAATATAGAATGCCGCCTCGTCTTTGCATGCAACGCGAAGGTGGTGATTGCGACTCAAGGGAACTGCAATCTATGCCAATCGAAGCACATTGATTCGACTTCGAATTCGAGAACGATTCGGTTGAAATGTCGACTGGCGTCCGGGGCGGCATCGTCGCGGTGCTCGGCTCGTGACGCTCGCGGCCGTGGCAGCTCGCCCCGCGTGTGACCTGTACTCCGGCCAGTCCAGCAGTACGGCCGCTCGGCTCGTGACGCTCGCGGCCGTGGCAGCTCGCCCCGCGTGTGACCTGTACTCCGGCCAGTCCAGCAGTACGGCTGCTCGGCTCGTGACGCTCGCGGCCGTGGCAGCTCGCCCCGCGTGTGACCTGTACTCCGGCCAGTCCAGCAGTACGGCCGCTCGGCGCGGCCGGTGGCGGGTGCAGAGCCGCCGCCCGCCCGGGCTCCAGGCGGTCCGCTGCCGTCGGGACACTGGACGCAGGACGTGCGGCTCGCCGAGTGTTCTGGTGGCCGCGCACGTTGTTTCGGTGCGGTCGTGCGGCGCCGCCGTGTGCAGACGCCGCTCGCCACGCCCGGCTGTGGTCGCCTGGTGGTGTGGTGTGCCCTTGTCCGACTGTGTCCAACTATAGCGGACTGTGTCAGACAGTGTGGCTGTGCCCAGCTGTGTTATGTACGGCCGGCTGTCCGGCTGTGTCAGACTATAGCGGACTGTGTCAGACTGTGTGGCTGTGCCCAGCTGTGTACTTCTGTGTTATGCACGACCGGCTATGGTAAGCCGGGTGTGGCTGTGTGTGGCTGTGTGTGGCTGTGTTTAGCTGTGTTTGGCTGTGTGTGGCTGTGTCTGGCTGTGTCTGACTGTGTTTGGCTGTGTTTGGCTGTGTTTGGCTGTGTCTGGCTGTGTCCAGCTGTGCTTGGCTGTGTCTGGCTGTGTCAAGCTGTGTTTGGCTGTGTCTAGCTGTGTCTGACTGTGTGTGGCTGTGTTTGGCTGTGTTTGGCTGTGTCTGGCTGTGTCTGGCTGTGTCCAGCTGTGTTTGGCTGTGTCTGGCCGTGTCTGACTGTGTTTGGCTGTGTCCGGCTGTGTGTGGCTGTGTCCAGCTGTTTGGCCGTGTCTGACTGTGTGTGGCTGTGTTTGGCTGTGTCCGGCTGTGTGTGGCTGTGTCCAGCTGTGCTTGGCTGTGTCTGGCCGTGTCTGACTGTGTGTGGCTGTGTCCAGCTGTGTTTGGCTGTGTCTAGCTGTGTCTGACTGTGTGTGGCTGTGTTTGGCTGTGTCCAGCTGTGCTTGGCTGTGTCTAGCTGTGTCTGACTGTGTTTGGCTGTGTCCGGCTGTGTGTGGCTGTGTTTGGCTGTGTCCGGCTGTGTTCCACTGCCATCTGGCGGCCAAAGGTGACCAACCGCGATAACGATGCCCAACGCTGAGAACGGATGCATCAGCCAGTACGACCGGCCACTCACTCGTCTGCGCCACGTGCTGCTCAGGAGGGTGATCACAGCCAGCTCCAGCGCCCCCACCTCTCCCCGAGTGACCCCGTTCTCACTCGTCTGTGCCACGTGCTGCTCAGGAGGGTGATCACAGCCAGCTCCAGCGCCCCCACCTCTCCCCGAGTGACCCCGTTCTCACTCGTCTGTGCCACGTGCTGCTCAGGAGGGTGATCACAGCCAGCTCCAGCGCCCCCACCTCTCCCCGAGTGACCCCGTTATCACTCGTCTGTGCCACGTGCTGCTCAGGAGGGTGATCACAGCCAGCTCCAGCGCCCCCACCTCTCCCCGAGTGACCCCGTTCTCACTCGTCTGTGCCACGTGCTGCTCAGGAGGGTGATCACAGCCAGCTCCAGCGCCCCCACCTCTCCCCGAGTGACCCCGTTCGGGAGCGAGCCACGGCAATAGCCACCGATTGCCATCCCAGATAACGTCCCGCTCAGGAAAGTAACTACAGACATGACCATCAGTCTGGCCTAACCAGCGGCGTCTCGCTCAGGGTTGCAGCTACACTGGTGGTCACAGGTCTCCCGCCCGGACAGCATCCGTTCGGTTTCGGTTCATCGGGGCACCTTGTTCGCCATGCATCGGTTCTGCTCGCACTTAAATGGCCACGGTCGTTCCCGGTCGTGTTTTACCTACGTGAGTCACGCATCAGTTCATGAACCTCGTTTTTGTTTCGCTGGGGTCCCCGCGCCGGTGCTGCACTGCGCCGCTTCGCATGATTTTCCACGCTAGTGAAGATAGTTCCATGCTTTCGCCTTTCCGTTGGTCTTTGGTTTCACCGTCTGTCCCCCTTTCGTCCGTCGATTACTACAGCTACATTAGTGTACTACAGTAAGTCCAACTCGTATTGTCCTGTCTCATACCATCTCGTCCCGTACTCTCGGTCCCCTTTCGTTGTGTCCCTTCTCGTCCTGTCCCATCGCTTATCATCGTAAGTCCAACTCGTGTTATCCTGTCCCATGCGATCTCGTCCCGTCCAATTCCGCTCCACCATATCCCGTCCCATCCCATTCCATTCCATCCATACCGTACCACCCCACCCCACCTCCCCTCACCTCACCTAACCTCATCTCACCCACCCCACTCCACTCCACCCCACCCCACCCCCCATCCCCCCCACTCCCACCGTACATCACCACACCCCGCCCCGCCACGCCACGCCCCACCCGATGGCGGGTGGTGGGCGGTGGTGGGCCGTGGCGGGCGCGGCGGCGGCAGCCTGTCTCCAGGCGGCCGGGCCCGCGTGGGCGGCGCTGCGGGACGTCTCATCCCCGCCAGCCCGGCCACGGCCGTTTCAATCGATGGCTCTCCCTGTTTGCACGGCGGCGGCCGCCCAGTCTGGATGACCGCCCGCCGCTGCCGACCACTGTCCCCGCCAGACTGCCGACCACTGTCCCCGCCAGACTGCCGACCACTGTCCCCGCCAGACTGCCGACCACTGTCTCCGCCAGACTGCCGACCACTGTCCCCGCCAGACTGCCGACCACTGTCCCCGCCAGACTGCCGACCACTGTCCCCGCCAGACTGCCGACCACTGTCCCCGCCAGACTGCCGACCACCCCCCCCCGACCATGTCCCCGCCAGACTGCCGACCACTGTCCCCGCCAGACTGCCGACCACTGTCTCCGCCAGACTGCCGACCACTGTCCCCGCCAGACTGCCGACCACTGTCCCCGCCAGACTGCCGACCACTGTCTCCGCCAGACTGCCGACCACTGTCCCCGCCAGACTGCCGACCACTGTCTCCGCCAGACTGCTCTCCCGCCGTTCCGTTGACTCAGTCTTGATGAGCTGCCTGTTCCTGACTCAGTCCTGATGAGCTGCCTGAGTCTGACTTAGTCCTGATGAGCTGCATGTTCCGTTGACTCAGTCCTGATGAGCTGCCTGTTCCAGACGCAGTCCTGGTGATCCGCCTGTTCCTGACCCAGTCATGTGAGGTGCTCGTTGCTGATCGAGTCCTGCTGGGGCGCCCACAACTGATCCAGTCCGTGGAGTGTCAAGCACTGTCCCAGTGCTGTTGGGAGGCCCCGGTGTGACCCAGTCGCGTTATGCTGTTGTGACTGCTGCTGGTGGTGTGCGTGTGCAGCTCGGCAATTGACGTGGCTGAGTTCATCAGTAGCGGTGGAATCCCCGGACCCGAGCGTTTATCCGGTTCGACCGTGTCGTCAGTGACGTCATGCCATGCGACGCCGTCCACGGGTGACTCAGTACCGCTCAGTCAGTCCAGTCCGCATCACTGGCTGGCGTCTGTCACGTGACACGGCCAGTGTGGAGAGCTGCCTGGTCGGCGTCTGTCACGTGACACGGCCAGTGTGGAAAGCTGTCTGGCCGGCGTCTGTCACGTGACACGGCCAGTGTGGAGAGCTGCCTGGTCGGCGTCTGTCACGTGACACGGCCAGTGTGGAAAGCTGTCTGGCCGGCGTCTGTCACGTGACACGGCCAGTGTGGAGAGCTGCCTGGTCGGCATCTGTCACGTGACACGGCCAGTGTGGAGAGCTGCCTGGTCGGCGTCTGTCACGTGACATTCCCGGTTTTGACGGAGGGCGCCGTTCGGCCACCTGGTCTGCGTGGTTCCATCACGAGTTTGACCGACGTAGCGCCGAAAAGACCGATACTGAGCAACAATGGTGCGCCAGACCTGTGACTCACGGGAATATCCGTGATGGTCTCTGCCCACGCGGCCGCGATGACCGTGCACTGCCTGTTCTCTCCACCTGCCCTCTCTACGCCTGTCCGCAGTCCTCTCTCCGCCTGTCCGCCGGATTCTGTGTGTCCGCTCGGCCGTGTGCCGCCTGCGCTCCTCTCCGCCTGTCCGCCTGCCCACCCGCCTGCATGTCTCCCGGGCTGCCCGTCCTCTGTCGGAAGACGTGGTCACGATGGGTTGTAACTCATGTGGAAGTCAGCCTAGATGGGGGATAAGTGGAAGCTTGAGCAGATACCGGGAGTTTCTTTTCCGAAAAAAAACGAATGTTCGCCACCTGTGAAGGAGTGTCGGGACGCGATCTGCCCAGGCGGCTGGCCGTGGCGGCGCGTTACGTGACACGGTTGAGAAGTGGCGGCGGGAGCATTGCTCTGGCCGTGCCGTCTCACTTGTGACGTCGTCCACGCCTCGCTCGTTGCTGCTGATTGTCAGTCCGCATTGTGCCCAGCTCATCACATAGTTGGTGGCTGGAGTCTCCTCTATGTCACGCAGATACAACTGGCAAACACGAACTGTTGGGAGCCTATCGTCTACGGGTTATGACTTCTCATCTGCCAGTGATTGGTCTGCTGGTATCAGACGTGCTCTCCCACGTCAAGTTGCGTGACATTTGGCCGAGGAAAGCGCTGCATTTGCTGGTGGCTGGCGTGGGTTGACGACCGCCGGGGGTGAGAGGACGGTGCGGTGCTGGGAGCCGCACACCGGCGTGCTCCACTGAGGTGCGATACTTGGTGCAGCTCGGTGTCGCACAGTTCTCTGGTCAGGACGCTTACAATACAAATAATGGGATGAAAATAGTTAGAGCGAACGATAGCTTGTTTTCTCTTTGAAGGGGACGTTTTCACCACTTTTCAGAAAGGCTTTGCGTACCTTGGAATTTGTATCACGTTTTTCCTTAACTAAAACTCTTTGTATTCCACAAGCTTTGGTGGGAACGCCACTTTTTTTAGGGTGACATCAGTGCCATTCTTGAGGAAAACGTCTCACGACATTGGCAGGACTGCCCTGATGACCTGCATTGATGGTGTGGGGGGGGGGGGTACTGACTCTTGAAGAGTATGGGAAATTGTGGAGCAAATCTTGCTTCACGTCTGGATTTGAATCGAATGATGCAAGGAAGATATCCTACGTATTTGTGCGGGCCAGCCAGTGTTCGCATGTGGGCTCGGTGCGGCAGACCTGGGATGGGAGTCGGGTATGTTTGGTATGGAGTCTGATGTACCCGACATACAAAATATTGAGTATGTTGGGTATGCAAGTTGGTATGTTGGTCACAGCAATTGTCAAGCTCAGTATGCCGTTTGGGCCTTCTTGGAGTACAAGCCAATCCAAGAAGATGATACCACCTCGAAATATAAAGATGTCAGGCCTCTGTACCAGCCGGTCTGCTAGCCCTCGCTCCACTTCTCCGTTTCGGCGAGGTGGCAATGTCGCACACGACCTTGTTCGTCATACTCGAACGACGCGGAGTGAGCTATTGACAGGAGACTCGCTCTGCCGTGCGTGCCGCACCGCGCCGAAACACCTGCACCAACTGCTGGCGGCCGACCACGTGACACACCACGTGACCCAGTGACGGGTCGTCACGGCCGTGGCGCCGACCGACTCCGCAGTGCCGCGCCCCGACGTTATTGATTCGGAGCCTGAGCGTGACACCGAGTCTGCGATGGTGAGCGGCAGGCACGGCCTCGGCGCCGCCGTTTGTCGTGTGCCGCCCACAGACGGCTGGATGGCCGACCAGACACACGGTCTCCGCCCAACATTCGCCCAGTTTCCGCCCAGCATCCGCCCCGCGTGGTGCAGTTGGTTGGTTATTCGACACATCGACTGTTGAGTCATGTAGCGTCGCCAATCTCTCACGCCGGTTGACCGCGGGCGAAGAGTAGCGACAGGTGAGACTCGAACCCACAATCTTTCGATTATGAGACGGGAAACTTACCCCTAGACTACTCGACCAGCCCCCCTCCCCCCGTGGTGCAGCCTGTGGCTATGGCCGCAAGTGACGCGACGCCGCCGAAGCGGAGCGGGGCCGGCTGTGCGTATTGGGTCACATTGGATTATGTTGGGTTGTGTGCAACGTGCGATGTGCCTACAGGGTGGCGCAGTTTGCGCTGTGCACACGCTTCAGACGTGTGCGGTGTGATTGTGTGCGCATTGTACAGTGATGTACCGGCGGCTGAGGCTGGCTGGCGGCTAGGTCCGACTGGCAGGGAGGTCCACCGCAGCTGGACCTGGCTGGGTGGTGCGGGTGTACCGGCGGTTGAGGCTGGCTGGCGGCTCGGTCCGACTGGCGGGGACGTCCACCGCAGCTGGACCTGGCTGCGTGGTGCGGGTGTACCGACGACTGAGGCTGGCTGGCGGCTAGGTCCGACTGGCGGGGACGTCCACCGCAGCTGGACCTGGCTGGGTGGTGCGGGTGTACCGGCGGTTGAGGCTGGCTGGCGGCTAGGTCCGACTGGCGGGGACGTCCACCGCAGCTGGACCTGGCTGGGTGGTGCGGGTGTTCACGATGGATATAGCGTCCCCCCACAATCGCACCGTTTTTTGTTTGTTTAATATAAATGTCATTTGCTGATCCTTCGCCTTTTCTGTCGCGGGTGCATGCCCACCAAGTAATGGCACGGGATTTGTCTGGAAGTTTGTGGGAGGGGGCAGGAACCGTCTTGAATTCGATGTGTTCTATGCAACACCAATAACCAATAGTTTCAATGTTAAGTTCGTCCAAAATTGGAGGCCGCTACCACCTCCCCCCCCCCCCCCCCCCCCGTTCCATCGCACTTGTCACCAAGTCTCATCCGCTTAAAAAAAAAAAAAAAAAGAAAGGGGGGAGAGGTGCCCGGGGGAAGGAGTCGTCCCGCAACCAAAAGGTTGTGGGTTCCCCCCCTCTCTTCGCCCGCGACAACTCCAGCACGTAGCCAAAACCAACCCAAGCAGATACAGGAAAGGGCCCTATCCTATTTGTAGCCCTCTTCGTCACGAATGTTCCATCTCCTTTATACCTTATCTCTTCCCCTGACCACCCTTCTTCACGTAGGCAATCCGTGCTTCATCACTCACGCTCAGGTTGAGATCGTGGGTGATTCTACACCACCGTCCCCACCCCGCCCCTCTACTCCTCTTCTGAAGCCATGAATGGCCAATCATCCGCACAATTGCACACATAATGAATGTTACGCCACTTCTACGCCATTTCTCTCCTCAAGCAGAGGTCAAATAGGATGCATCACCAACCAACACACTACAGCGGTCATGAGAGGCCCACCACCAGCTCTCCTGCGGAGGTTATGCAATGCACATCGACTCGGCGGGTCTGCAAAAATCGCCCTGACGTTTTGCAGACCGGCTGAGCAATCAGCCGCTGCTCGTCACCTTACGACGCCGACGTCTGGGGAGATCCGTGGGACGCATGGCATGCAGACCACGGCTGTATGGATGGCTATGCGACTCTCTCGCCTGCCAACACAACACATAGCGTGGGTGTCGCGGCACCCTTGACGGTCGGCGATCGATGTAGGTGTGTGGGCGGCGGCCGTGACCCAGTTTGCCCGGCGGCGGCTCCGTTGACCTGGAGCCCGTTGTCGTCCGTCAGTGTGTCTCGCTGGTCGATGACACTGCACGTGCTGATCGTGGCCCATATGCGGCTGAGATTCCCCGCCACCGCCTACCCGTCTTGTTTATCTTTGTGTCTGATTTATTATTTGAATTTTATGATGCGTCAATCCAATTGGGCCATATTGCACCCATACCAACCTTACTTACAAACACATCATATTAGCATTACGAAGTGCAAATATCTGGATAAGCAAGCAATAAGCTATCCAGGTTCATATGTTATTTGAAATCCCATTCTGCAAGGAAAAACGTCTCTGTGGACGAATCGGAAAACACTGCCAATGAACAACGTACCGGTTCGCGTCGAGTCCGAAATGACGTCTGTATACTTACGCATATTTTGGGTACACTACCAACTCATGGCGCATTGTCAGTGCGGCATCACACCGCGCGTGTTTTTGCTCTTCCGTCGCCACACAATAAATACGTATGTGTAGCTAGTGTTTGTCCAATTATACGACGACAGTGAGCCACATTTCCCTGCCGAACTGGCCACAGGGCCACAGCGCCACTGGCCGAGAGCCGCAGCGCTAAGCGTGTGCTGGAATCCAGCAAAGTGCAGCCTCCCCATACGGTGGAGCGAAGTAAGGTGCAGTAAAGTATCCCGCGCAATGATGTTTTGTTCGTTAAAGCTACACGATGCCAAAAGACTGCTCAGTTGATCAGTCAGGATACCATGTAAAAGCTTGTCCTCAACAACGACGAGGGCGGGGATGGCCGAGTGGTTGAGGTGTTGAGCTCTGGGTACCATGGTCCCGGGTTCAACACTCTCACCACTAAGGACCTTCCAGCGGCCCACCTGCGAAACAGTGTGGGCGGCGCCATTAGCCGTGATCGTGCATACAGCGCGTCGTGAACCACCCAATAAACAAACAACAGCCTCGACTTATGCGAAAGTTTTGATAATGGGCATCAACTCGGCAGTGAAGACCGTAGCGTGTAGCGGCAGAGAGGAGTTTGTCATGGATCCTCTCACGAAAGCACCACCCGCGCCGGTGTCTATCTTGGAGCCATCTGTGTAGGTGCCGATGTAAACATGATGCAAGGAAGTGTACTCTAACGAACGTGATAATAGCTTCTCTTTTGTGATATATCGTCTTCCCATGTCTGCGAGAGATATTGATAGATGGAAGGATCAGCTGACACACAGCTTAATTCCTTACAATCGAATTCTCAATTGTTCCACGAACGTCCTCATTTGAACACAGTAATGTGTTTCCTTTTAACGTGATCACGAAAAACCGATGGCATGTCACGAGAGAAGACAGCTGGATATGGCAGGTGCGTCGGAAACCAACGCATTTTGCAGGTGTAGCGAAGAAGCAGCATTTATCGTCTCACGGACTCGTGAGCCTGTACGCTAACCGTGGGAGAAGTGCGAAATGCTCCGGTAATTATTCGCAACGCAGTGCGATGCACTAAACTACTACTCAAAATACTCAATGGATGTAGCATTCGCTTAGAGGTAGCGCACAAATCGTCGTATATAAACATGCTTAATCTAGCTTAGAACCAACCAAGCTACGGTAGAACAGGGGCAATCTTTCTACCAGCATCGTATAATGTACGAGGTGCATATGTCACTTTCGCAATTGTTTTAAAACACTTGTCTCCGAGCGTTTTTATATGTTTTCTGTATGAAAGACGATGGTCAAACTGCACACCAAGAAAACGGACCATTGATACTGAAGTAGCGTTTTCCCCGTGCAGTCTGCACGTCATGTCCGGACAGCTGCGCCGACACCGGCGGAAATAACTTCTGCTGTCTTTGTAATGGAAATTCTGACACCAATCTTATGTCCCCACTTCTCCAGGCGGGAAATTGTGAGTCGCTCCATGAATAGTGTTGACGAGCTTGCGCGGAAAACTGGCAAAAGCATCGGCGAAGAGAGATGTTCCGATTGACGAGGGGAATGAGTTGCTCACGTCGTTTATAATAAACGAGAACAGAGAAGTACTAAAGACGCTGCTCGGAGGAACTTCCTCAACTTGGTGGAACCGACTTGAAAACTGATTGCCTGGGCACACCCAAAAATGTCGGTCTGTCGTAAAGTTTCTCAAAGATGTGCTCAAAGATATACGGATTCCATACTGATGAATCGTCAACAGAATCTGTGTCCAATCGATGTCAAAAGTACTCTCAGTCTCGAAAAAAAACTGTCCCTAAATGTCTGGGGTCTACCATGGGACAGACGTCCGGCGGGGAATGCCGTAGGTCCTCGGCGCGCAAGCAGTGGACGAGTCTATTGTTATAGATATACAAACCTCCATTGTGAATGGTGATTTTTCAGGGTCTGTTGGAAGTCTACTTTTTCACTCTTGACGAGAATTCAAGAATGAAGGGCATAGGCAGGGACGTCGAAAATGGACAGACAATGAGATGGGGAGAGAAAGAATGAAAAGCTGGTCTTCGCGTGCTCGCGACGCTCGTCACCAGTCGAAGGCTGGCTGGCTGGCTGGCTGGCTGGCTGGCCGGCTGGCTGGTTGGCTGTTTATCAAAATAAAGATTGTGGCACTTGTGAGGCGGCACTGCATTTTAGTCGTCTTCAAGTTGAAGTCAGCCTCTCCGGATGTACTTCCATTCTACACGCACATACGCACACACACGCTTACACGCGCATATACATACTCATATACACACACGCACACACCAGGCGGCCTGAAAATATCCCACGGCATCCATGGACTCGGTGCCCAGAATCTACCATATGCATCTACGATGCAGAAGCCGGTGTGTTTTGCGACGCAGCGTCAGTGGCTAAGCTGGGCTGGAATTCCTGCCGAGTGAAATGGGCCGCGGTCAGTTTTTACAACCACCCGTACCGCGCATGTAAATAAACATTCAGCGGCCATTAGGTCAGTGCTGGGCACCCCTCACGGCGCTTGCATGCCATTGGTGCCACTGAAGGACGCAATTTTGTCAAAGGTACCGAATTTCTGCGAAAAATGTGACGCGTATGAGAGCTGGTTCCTAGTCATATTTTGAGTTCCCTATGGGTTCGTAGACAGGACGCACTGGCGGTTGTGCACCGTTCGTGTGTGTGTGAGGTGATCCAGGACTCAACAGCCTACAGTTGAGAGTTCTGTGTGGATGACATGCTGATCAACTCAACTGCCACAAACCGGCGCGTATGAGTAGGTAATGACCCAGCATATTTTACAATCCATGGTAGAAAAGGACGATTTATCTTGCATCATTAGATGAAGCGAGCTTTATCTAACACATAGTATCCAGGGTCCGGGGGTGCAGCTTTGCCGAAACTTCTCGCGCAACGGGGCGCAGCCAAGTTCAAAGAAGGTGATGAATGCAAAGTGCATTGGAGGGGCTGGCCGTGATGTTCCGTCCTGAAGTGGGCCGGCAGTTATTGAAATCACCTCGATGGCAAAGTCGGCTAATGTATCAGTCTCGAGTGTGAGAGGTCCGGGCTCAGCTTGACCCCGAACCCCGAGCAGGCTCTTCCTCGACCGACTCCTGCCCAGGGGATGGCAGCAACTGAGGAGTGTTCGCCGCGCAGCAGGATTGACGCTGACCGACCAGTGCAGTGTGTGCGGCATCGGGTGGTCCACGAGTAGGTATCGTCTGTCTTTGAGCAGATCCTCCGGTCAGTCCGACAGCATGACTTCGCCTCGTGTCACCCGAGCTGTCCTCCGTTGACAGGACCCGAGAAATCGGAATAGTCCCGCCGTGTGCACGCTTGTTTGCTGTCGCCGTAAATGTTTCGGGGATGCACCGCCACAAAGCATCGGACGATCGCTGTTTGTCGACGACTTCGCGACACGGTCCTGTTGCAGTAAATGGTCGTCAACACGACAGTTACAGCTTTCGGTGAACCCCTCCAAGGATAGGGTATTATAATTAGACAATGCTTTTCCACGGACAAAACAGCTGCAGTGTACTTTTGTCGCAGGTGGTGCTCTCGGAAGCCGGACTCGGAGATGTACGGCGTGCCTATTCCTACTCGCCCAATCGCAAAGTTCCTCTAAATGAACCATAGCTCGCCATGCGCCGTCAGATGCTTGGCACGCGGTATGCTATCAAGCTGGTACAATTTTCAGGCCATCCCACATATCGAACGGTTTTTTCACTCCACACCTTACGTTTGTTTCAACACAGACGGTCTCTACACTTGAATCCGTTCTGTGTAAAAATTCGAGAAATACTGCAAGATAGTGGGATCACGCAACGTGGTGTTCTCCGAACAACACCCATCAGAACTCCTCAAATGTTGATCTTTCTGTAGCTGAGACCCGCAAACAAAGTATTATATGCTCAGAATTGCAAGCACGAGCTCTAGAGACCATCCTGTCGTACGAGGGGTATACAGCCACGTAAACCAATGGTTCTAAATCTAAAACAGATACAGGGGTCGGTAGCGCGTTTGTATGTGGTAACACTACGCGGGGTTTTACGCTTCCACCACATGCATCCGTTTTCACAGCAGAACTGGTGGCTATTGCCAAGTCGCTCTCTGTCTCTGTCTCTGTCTCTGTCTCTGTCTCTGTCTCTGTCTCTGTCTCTGTCTCTGTCTCTGTCTCTGTCTCTGTCTCTGTCTCTGTCTCTGTCTCTGTCTCTGTCTCTGTCTCTGTCTCTGTCTCTGTCTCTGTCTCTGTCTCTGTCTCTGTCTCTGTCTCTGTCTCTGTCTCTGTCTCTGTCTCTGTCTCTGTCTCTGTCTCTGTCTCTGTCTCTGTCTCTGTCTCTGTCTCTGTCTCTGTCTCTGTATCTGTATCTGTATGTATCTGTCTCTGTATCTGTATCTGTATCTGTATCTGTCTCTGTCTCTGTATCTGTATCTGTCTCTATCTCTGTCTCTGTCTCTCTCTGTCTCTGTCTCTGTCTCTCTCTCTCTCTCTCTCTCTCTCTCTCTCTCTCTCTCTCTCTCTCTCTCTCTCTCTCTCTCTCTCTCTCTCTCTCTCTCTCTCTCTCTCTCTCTCTCTCTCTCTCTGTCGACACATATTTTACACACCGCTACCTTCTATGCTCGGAAGAACGACCAGCCTGTCCACGTTACGGCGACAACCTGTCTGTGGCCCATATTCGTAGCACATGTCGTCATCTTGAAACGGAACGTCGCCGCTTCTTTGGAACCCCATAGCCCACCCTGGTGGAACTACTGGGCGACGGTTTACACTATGTCGCTGAACTCTTCCTATTCCTTTCTGCGGTTGGATTTGACGTGGTGTACTCACACCAACAAAGGTAGCATACGGACGCTATAACATAGCAAAATACCGTCACTATGAAATGCGCTAACGTGTTGTGACCCCCAGTCCTCTCATTTACTCGACGCCGATACGCTCACACCTGGTTTGACTAACGAAGTTGTGGGCGCTGTATAACCTATGCAGTTGATGCGCCCCTAAACCCCAATAACAACAACAACAACAACAACAGCAAAGTTCCTCTGGTGGTGCAGTCGCTGGTCGTGTTTTCCGAAGTCTTCCGGAAAAGTTCAGGTGATGATTTTGCATGGCCTGGTAATTTCTGGGTGATGCTTTTCCATGCCTCCCCATAGGTACTAATGTTAACATTATTTAACTTTGTTTTTATATTTCATCCTATTTGAATCTTAAGTGGCAGAGAAGCTGAAACACACAGACCAACAATAAGCTGCAGGCAATAAAACCGCAACCTGCAGACTGATCATATTGTTATCGCAGATCCAGTATCGAGTGACGCGGTGACCCTGTGTAGACTGCGTATCGGCCACACACATGCTACCCACCAATAACTTCTGTGCTGCAATGAGTCTCCACTGTCCCGCTGTTTAGGAACCATGACGGTGCGACATGTACTTTTCTCGTGCCAACACGTTCCAAGGGAGTGAATGTTGTTTTATGTAAATGGCATGCGAAACCTACTACATCTGGATGTGCTATCAAGTGAATCGGAAATAATTAATTCTGGAAGTATATTCTGATATCTGAGGGCAGTCGGATTTCAAGTCATCTGCTCAACTTGGTAGCATCTTCCATGAGGCTTTGGCATACAAACATGAACACTATAGATGCTAAGTGATCATGTCTTTTGGTTCAACTGTCGTTAAACCCAAATGACTAAGTAGCTAACGGCGGAGAACCTGAGAGGAAGCATGACTATAGGCAAAAGGCAAGATTATACCATAAGGGTGCGGAAAAAATGAACCTCTACTGTGTACATGTGTGTTGATGTACCTACGTACCCCGAAAAAAAACGTCCCCAAGTAAGAAGCCCAATTGTTAACTTGTTATATCTGGAGGCATTCTCCCGAGCATGGAAGCTCCAACTATGATGTACCTATAACAGGCCATTTATTTCACCAGTATAAGGTGTCATTCGGGAACTGGACGTGCAAGAGTAGGAGGCAGGCTATGATTCTCCTATGTTGCAGACACACGATGGTGCACCATACCGCGACAAGGAACTTGTGGACTTACTGCAACTGCGCTGTCTTGGCAGCCCGTGAATGCATGTGCATCATTGCATTCATTGTGTGCAGAAGTGCATTTGAGAAACAAGTAAAGTTTATTTCGGCAAGTCGGCGCAGTGCATTCGAATTGTGTATGCGTGCTCCAAATGCAAAAGAGGGGCCACGGAATGGTACCTCCAACTGCGGCATATGTACCTTGAAAATAGATCCAATTCGGCGGAAATTGGCCGCCGAGATCCGGCTTATCAGCCGATTACGGTGTACTAATCTCAGACTTAAATGCGCGGACCAAGGTTTCGAATCACGAAAGGTGTCACGCTGTCACGATTGTCTTCCTGGCTGCATAACCAGCAGCAGTTTAGGCGCCCCAAGGCCCAGATAATCTTCCTGCTCAGTGTATGCTGTCACGATAGTCTTCCTGGCTGCATAACCAGCAGCAGTTGAGGCGCCCCTAAGCCCAGATAGTCTTCCTGCTCAGTGTATGCCGCATGTAACCGTTCAGCGCGGCAACTTCCATCGGGCTGACTGCGGTGCGCGGTCGGCCGGCCTCATGGTGCGCAGGTCACGTGGCATGACGCATCACCTCGTGGCCGGCGGTTGGCCGGCTGGCCCTTAGCCGATGCCAGTTGGAACTGCATCGGCAGTGCCGGCTGAACTGGCCCTGGCTAAGTTCCGCCGTGAAATGTTTTCTTTAAACAAATAATGCGCACACTTCAAGGGAAATATGGTGGTGAAAGCTGCTGAGACCAAAATTGAAGCATCAGGTTTAATTTTTTTTAAATCAAGAAATTAGGATGTAAAGCCCTGGGATAAAGTAAGTTATTAAGGTTTTAAATGCGTGACGGTCGGGCCGAGCTGGGTCGGGCTGTGTCGCTCAGATATGCTTCTGCCATATATTCATGGGGTTAGTCATATACACTGGAGTTAGCTTCTGTCGTATATTCATGGTGTTAGTCGTATACGCGGGAGTTAGCTTCTGTCGTATATTCATGGGGGTTAGTCGTATACACGGGAGTTAACTTCTTTCACATGTACATGGGGGCTAGTAATATACACGGGAGTTAGCTTCTGTCGTATATACATGTGGGTTATTCGTATGCACAGGAGTTAGCTTCTTTCACATGTACATGGGGCTAGTAATATACACGGGAGTTAGCTTCTGTCGTATATACATGTGGGTTAGTCATATACACGGGAGTTAGACTCGCTGGTGCTTCGCCCTCGCTGGTAATTGCGTGCCTTTCAATGTCACAAGAAGCCAACTAAGCGTGTCAACCGCCCTATAAAGACTAGTGTCGACACTGCCCCAGACCAGCTGAACTCACATCATGAAAATCATTCTACCGGGAACAATCTTAATTGTCTATCTTCAAGTTTTGGTGACGGAAAGTCCACGTGTCTACTAGACATTGTTAGGGATGGGAAGGCACTCGAGCAACTTCAGATACTCTTCCAAAACAGAATAAAGTATAATCCTCCTGTGAGCGATGTCGGATATATTATTAGCAATATATTTGCGATCGTGTGTTCGATCTAGTTAGCTTCGCTGTTCCTTCACTTCAGAAATATGTTTAACAAAGCACATGTGAAACACCTGCCTTGCGGTGGTACCCGTTCTATACCGTGACACCGTTCGTCGCATTTGCCCTGTGACTGCTTGTTGCACCGCAGTTCAGCTTACGTCATTCGGGGATGTCGTGAAGACATTCGGGGATATCGCGAAGGCATTCGTGGTGGTAGATGAGACAATTGCATTGAGTTTGTTTCCACTGATGTAGCAATCGAGCAGTGTTCGTCTTGTGAGAAGTTCAGCGATTGACGTAAGAGCATGCTCATCAAAGCCAGCACAAAGTATATGCAAATGAGAAAATGCTATTTATTTCGCCTTATCACTAAATAACGCCACTCATTCTTTGTTATCTGCTGACGTTCAGAAATGTATTTTCCAGCTACACTAATCGCCAAAGAAACGGTTCGCCCTTTAAGTTAACTGGAATAGAATGCGTGCATATTCAAGAAATTTCCTGTGGAGCAAGCTCATGAAATTTCCATGGGCCTTGCTCGGGGTGTCGGTTGGCTCTCTGGCTGGCCGGGTGGTGGCGTGGTCGCCTACACTGGTCCAGTATGCAGTGCGATGGCGTTGGTCCGGTCTCCCGGTGCAGGTCCGGTCTGGCGTGGTCGCCTACACTGGTCCAGTATGCAGTGCGATGGCGTTGGTCCGGTCTCCCGGTGCAGGTCCGGTCTGGTGTGGTCGCCTACACTGGTCCAGTATGCAGTGCGATGGCGTTGGTCCGGTCTCCCGGTGCAGGTCCGGTCTGGCGTGACGTTGGCGGCTGGCCGGCCGGTCGTCCGGACCGAGCCGTCGATCGCCAGATGTTTTATTAAGACGGTCAGTCAATGTACGTCCGGGATCAATCGACCCGAGCCGCCGCTCACCGGTCGATGTGGCTCCGACTGCAGCACCTGGGGCCACACCTCGGCCGCCCGTCCAACTCGGCCGCCCTCCGCGTGCGCTTTCTGCACGCACCGTGTCAGCTTCTGCCTCGCCCTGCGTGCACCCTTCCATGTGCCTGCTGACGCTTTAACCGTGCGATTAATTTCCTACCATTTTGACCTCAAAGCCGCTGATGGTGTTACTAACAGGGTTGTATTTGTCTATTACGTCTGACCAACTTTCCACAGTGCACTGATGCTGGTTGCCAGTTTCATATAGTGCCGGAGGTAAATGGACCGAGCTGTGCGTGACTTTGTCTGGCCGCACGGCCAATCTGCTCCTGATCGATCACACCGGCAAGCATCGTCCCGCACGGCTCTTTTGTGGCGTTATCGCCACCCTCGCTACCCACTGGTGGCGTTATCGCCACCCTCGCCACCCTCTGGCGGTGTTGTCGCCACCCCCTGGTGGTGTTATCGCCACCCTCGGTCAGTCAAATGGTTGACTGCTTTGAGCTTAAGCTTAAGCTTAAGATTAAGCTGCTTAAGCTTTGACAGACTGACACGCATATGTCGGTTGGGAAGCTTTGACAGGCTAACACGCATCTGTCAGCTGGTATAAGCTGCTAGGCATCTATCGGCCGAGTCCAAACGCTGGCAGGTCGTTGTTTGCACACTGTACTGGGGCTGCTAAGTTGATGCTGGCAGGTGGTTTGCGTTTAACCGATCGAAGCGAATAGTAATACTGGCTTGCTTAAGCTGGTTCTAGCCAACCGGTGGCTTTCGCCAACTAAAACCATCCTGAGATTGACGTGTTGGTCACTTTGCCGTAAAGTGGCAAAACTCACCATGGAGACCAATTGCATGTTCTATGCGTTGTCAGAATCATGTACGACGTATGCTGTTACTGTCAGGATTGTTTTGTTTGTTTGCCGAAGCTCGGGATAAAAATATAGTCTTATGAATGCTCTTTGTCTCTATTGTTGTTATGCCATCGTAAATGGTTCTTAAAATAATATTTTACCTTGTTTTGACAATCTTTTCCCACACCGAGAACCAGTGGCGCAGCCAGGATTTTCTTCAGGGGTGGGGCGACCCAAAACAATTGTATGAAGCAGAGACGCTTTCCCTTTCCGCATGTTAAATCTCAAAATTTATTGTTTCGTTTAGTGCATTTTGGTTGCTAACCTTGTCCCCCCCCCCCTGGCTGGACCTCTGCTGAGAACCCACTGCCTTACACATACGATAGGTTTTCCAAAAGCACAACGATTAATTTCCTTTCGTGTTTAGCGCAAACACCTTGAGGTGCAAAAAAAATAATTTTGCGAGTTATGTGCGTAGTGTTATGTTTTTGACTAGGTTTTACCGGTTTAGTCGGTTAAGATCTAACAGCTCTAAACATGGCTGCAGCTGGCTTTCGGCTAGGTTTTGCCAACCGTGTTGTGTTTTTCGTGCGGCCTTGCACCCGGTATCGACAATATACCGGCTCCGATTCCGTACTGTTGTGGGTGTGCCAGGCGCGGGCCAGCTGTGTCCGGTGGTTCCTGTTACTTGCTGTGAA
Organism: Ashinkailepas kermadecensis; assembly: GCA_034440615.1. Classification (NCBI taxonomy): domain Eukaryota; kingdom Metazoa; phylum Arthropoda; class Thecostraca; family Neolepadidae; genus Ashinkailepas; species Ashinkailepas kermadecensis. Next base: position 77,383 of record JAOTOM010004930.1, on the reverse strand, counting down.
TCCGACCACATGGCGTCACGCCACGTGACTCTTGGCGCGGCATGGCTCCGACAGGGCTGTGCAGAACAGAGCGCTGTGGCTGCGGCGCTGTGATCCCGTGCCTGTCCACGTGTGATTCCGCCGCCCGATGGCGCCCGCTCTCTGCGACGCGTGCTGCCGCTGCCCCCCCCCTCTACCCTTCTACAGTTGACATGCGGCCACTCTCCATACCGCCGGCTGTGTCGGCTTTGGCTGACACGACCCCACCTGTACCGTCCGAGTGTGCGCACCGTGGTAGACAGGTGACGCCGTCACCGTGGCGCCGTCTGGGGACGCCCACTCCGGCCGACACGTGCTCCTCCCTACCTTCTGAAGACGACCGCTTCGGTTGACATGGCCCTCCTGTCAACTGAAGTGGCGAGACGTCCGAGTTTAAGAAATGGCGCCGGCCAGGTTTTGGATCGATTATCTGCAGTCAACGCAATAGTGTCGGATTTCCGGATGAAAGGGGCACCGTGGCGCGGTGTCGTACCCGTGCTGCCACCTATGTCTCCCTCTGCGTACTGCTCGACACGGCGTCGGCGAATTTGGTCCCGGTGCACCCGCCGCTCCCCCTGTGCCGTCCGAGGTCACCTCCTCTGGCCGACCCGCCGCTCCGCCGTGCCGGTCGGCCACCTTCGGTCGCGCCAAATTTGCCGCGTCACGTGACTGGCGCGTCGGCGACGTACTCCCGAGACGGCGGTCACGCGGTAGAACCCTGCTCGGTGGCGGGACCGGCTCGCCCGTCCGGCGTGCGCTGACTCCCGCTGGAGGTGTGCCACCGCCGGTTCACTGCCCACTCTTCCCGGAAGAAGATGTCCTAACACAATGCAACTACAGTGATGGGCACCGCTTCGTGCATGGTGCACTGTTTGCGCTGAACACTCGCATGCTCTGGCATCAACATGTTTATGAATCGAGGACGACCCGACGTTCTACGTAATTAGGGTGGTTCTTCTCTAGTTATGCTTCTCTCGTTATGCTTCGTGAAATGTAAAAAAGTTTCTTACTTTGTCCTTCGGTGGATCGTTATTTATGTTTCCTGTTCCCTCACAGGACGCATGCTTTCAATACCAACTCATCGGCGTGTCATTGATGCCTCTCGTGTCATTGATGCCTCTCGTGTCATTGACGCCTCTCGTGTCATTGATGCCTCTCGTGTCATTGATGCCTCTCGTGTCATTGACCGTGTCATTGATGCCCTGTCATACCCTCTCGTGTCATGATGCCCGAATGATGCCTCGTGTCATTGACGCCTCCGTGTCATTGACGCCTCCGTTCATTGATGCCTCCGTGTCATTGACGCCTCCGTGTAATTGACGCCTCGTGTCATTGATGCCTCTCGTGTCATTGACGCCTCCGTGTCATTGATGCCTCCGTGTCATTGATGCCTCGTGTCATTGACGCCTCCGTGTCATTGGTGCCTCTCGTGTCATTGACGCCTCCGTGTCATTGACGCCTCCGTGTCATTGACGCCTCTCGTGTCATTGACGCCCTCGTGTCATTGACGCCTCGTGTCATTGACGCCTCGTGTCATGATGCCTCGTGTCATTGATGCCTCTCGTGTCATTGACGCCTCTCGTGTCATTGATGCCTCTCGTGTCATTGATGCCTCTCGTGTCATTTTTTACTCAATATTGTTCATCAAGGGTATTCTGTAAGTGTTGCAGAACAAATGGCTGTCAGCTGTTACTGTACTGCCGCTGTCGGTGTTTTCACATTCTTAAATGTCGCGTTCAAACCTTGGTCCCAAGGCAAAGTGGAGATAACTCGCGATGTATTTGGTAAATCATTTGGCGAAGTGCGCATCGCCTGAATTCAGGGGTGGAGGACTCGTGTTCGGCCTACCAATTGAAACGTCGGCAATTTGTATTCAGCAGCGTATGTGGCAGTGGGATCGTTTGTTCAGCCCAAGCCGCGCTCCGCTGCGGCCGTCACGGTCGGCCCATGCCACGTGCCACGTGTCGCGTGCCACACGTGTTCGGTCTCGCCGTGACGGCCTGATTATGCCAGCTGTCACGTCTCCAGTCTCGCTGTGACAGTCAGCCCGTGCCACGTGCCACACGTGTCCGATCTCGCCGTGACGGCCAGCCGTGCCAGCTGCCACGTGTCCAGTCCAGCTGTGACAGTCAGCTCGTGTCACGTGCCACACGTGTCCGATCTCGTCGTGACGGCCAGCCATGCCGGCGGAACTATTCCGCGGTGGCGACTGGCGCGCCACGAGCCATCTGCCGGGCGCCGTGATTCGGACACCGGCCGGTGTCGCTGTGTCCGGCGTGACTGACGCCGCCCGTGCCAGTCGGCGTGACTGACGCCGCCCGTGCCAGTCGGCGTGACTGACGCCGCCCGTGCCAGTCGGCGTGACTGACGCCGCCCGTGCCAGTCGGCGTGACTGACGCCCGTGCCAGTCGGCGTGACTGACGCCGCCCGTGCCAGTCGGCGTGACTGACGCCCGTGCCAGTCGCGCCCGGCTCGATCACTTTCACAGCTCGAATTGGGCAACTATCGGGGCCGGTCGACGTCGGGCCACTGCGATACGGCGCTCCCTCCCTCAGGCAATCTGGCGTCTGATCCGGCAGAGGGTACGGGCGGACGATATATACTCTGCGCGCAGAACAATCTGATCTCTGCTCCGACAGAGGGTACGGGCTGACAATATACTCTGTGCGCCCGCGCTGTCACTGTCGTCTTCTGGTGTGGGATGGTCCGTCCGTCCGTCCGTCCGTCCGTCCGTCCGTCCGTCAATGTCTGTCCCTCTGTCACGGCCGCTGTCTGCGACCGTCCGTTCTGTCGGGGACGAAACGTCGTCCGTCCGTCGGCTCTCAGTCCCTCTATTCCTATTTCTACCGCTATCTCTATCTCTATCTCGCTTTCGTAAAAAGACGTCAACGAAAATGGAAAGGGCAAAGAAAGAGCGGGTTACAAGGGAAGGGAGAGACAGGGAGAGAGGAAGGGCGCGTTTGCGGGTATTAACCCGTATACGTGCCATGACCTTGTGGCCTTGTGCATACCATGCGTGATAGACGGCTGATCTTGGTCAGTCGTGTCCAGAGTCATCATCGGCGGCCGCTGCCGTTGTTGCTACCCCAACTGACTCCTGTCACAGGAATAGACGTCCAGCAGGAGGCCGCATTGATCGGCTGTTGTCCAAATGCCCGTCGACGGACGCATCCGGCGCGGCGGCGTCACTTCTGGGCCGATATCCGCCGTCGCGAGGTGTCGGAATCAATATCGACGGTGTGCTATTTTCATCTGGGCACAGCCTCCGAAACCGCCGTCAGAGCGCTCTGTATGGGCTGTCGGCCGACGTCGATAGCGACTCGGTCGACGCTCGGCGTTGTCTTCGCCCCTGCGGCGCTGGGCGCGGCCCCGGGCGTCTCACCTGTCGCCAGGCGACGCTGAGTGGCGGGTGGCGACAGGGTACTAACGGCGGCCGGCCTGACACGAATCATGCTATGCTTGCTGCTGAGTCATAGGTGGCTGTCACTGGTTGCCTGATGTATGTGGTGATCCTGTCAGACGCGTCCTTTCCCGTGAGTTACACTTGCAAATGACCTGCTTCACGAGCATGATGTTAATGCGTCCATTATGACTATGCGACTGGCTCTGAGATCAAGTAAATACCGACGGCCTTATAAATTAGTCACGTTATGTGGGCTATACGGTCAAGGAAGCTGATGCGCCCTGAAGCCCAAATAACAAAAGAAACAACTGTTGCTGATGACGGTTTTCTGTCTCCGGCTTGGTTGCTAGTGTTGACTGCGACCTAGAAATGCTCCCCACACACTGCCAGTGCGTGCCATCTCTCCGGTTGTCAAAGGTCGTTCCTGGTTCAGAGTATGTTGGATCCAGTGAAGGAGTCTTGAGTTGGATGTATGTTGTGCTTCCTGCGACGCTCGTGCCGCGTTCGAAGCTCTTCCATGAGCTGGTGCTCGCGTCTGCTCATTCATTCTGTTGTATTCTTCATTCATTCATTAAATTCCCTTTCTTCCATGCCTTCATTATGTTTGGTGCAACCGACTCAGGCCCAGATGTTTCCCAGTCTGCGCCTAACCAGTCCAAGGTCATGTCTAACCAGTTCAGGTGCACTTCCAGGCGCAGATACGCTGCACTCCGGGCACACTTCCGTTTGCGGATGCGCAAGCGTTCCACCGCGCCGCCGGCATGCCGTGCAGACGTGTTTTCCGCGACGCTTCGGCATTCCATTCCGCTTGATCCGGCTTGTTTTGCTCGGCTGAGTCGCGTGGTGGGCTTTGCCGCCGGTTATGGGTGGTGGGTGTGTATTCTGATGAGCTGTGCGTTGTTCTTTTGTGTGATGTGTTCCCGCAACCGGCTGAGCGATGTGATGTATTCTGCTGCGTGGCGAGTTGCGCCGGAACATGTGCAGTGTGCGCTCTGTTTAGTCGTGTGCATTGCGCGCCGCGTGTTTTACTCTGGAGTGTGATGGGCTGTGTTGTGTGGGTTTTCGTGCCGTGTTGTGTGGTGTGGTATGATGTGTTTAGCCTGACATATGCCCGGGCACCCCCACCCCACCCCCAGGCTATCGCCGGGTGCAACCCCAAAGGAGTTCGGAGCGATCCTGTAGCGTTTCTCGGATCTAGCCGACGGACCGGAGCGCAACGGCGTTGGATGACCTGATGTTGACATCAGGGTTTGCTAGTTCACCACCGTCGTGCGACCTACGATGTAACAGGTCACATAAGATGTGAGGACATTAACGACAGTATGTGGAATATCTACCTTGCTTAATAACGATTGCAGGTCTAGGAGACAGGCACTAAACGGCTGATCCTACTGTTGAAAATATGTGAAGTATGCGTGTGATGTCGAGGTTCAAAGATCAAACGAAGGCTTTGCTGGGTAATCGCTGACCCAGGGGAGGCATACGGTCAACTTAGCCCAACAGACGACAAACTTAGCTGGGTAATCACTGATAAAGGGGGGAGGTAGACAGCCAAATTATCCCAACAGACGACCAACTTAGTCCAACAGACGACCAACTTTGTTGGGTAATCACTGACCAAGGGGAGACAGACGGCCAAATTACCCCAATACACAACCAACGTAGTTGGATAATCACTGACCAAGGGGAGGCAGACGGCCAAATTAACCCAACATATGGCCAAATTAGCCCAACAGACGACCAACTTAGCTCGTTAATCACTGACCAAGGAGAGGCCGATGACCAAATTAGTCCAACATATGGCCAAATTATCTAAACAGAGGACCAACTTAGCCCAAATATGGCTAATATAATGGGTATAGTTACGTGAACAAAGCTACACTTTGTAACCTGGAGTTCGTCTATCTATCATCGAAGACGTCCAGCAATGGTTCAATGTAGATTTGCTTGCTTCTTATTGGTTGATATGTAGTGGGAGCACACCCACCAATAACCGCAGAATGCACTTCATGTCAATCTGAATATTGTGACCAATGGCACATGGCTGGTCAAAAGTGACCATTGCCATCTGATTAACCGGGGTGGGCATCAGAGTGCAACGTTTGCATATCTTCCCCCGGTAATGATCAAAACTGGTGCCCCAGATGATGCAGCAAGGTTTGGCACTGGCAGAAACCTCCGGGCTATGCATGTAGCCCTTTATAAACGAGGCAACGACACTGCGGTCTTATCTGAACGACACTTTGGTAGCGACAAAGCAAATTAAATTAAGAGCAAATTGTCAAATTGAATATTCAAACTGTACGTACGAAATTTGGCTCGATATGCTCAAACAACTGAGGTGTTATTACTTAAAGTCCTCTGTTGTACACCCCACCCCGCCAGACAGTCGAGGGTTAATGTGCCGCTGTAGTATACCCTACCTTGCCAGACTGTCGAGGGGTAATGTCTTTGTAATGTAGTGTTGTGGTGTACGATGTTCTGTTCTGTTGTGTTGCGTGTTCTGCTGTGTAGCGCGTCCTGCTGTGTTCTTTTGTACCCTGCTGTGTTCTGTAATCTGCTGTGTTATATGTGTCTGTTGGTCTGCTGCGTTTTGCTGTGCTGTGTGGTGTTGTACGTTGTGTCGTGCTGTGTTTCCCGCCAGGTTCGGTTGTGCTGTGCTGTGTTCCGTGCCCCATCGAGCGGCATGCTCCGTCGTGCCACACACTGCCGTCCGAGGCTGTCGTCATGCCATCACTAACCCCGTGCTCTCCTTCTGTCGACCAGGCGGACGCCTCGCTACAGGCAGAGCAGCGACAATTTGACCAGGCTAGTCTCGACTACGTGTGTCTGCTCCAAGAGGTGCAGCAGCGGAAGAAGTTTGAGTTTGTCGAAACGGTGAGCACGCGACACCGACGACGACTAGCGGCGCTCTTGTCTGTGTGCACCACCGACTCGATTTTCTGCACTCCTTTTTCGTAATGTTCAAGCAAGAGTCGCGTGTATGCTGACTCAGCTGATCCACCAATGAGCGCAACTGAGTACTGAACTTGCATTGCGGGGACGAGTGGTCTAGGGGTAAGATGCTCGTCTCACAATCGAAAGTGGTCTGTTGTGGCTCAGGGAGTCTCAGCCTGTCGGGGCTATGGTGGTCTCTTCGCCCGCGACGAATCGGCGTGATAGATGTGGTGATCTGTTGTGGCATGACTCAACGGTCGACGTGGGTCTGTAATAGCAGTAAGGAGACCAACTTGCATTGCCATGGTGTAGTGGGGTGGTGGTCTGTTGTGGCATGAGGAAAGGACAGTATGCCGTGGTGGTGGTGGTCTGTTGTGGCAGGAGGGAGAGGTAGCCTGTGGTGTTGGCTGTGGTGGTCTGTTGTGGCAGGAGGGAGAGGTAGCCTGTGGTGTTGGCTGTGGTGGTCTGTTGTGGCAGGAGGAGAGGTAGCCTGTGGTGTTGGCTGTGGTGGTCTGTTGTGGCAGGAGGGAGAGGTAGCCTATGGTGTTGGCTGTGGTGGTCTGTTGTGGCAGGAGGGAGAGGTAGCCTGTGGTGTTGGCTGTGGCGGCGGGGATTGCCTGCGCGGTGTGGTGTATGTTGTGGCAGGAGGGAGAGGTAGCCTGTGGTGTTGGCTGTGGTGGTCTGTTGTGGCAGGAGGGAGAGGTAGCCTGTGGTGTTGGCTGTGGTGGTCTGTTGTGGCATGAGGGAGAGGTAGCCTGTGGTGTTGGCTGTGGTGGTCTGTTGTGGCAGGAGGGAGAGGTAGCCTGTGATGTTGGCTGTGGTGGTCTGTTGTGGCAGGAGGGAGAGGTAGCCTGTGGTGTTGGCTGTGGTGGTCTGTTGTGGCAGGAGGGAGAGGTAGCCTGTGGTGTTGGCTGTGGTGGTCTGTTGTGGCAGGAGGGAGAGGTAGCCTGAGGTGTTGGCTGTGGTGGTCTGTTGTGGCAGGAGGGAGAGGTAGCCTGTGGTGTTGGCTGTGGTGGTCTGTTGTAGCATGACGGAGAGGTAGCCTGTGGTGTTGGCTGTGGCAGCGGGGATTGCCTGCGCGGTGTGGTGTATGTTGTGGCAGGAGGGAGAGGTAGCCTGTGATGTTGGCTGTGGCGTCTGTTGTGGCAGAAGGGAGAGGTAGCCTGTGGTGTTGGCTGTGGTGGTCTGTTGTGGCAGGAGGGAGAGGTAGCCTGTGGTGTTGGTTGTGGTGGTCTGTTGTGGCAGGAGGGAGAGTAGCCTGTGATGTTGGCTGTGGTGGTCTGTTGTGGCAGGAGGGAGAGGTAGCCTGTGGTGTTGGCTGTGGTGGTCTGTTGTGGCATGAGGGGAGAGGTAGCCTGTGATGTTGGCTGTGGTGGTCTGTTGTGGCAGGAGGGAGAGGTAGCCTGTGGTGTTGGCTGTGGTGGTCTGTTGTGGCAGGAGGGAGAGGTAGCCTGTGGTGTTGGCTGTGGTGGTCTGTTGTGGCAGGAGGGAGAGGTAGCCTGTGGTGTTGGCTGTGGTGGTCTGTTGTGGCAGGAGGGAGAGGTAGCCTGTGGTGTTGGCTGTGGTGGTCTGTTGTGGCAGGAGGGAGAGGTAGCCTGTGGTGTTGGCTGTGGTGGTCTGTTGTGGCAGGAGGGAGAGGTAGCCTGTGATGTTGGCTGTGGCGTCTGTTGTGGCAGAAGGGAGAGGTAGCCTGTGGTGTTGGCTGTGGTGGTCTGTTGTGGCAGGAGGGAGAGGTAGCCTGTGGTGTTGGCTGTGGAGATCTGTTACGGCCGCAGGGAGTGCCTGCGCGGTGTGGTGTCTGTGGTGGCAGGAGGGAAGCGTTGACTGCGTGGCCAAGCTGCGGTAGGCAGGTGAACTCTTCGTCCCGACAACCCCTGCGACTCTGGGTGCTGTATGACCAACGCAGTCGATGCGCCCCTAAGCCCAAATAACCAACCAACCCCTGCGGCTCGACCAATCGTGTCTGGCACCGCAGGCATCTGAGCCGGTGGGGTGGTGGGACACTTTTATATGGTGCGGCTCGCGCTGATTGGTCAGGACGCACCGTTTGGTCGAGTTTGGTGTTGGTGGCAGCCGGCGGCGGTTGGTCGGACTTCCTGTCGAGCTGCCGCAACTGGTAAACGCCTGCTCGCACAACGCTACCGCGAAGTCGTTACAATGCACGGGCGTCGGACGGCAATAGTGGTGATAATGAGTGTGATAGTGCTGGTCGTTGGGTGAGGGTGAACAGTGCGGACGCCGGCGACTGGCGCCCGTGCGTCTGTCACCGATATATATATATATATATATATATATATATATATATATATATATATATATATATATATATATATAAAGCATAAGCTGCCTCACCATTGTTGGCTGTATGGAGTCGTGGTATGGACGGGCTCGTGGTATGGACGATTCCTTCAATAACAGATGGTGATGTTATTTTGGCTAGAGCTAGGAAGTGGATAGGAATCTTATTACCACGGTAATTATATATTCGTGTGCTGTTGGCCGGCTCCCGATTTGTGAATGACATGTTTTCACCCCATATTTTGTGCTAGCAGCAAATGAGGGCTTCATTCCATGATTTTTCAGTGCCCGACTGGTATCCACAGTCACTTCAGCAACTTTTGAGTTGTATGTACAAATGATTTAGTTGCTCTTTGTTATAGGTGTTCCAATTGCTGGGCTGTCTGGATTGTTGTTTCGGCTGGGACTTGCGTGTATGGATGTTGGCATTGCTGACTTATCTATGTGACTGTTTCGGTTTCTGATGTGTGTGTGTGTGTGCGTGTGTGCATGTTCGGCAAATGAATTGGCCATATGGCTGTTTTGTATGTATGTTTGAGCTGTTGAGCTGTTTACACGGCTGCTTTGTTTGCTGAGTTGCCGTGGTGACTTTTTCAGCTGCTCAGTTGTATATACGGCTGGCTGACGTTCTATCACCAAGGACACGACTTGGCCAACGACTCAGAAGCGTGTATGACCGACCTACAGATCCGACTCCAGAAGGTAGGTCCCGCTGCCTGGCCTCCAGTGGGCTCCAATTGGCCAGTTGCAGATTGGCAGTATTTCACTGTGGCAGGTGTACACATTGACTGACGCTCCGTGTCAGCTGGCCGTCACGCCACTCCCGCTCCACACGCGCAGCAGATCGGCTGGGCCACTGCGGCGATAAGCGTGCGTCACGAAACCGCACTACGGACGGCTGCCACGCTCGTCGGCAGTTACATCGCCGTCAGCGTGTGTCGGGCGTGTACCCTGCTGATCGGCTGGTGGCGGGCGGGCGCAGGTGGTGGCGCCGCACTCCCCCGCCAGAGGGTGCGGCCGGCGCTCGGTCTGGCCACACACACGCGGCCGACCTGTACTCTGGCCCCAGGGTGTCGCCGTAGCGCCACCGCCGCAGCGCCCGACCTGTGCTCTGCCCCCAGGGTGTCGCCGTAGCGCCACCGCCGCAGCGCCCGACCTGTGCTCTGCCCCCAGGGTGTCGCCGTAGCGCCACCGCCGCAGCGCCTGACCTGTGCTCTGCCCCAGGGTGTCGCCGTAGCGCCACCGCCGCAGCGCCCGACCGTTAGCACTCTGACACGGGTGTTTTGCCATTGGCTCGCTAATATTAACCGCTGTGTGTTGTGTGGTGATAGTGTGTCAAGTATTAGATTGCTGGGTACCAGCTACTTTTAGGTGTATTCTAAGACTTGTTTTGAGATTAAAAAAATTACTGGATGGGCAGCCTGTAGTTATCGTCCTACCATACTCCGTAGCATGATGTCTGTCTATGTGATACCCATGCATGGACACGTGATCAGGACATATACTCGGCACATGTAGAGCATATGTTCTGGTCACGTGGCCGTCCGCATGTGGCCAATTGTAGGGACGTCGCTTAATGTGTCTCGGAGGGATCATTTATCCCACAATAAATGTCCCGAATGTTACACAGATTTAACAATCTCGCACTGTGGATTCCCCATCTATACAATGTACAAGCAGTCACATGCATTCCCCACTCTCTCTCTCTCTCTCTCTCTCGTCTCTCTCTCTCTCTCTCTCTCTCTCTCTCTCTCTCTCTCTCTCTCTCTCTCTCTCTCTCTCTCTCTCTCTCTCTCTCTCTCTCTCTCTCTCCCGCGTCTCTGTCTCTGTCTCTGTCTCTGTCTCTGTCTCTGTCTCTGTCTCTGTCTCTGTCTCTGTCTCTGTCTCTGTCTCTGTCTCTGTCTCTGTCTCTGTCTCTGTCTCTGTCTCTGTCTCTGTCTCTGTCTCTGTCTCTGTCTCTGTCTCTGTCTCTGTCTCTGTCTCTGTCTCTGTCTCTGTCTCTGTCTCTGTCTCTGTCTCTGTCTCTCTCTCTCTCTCTCTCTCTCTCTCTCTCTCTCTCTCTCTGCAAATTGTTGTCGCAAAATGTTGGTCATGCCTCCACCGTGTTCATCTGTTTTGTCTGTTTAATGATCCGGGGCCTTCGTCCGTCTTTGACATGTGCCCAGAGCACGGAACAAGTGGTTGTCTTTTCTGGCCGATATAGCCTTGATCACAGCGTAGCAAGGCACCTTGCGAGTATCTGAACTGCCGTATCATGATGTGCCTGTCGTTTGTGCAGAGATGCACGACCTTGGCCCGATTTTGTCGGCTATGGCCGATGATTGGTGGTCGATGTCGGCCGTCACCGGTCGGATGTATGACGTTGACCCGACTTTGAAGTTTGTGACCTGCTCACAGAGGCGTGCCCGTATACAGATCTCACTGCCGTACTTGTGCACAGATGCACGACAGTGACTCGACCTTGACGTCTGTGACCCGACAATGATCCGACCTTGACGTATGTTACCCGACATTGACCCGACCTTAACGTCTGTGACCCGAGATTGACGTCCGTGGCCCGACATTGACGCATGTGACCCGAGATTGACGTCCGTGACCCGACATTGACGTATGTGACCCAACATTGACCCGACACTGGCGTGTGTTATCTGACATTGACCCAACCTTGACGTCTGTGACCCGACATTGACCAGACATTGACGTCTGTGACCCGACATTGACCCGACCTTGACGTATGTGACACGACATTGACCAGATATTGACATCTGTGACTCGACATTGACGTCTGTGACACGACATTGACCAGATATTGACATCTGTGACCCTACATTGACGTCTGTAACTCGACATTGGCCCGACCTTAGCGTGTTAAGCCGACCTTGACGTCTGTGACCCGATATTGACCCGACATTAACGCATGACCTGTGCACAGACGCGTGACGAGTTCGTGGCCACTCGCGCCGAGGTGGAGTCGCTGAAGAAGCGGACCCTGGAGGTGCGACAGACGGTACGGTAGCGAGCTGCGGCGTCACCTCTGCGGCGCTGTGTCCGTGTCGTGTGTGGGTCGGGACGATGTCGCCCGTCTGATGCTGTGGTGTGATCAGTGATCAGACCGGCCCTGTCTGTGGTGTCACCTCTGCGGCGCTGTGTCCGTGTCGTGTGTGGGTCGGGACGATGTCGCCCGTCTGATGCTGTGGTGTGATCAGTGATCAGACCGGTCCTGTCTGTGGTGTCGCCTCTGCGGCGCTGTGTCCGTGTTGTGTGTGGGTCGGGACGATGTCGCCCGTCTGATGCTGTGGTGTGATCAGTGATCAGACCGGTCCTGTCTGTGCTGTTGCCTCTGCGGCGCTGTGTCCGTGTTGTGTGTGGGTCGGGACGATGTCGCCCGTCTGATGCTGTGGTGTGATCAGTGATCAGACCGGCCCTGTCTGTGGTGTCGCCTCTGCGGCGCTGTGTCCGTGTCGTGTGTGGGTCGGGACGATGTCGCCCGTCTGATGCTGCGGTGTGATCAGTGATCAGACCGGTCCTGTCTGTGGTGTTGCCTCTGCGGCGCTGTGTCCGTGTTGTGTGTGGGTCGGGACGATGTCGCCCGTCTGATGCTGTGGTGTGATCAGTGATCAGACCGGTCCTGTCTGTGCTGTTGCCTCTGCGGCGCTGTGTCCGTGTTGTGTGTGGGTCGGGACGATGTCGCCCGTCTGATGCTGTGGTGTGATCAGTGATCAGACCGGTCCTGTCTGTGGTGTCGCCTCTGCGGCGCTGTGTCCGTGTTGTGTGTGGGTCGGGACGATGTCGCCCGTCTGATGCTGTGGTGTGATCAGTGATCAGACCTGTCCTGTCTGTGGTGTTGCCTCTGCGGCGCTGTGTCCGTGTTGTGTGTGGGTCGGGACGATGTCGCCCGTCTGATGCTGTGGTGTGATCAGTGATCAGACCGGTCCTGTCTGTGGTGTCGCCTCTGCGGCGCTGTGTCCGTGTTGTGTGTGGGTCGGGACGATGTCGCCCGTCTGATGCTGTGGTGTGATCAGTGATCAGACCGGCCCTGTCTGTGGTGTCGCCTCTGCGGCGCTGTGTCCGTGTTGTGTGTGGGTCGGGACGATGTCGCCCGTCTGATGCTGTGGTGTGATCAGTGATCAGACCGGTCCTGTCTGTGGTGTTGCCTCTGCGGCGCTGTGTCCGTGTCGTGTGTGGGTCGGGACGATGTCGCCCGTCTGATGCTGTGGTGTGATCAGTGATCAGACCGGTCCTGTCTGCGGCGTCACCTCTGCGGCGCTGTGTCCGTGTTGTGTGTGGGTCGGGACGATGTCGCCCGTCTGATGCTGCGGTGTGATCAGTGATCAGACCGGTCCTGTCTGTGGTGTTGCCTCTGCGGCGCTGTGTCCGTGTTGTGTGTGGGTCGGGACGATGTCGCCCGTCTGATGCTGTGGTGTGATCAGTGATCAGACCGGTCCTGTCTGTGGTGTCGCCTCTGCGGCGCTGTGTCCGTGTTGTGTGTGGGTCGGGACGATGTCGCCTGCCACGGCGCGTCTGTGATGCGGTGACGTCATCAGACTGGTCCTGCCTGTGGTGCTGCGCCCGCTCAACACTGGCGTGAAGTGTGGTGGTTGTAAGGAGTCCGATTTTGCCAGGCCTTCAGATTCCTGTTTTGTGTTGTTTGCATGATGCGCCCGGCGGTGACATCACCTGCACCCGACTGCGGCTGCCACAACGGTTTCTGTTTGGGGTCGTCGCTGTGGGTGGGACCTGCTGTCAGACGGCCGTCTCAGCCGGGTGTTGCAGCGGTCTGTGGCTGGTGGAGGCCTGGTCTCACGCCTTCCGACCGCCAGATGGCGCTGTGACCTTGACCACCGATCAGCTGAACTGCCGGGGGTCATCCGGGATCGATGTGACGGATGCAACGCCCAGTGACTCGGTGCCCATGCGTCTATTTTGCATCGGCGGACGGTGCATTACGTGGGCAGCCTGCCTGCCTGCCTGCCTGCCTGTCTGCCAGTGCCTATCCCTCTCCGTAAATTTGTGTTTCTCCATGGAAATGGTCTGGTTCTCGATCGAGAAGTGCTCAGTCATTGCACTGTATGCCCCACCCACAAGCTTGATTGATGCGCCAATGTACATGGGTTGCTCTTAACGTAATGGCATGAGCCGCGCCGTGATCTATTGAGACACCTTTTGTGGCCTTTCAGAAGTCGCTAGATGTTGGGAGCATGGACAAGATGTACACCAGACAAGGCTACCTGTACTTGATGGAGAAGAGTGAGTTTGCTGGTTCCCCTGCCTATCATGAGCCACATCACTAGCGCAGGCTTTGCAGCTGGCGACAGAGTGTGTCTGTGTCGCCTTCCGCACATCTAGCGTGCATTTGAATGGAAAACACGTGTGCTGGAAAGTGGTCGACTCCCGGTACACGGTCGTCTCCCGTTCGCTTTCCTCTCGTTCGACCCGTTATCGCGTTCGATGGCCACTGTATGTGTGGTCGGTTTGTTGTAATGGTGAGCGTGTCGCCTTCAGTCAGCCTGCGTCTACTTGCGTTTATCGTTGGCGTGTTGCCCCCACCTGATGTATACCTCGCGTGGACAGAGTGCGATGACGCGTAGCGTTCCCACAGCCATTGGTGCCTGCCGTATCTGAGCCTCCTGGCCAGGTTGGTAACCTCCGGCTGCGGCTTAATTTCAGAAGCGTTCGGAACTACGTGGACCAAGCACTACTGCATGTACGATAAGAAGTACAAGCACTTCACATTGATCCCCTACAACCAGATCACGGGCAAGCTTGTAAGTCACGGGAAGCGCCAACACTCAGCAGTCGGCTGGTGATATCGATATCAGATATCGGTGGTTCTCACGCTTTACGTGTGTGCATATCTGTAACTACACAAACCATGTCTAGACTGATGGCCGGCTAAACATAGATGGTACACAGGAAGCATCCGAAGCGGTAGTCCTTTATACTGAGCAATCGATGTGTCATATCAGTGGATCTGGGTCTAATTGCCTGGCCCACTTGTAGACTCAGCCCTCACAGCTCGGTACTAGTATTGGCCCGACCTTACTTGGCCGATAAAGCTCCACCTACCAGATGGTCCTCAATTGGTGCATGAGCCAGATGTCTGACATGATCTGACCTGACCCGACCTGACCTAATGTGTTACCCAGACCCTCACGAACCGCAGCACAAATCTGATATCACCTGACCGACATAGTTCTACCGGACATATGGTGTTCCATACCTTGGTCACCTGGCCCCATCTGTCACCAATGCACCTACGAGCCGGAGCACTGAGTTGACCTCGCCTGCCCGACAGAGCTCCACCGACCAGATGGTGCTCAAGTCGTGCGTGCGCCGCATGTCGGACACGATCGACCGGCGGTTCTGCTTCGACGTGACGGCCGAGGAGCGCGACGGCCAGGTGTACACGCTGCAGGCCATGTCCGAGGACGACCGCGATCTCTGGCTGGACGCCATGGACGGCAAGGAGCCGGTATGGCCCGCGGCCACCCTCCCGCCCGCTCGGTGTTCTGGGGGTCACGGGGCGGTCAGTAGCAGCGCCGGGACAGGGTCACGGGGCGGTCAGTAGCAGTGCCGACAGGGGTCACGGGGCGGTCAGTAGCAGCGCCCGCAGAACTATGCGCTGAGCTTTGTCAAGTGTCGGTCACACGCGCGTGGTACAAGCTGGGCCGTATTGCGTTATACAAAAGGAGCGGTTTGATGCGATTATGGAGCTACAACATAGCCCACGTTTATCTAATCTATGTAAATAGCCGCGTGAATATTTTACAGCTCATGAAGCCCTCAGAGAAGAAATCAAGAAGAAAGTAAAAATATCCGGATTATTTACGCCGTACATGGTCCACGAATGCATCGTTCGATGTAGTTAATTTGCAATTGTCGTATCGGTGACACAAAGTCAAATGACAGGATGTTTGCACTTCATATCTGGCATCAGTAGCTTAGTGGTCGGGCGCCAGTTAAGGCTGAGTGGCAGCTAGTGTCTGAGCTGTGTCCCAGCTGACAGGCTATCAGAGACTGACGATCTGGCCTGCCTTCAGTTGAAGCCGTAATCTCACTCGCCGCACATTGTATCAGCACTGCTGTGTCTGTCACTCTGGGGTTACATCGACTTGTGTGTATAGGGTCTGTGTGACCACATTGTAGATAACGGCCATGTCACATTCCCGGAGGCATTGTAGATGAGCGCATGTCTGTTGGCATTCCGTTCTGCTCTGTACTTGGCTGCCACACCTTGCTTCCGTCGCGTGACCCCCCCCCCCCACTATTCCCAGTGACCTGTTCGTGACCGTTCCCGTCCACGGACCGTCGCCCGTCAGTTCCCGTGAGCAGACCTCAGACCTGTGGCCGCCGGCCGTGCTCCGCTCGATGTGCCACCAGACCGGCGCGTGACCCCGACTCGCGTCACTCTGACCTCCCGCCGGCAGACGTACTCGCGTTACGGTGGCGAGCAGCAGCGCTCGGACGAGACCAGTCTGGACGAGGCGGGCGTGCACTTCGTGACGCGCTGTCTGGCGCAGCTTGAGGCGCGCGGCCTGCAGGACCAGGGCCTGTACCGAGTGGTCGGCGTCAGCTCCAAGGTAGGGCGCGGCCGCGCCGACGGCGCTGCGTCGCGGCAACACGCCACCGACGCGATGCGGGGCGGGTGTGTTGGTTGGCTATTTTAGTTTTAGGGCGCATCGACCAGGTTTGGCCATTTAGCGCCCATGGATGTGCGACAGGGCCGCCGGCCGGCTGGCGGACTCTTCACCGACTCCTCATTTAGCGCCCATGGATGTGCGACAGGGCCGCCGGCCGGCTGGCGGACTCTTCACCGACTCCTCATCTAGCGCCCATGGATGTGCGACAGGGCCGCTGGCCGGCTGGCGGACTCTTCACCGACTCCTCATTTAGCGCCCATGGATGTGCGACAGGGCCGCTGGCCGGTTGGCGGACTCTTCACCGACTCCTGTCGCGTCTTACGACGCTTTCGTCCGCCGTGGTCGTTCTCGAAATGAAGTTTGAGATTTGTGACGTGTGATTTGTGAGGGACACGTGCAAACTGTGCTCACGCATGGGCTTTTGGCTTCGCGAGCGTCCGTATGTGGCAACGAGCGTCCAATTTTATCGCGGCTGAAGGTCGAGGGAGTTTGACATTGCAAGCATCTGGCTAGATTTCAGCCAGTAGCTTCACATTTACAGGGCGTGCTCGTTAAGCGTCACACTAGCAATGCCCGGGTGACTGGAAGATCAGGTGGATACTGAAAATGATCGATTAAGTTTTCAGTTTCCAACGATCAATAGCCTGGCCACTCCAGCCATGTCTAATCGAAATGGTGTTGATGCCATAGTCTGATACCCCCCCCCCCCCAGTGCTCAGTCGACTTCCGGCAGCCGCGCCGAAGAGCAGCTGCAGTTCTGAGGCACAGCACGCCATTTTGATTGCATGCTACCCGAATAAGTTTCAGGTTTACAAGAAGGGGAGGTCTCAATCGCATCGATCCAGAGCCACGATTGTAGCATGCCACCCGTCCTGACTGTCTTCGGACCAGCTTCTCTGACCTACGTCCACCACTGTTCGTTGCTTCACAGTGACTGGGTAACCTGCTGAACTTGATTTGGTATCTAGGGGCTTAGTATTGTGATGTGTCTCTTATCCTCCAGGAAGGAGGCTGTTCAGTCAGTGCTACTACTGGTTTGTTGAAATAGCTTAGCTTATTATTAATGCACATGGTGGAAATATTTCATTTAAAGTGCGCAGCTGAGGAGGCAGATTTCGCCATCTCCAAAAACTTAGCACGCTTATCTGATGATAAGTCATAAGAACTATATGATTTGTGCCTGGTAAGGTTACGGATCAAGGCCGTCGCAGATTAATTTTGTCAACAGGCCAAAATCTGGTATTTTTTATTAAGTTCAACTCAGTTCGACTTCGTGATCAGGAATTATTTCAACCATCTGAGATACCAGCTTGAGAAGATTTCGCACCAAAGGTCCACCGTGCAAGCAAGTACCACTCTGTGGTACTTGCTTTTTGTCATTATCAGACAGCGATGTAATAATGAAAGCATAACCCCATACGCTAGAAAATTATACTGCGTAAAAGAACGACTTATTTTCTTCGGTGTTCACGTTTCGACATTGCACATGCAACGGCTGCTCTGTGCCAGCTTTAGTTCTTCAGTGTGTCGCTAGGTGCGCCTGTATGCATCGTATGTGGATTGTAGATGTAGGCCATGCTAGTGTGCCCTCAGCTGAGCCATTGCTGAGCTGACCACCGGGTGGACCTGCCTCGGTCGTGTGCAGTGCTTGTTGCGTGCCCGTAATTAGTCTCCAGAGTGCGGTTCCAGCCCTGGTCCCGCACAGATGTTTCGGTCGCCAGGTTAGGTTAGGTTAGGTTGAGTGGTCTAGGGGTAAGATGCTCGTCTCGCAATCGAAAGGTTGTGGGTTCGAATCTCACCTGTCGCTACTCTTCGCCCGCGACCAATCGGCGTGAGAGATTGGCGACGCTATATGACTCAACGGTCGACGTGCCGTAAAGCCAATAACCAACCAATCGGTCGCCAGGTGGCCGCGCTCGCCGTGTGCGTTTCCACCTTATCCCCGTAGCCTGACCCGCCTATGTCTGTCTATTTCTCGGACATATGGAATGCCAATTGTCTGCGCACTACTTCATGTGCTGCCCGTCAGATGACCCTGTACCCGCTGTAGGTAGTGCGTGCTGTGCCTCTGCACCAGTCCAGGCGCGGTGCCCGTTCTCCCGTCACGCCAGTTCGCGTGTGGCGGCCATTGTCCCAGTGTGTGCGTCGCCCATCGCAGCGGCGCTAGTTCCTATCTGGACCGCCAGGTGAGCCGGCTGGTGCAGCTCGGTCTCAGTCGCGCCAAGTTCGACGCGGTGGTGCTCGACAGTCCTGTCGACTGGGAGAACAAGACGCTGACGAGCGCCGTCAAAACCTACTTCCGCAACCTGCCAGAGCCGCTGATGACCTTCAAGCTGCATGGCGAGTTCATGAACGCCGCCAGTAAGTGGACAGGAAGGCGTATGTGCGTCCTTGTTTGTGCTCCGTGCCGTCAGCAGACCAGGAGGCGCCTGTGCATGGTGCGGCGGCATTATATATTGAAAACTCGGGAACGGCAGCCCCAAGCGGTCGCACGGCACAGCATGTGGCTGCGTCAAACACTGGTTTAGTGCTAGGCACAACAAATGCTTGCTCCTGCACCTTGGTTGATTGAATATTTGGGCTTTGGGGCGCATCAACTGCGACTTGTTGCGTAGCGCCCATTCCTGCACCTTGGGCACACCACACTATCCGAGTAATGTTGCTTGAAATTCGACCTTGCACCGGAATTGCGACTTGAGAATTGAGATAGAAAATGTAATTCAAGCTCAGTCCGCCTAGCTCCGTTGTCGGCATGGAGCGTGTCTCGTCCTACTGGCTCGACAGCCCAACGGCTGTAGACCCTATTCAGTTATGTACCGGGCAACGGAGATCGGGCAGAGACCGGCCGCTAAATGCTCCATGAGGAGGCTTCACCGTGCCGATTACTGTACCCGTATGGTACTGCACCTCTGTGGTACTGCACGTATGTGGTACTTCACCTCTGTGGTACAGCACCTCTGTGGTACTGCACCTCTGTGGCACTTCACCTCTGTGGTACTGCACCTCTGTGGTACTGCACGTCTGTGGTACTGCACGTCTGTGGTACTGCACCTCTGTGGTACTGCACCCCTGTGATACTGCACGTCCGTGGTACTGCACCTCTGTGGTACTTCACCTCTGTGGTACTGCACCTCTGTGGTACTGCACCTCTGTGATACTGCACGTCCGTGGTACTGCACCTCTGTGGTACTTCACCTCTGTGGTACTGCACCTCTGTGGTACTGCACCTCTGTGGTACTGCATCTCTGTAGTCCCGCACCCCTGTGGTACCGCACCTCTGTGGTACTGCACCTCTGTGGTACTGCACGTCTGTGGTACTGCACCTCTGTGGTACTGCACCCCTGTGATACTGCACGTCCGTGGTACTGCACCTCTGTGGTACTTCACCTCTGTGGTACTGCACCTCTGTGGTACTGCACCTCTGTGGTACTGCACCTATGTGGTACTGCATCTCTGTGGTACTACACCTCTGTGGTACTACACCTCTGTGGCACTTCACCTATGTGGTACTGCACCTCTGTGGTACTGCATCTCTGTGGTACTGCATCTCTGTAGTCCCGCACCTCTGTGGTACTGCACCTCTGTGGTACTGCACCCCTGTGGTACTGCATGCCTGTGGTACACCTGCACCTCGGTGTGACCCGCCGTTTGGTTAATGTATTCCGTCCACAATCCGTTTCACAGGTGCATTACACAAAAATAAGGTTTTATAATTCGAAGCGGAGATCGCCCGGATTCCGATCCTTTTTCTTCTTTCTCTTTTCTTCTCTTCTTTTAGTTTTCTGCTTGTCACTTGGTTGACGTTCAGGAAGGTTCTGTATTATATATGCAGAGTGTCACCAAAGCAATAGCTTGTCGGTGTTATGTGCCAGAGTCCTCCCCATTGTGTGTATATCTCGTTGAGACTCGCGACTTCAAAGTCGTTCCACCGGAGGTTATGTCAGATCCTGTGTCAAATCGGCCACATGCGCTACGACACATGCAGGATAGAGTTCATTCAGCCTGAAGATCTAGCAAAGTATTTATTTTAGTGATGTATCTAGTATCTATGGAAAAATGTCAAAGAGGTATACCTAATGAAATGCGTGAATTCGCAGTGACCAGGCTCACATGCTGTTTGGAGCTGTTATGGTTACCAGATTATCTGTCATCAGAAACGGACAAAAAGGAGGCTCGAGTGGCAAAGGTGCATAGCATTGTCAACAAGCTGCCAAAGCTGAACCATCAGCTGCTGAAGCTCCTCATACACCACCTGCAGAAGTGAGCACACTGGTGAATCTTTTGCCACTCGAAAGGATATATGGTCAATCCGGGATGTCGTATCATTATATGTGACCTTTCTTTCGGGTAGCTGATGCGTTTCTGACACGCAAGTGGATGGTCCTGTGATGTCTATGTTGGCAGTCACCGTCCAGTCATAGTTTGTGGGACTGTCCTTACATCAGCAAGCTGTGCAGCATGTGCACTGGGAGGTCTGTGCTGCATGAGAGTTGGATATTGCCGTAATGTGAGGTCATTAGAAAACTAGCTATGTGAACATTGTCGGGCTTCCAGTGTGCCACGCTGGATGGATGGTGTGAACTTAGTGTCATGGCAAGGGAAAACACTGCGGAACGTACCGTGATATGCAAAACACCTTAGTTGTGGCCCACAGGCGAATCTCACACGGCACCTTTTCGTTGTTGCCGGCACCTGTTGGGCGCGTATTTCCTGTGTGTTGTGACGCCGCCGCTGCCGCAGAGTGAGCGACAAAAGCGACCGGAACCTGATGTCGGTCTCCAACCTGGCGGTGTGTTTCGGCCCGACGCTGCTGCGGCCCGAGGAGGAGACCATGGCCGCCATCATCGACATCAAGTTCTGCAACACGGTCGTCGAGACGCTCATCAGACACTGTGACGTGGTGAGCGCGCGGTGGCACTAGATGACCCCAGAGCGTGCCCTGAAGCCCAAATAACTAGCCGTGATAGCTCGGCGGCCAGTGCAGCCTACTCCCACTGGTGGGCTTTTTAACCCGTCTCTCGGTCAGATTCTCACACCCCGTTTCGGATGGGGTGTGTTAAACACGCACCCTCTAACTTCCTGACTTCCAAACTAAGCGCTATACGAAAGCGGACAGGGTGTCATCTGAAAGCCCTCGACGAATGAGATCCGAAAAATGACCTCATTTTTATTGTGAAATAATTGTTTCACTCCAGTTCATGGTTTTCAGAAACAAATGATTTTTTTTCAGAAACATTTTGTATCTCCCTTTCTGGTGATGACAGAGTTAAAACGCATTTGGTAACAAATTACACAGCGCATATTACACAAATAGTTGCATTGGTCCATTATGGCCAAAATTGGCGGTAACCTTAGGTCACTGACCTGACTGCAAACACAAATCCAACAAATACGTGTTGTAAGCACTGCAAAATTGTCCTAATGTGTTTGCTTCATTCCAATAATTGTCACGCCTATGAACCTAAAAAATATAAACTGCTGTGGGACAAGGACCTAGAATGACCGTGACCTTGAATATGGTTCATAGTTTTGGCTTCCGTGGATAATTTAGGTCCTGCAATGCACGTTTGGTACAATTTAGGTCGTGATAACTGTAAATGTGCCATACAAACAGGAGTGTCTAAATAGCTTTTGCCTGCTGAGTGCACTTTATCTTGGCATGGCTTCAGGTCACTTGATGGAGGTCAGACAAATCGGATAAAGAACTGATCATATGTCTACATGAAATGGGGATAATGCGGTTAACCGAACACACATTGCATAAGTTGGAAATGTGTTCTAAAATTGGCCGTTGCCTCAGGTCACTGACCTGACCTCAAACGTGATTTATAAATAAGCATTTTGTAGGGACTGTCAACTTATACTCATGAAGCAAGTTTAATTTCGATATATTTTCATTTGGATGAGTGATTGATCCTGAAACATTTCTGGGGGTCTCTTTGACTCTAGCTGGGTCAATGGGCCTTAAATGACTTGAGGTTAAGGAAAAGGTAATAAGAACTTCGTGACACTGCTCGCCGCCGATTTTCCCTCTCATGAAAAAAAAACTTAGGGGGCGTAAAAGGACCCACCGAAACCGAGGGTTGATGCGGTGGCGCAGTCTCCATACTTACAGTTTAGATCTGGGATGTGCTACGAACTTTCGTAGCACTTAACTGGTCATTCCCTTTCCACGTGTTAAATGTGTCCGTTTTTCCTCCTTCACAATAGCACAACATTACACCCTGCTATGTCTTCGTTATTTTTCACCTTAAGATCATCCCTGGAAGGCCCCAAGTTTCCGTGGACAAAACTCGCTCCTGTCTGGTTGACAGCCGCTGGGCTGCACGGTACTTAATCAGGTTGACAATCACCGAGCGGCGACAGGGGCAGCGCGGGCATGGCTAATGTTGATTAAAGCATGATATGCCTAACGATGACCTCATATGTGTCCACCGAGCGGCGACAGGGGCAGCGGGCATGGCTAATGTTGACAAACCACTGCTCGTTTGATATTTTGGTGCACTCGCATCTACTGGAAAGGATGTCTCTTGTTGCTGTTTGTCGCATATGGATGAGGGGCCCAGGGGTTGCTGTGGGCGTTACCAGCTCGGCTGTGTTCTCGTAACACTCCCGTGGCTGTCTTTACTTACTACCGATGACGACCAAGCATTCAAAAATGGCCGAAATTTTTCGTCACGAATGGCGTCAACTGACGGTGTGACAAATAACAAGCTAGTTCCATTTTGATTATTTTTGCACGACACCCACGTGTTGATTCATGAATTATTGTCCCGGCCCATGGCGACTCCATACTCAGTCGTCCTCAGAATGCACGAAACTAAATAGGATATATGCCGTCCTATAAATCGAGGTTAGCCGGGAGGGAAATGTTTCAGATATTCGGCGTCGGCGTGTCTGCCGTAGCGCCGGAGTTGAATGACTGTCGGCTGGCCAACGGTCCGTCCGCCAGTGTCCAGCCGCCCGCC
This sequence comes from Ashinkailepas kermadecensis, assembly GCA_034440615.1. Lineage (NCBI taxonomy): Eukaryota > Metazoa > Arthropoda > Thecostraca > Neolepadidae > Ashinkailepas > Ashinkailepas kermadecensis. Next base: position 54,119 of record JAOTOM010004930.1, on the reverse strand, counting down.
AAGCCCCTGCTGTCGGCGTCCGCCAAGGTCGGTGTCAGGTCAGGTGTGGTCCGCCTGCACGACGGCCAGCCCAAGGTGGGACTATCGCATCTCGCCTCTGCACTCTGCTTATGGGAGCAGGATGAGGACGACTGGCTTTGCTGTCGTCCATTAGTGTTCTGCTCGTCTCCGATAAGGCTGATCACAGTACAGCTTCTCCACCACTTACAAGGTTATTTCTTATGTTAAGTTGTGTCGCAGTCGCTGGTACTTGTTTGCCAGACTTTCCTGGCGCAAACTGCATCACGCTATCGCCCTCCAGTGTCGATAAATGTGTAGCTGAGGAAGCCCGGCGTGCCGGTCGTGCTACCCTTCCAGTTTCCGTTAGCATTATCAAGCGTCACAATTGTTTGTCCTTGGGCCCTGGTGATATTTCGCCCACACCGCCGCCTGGATGGACAATGGTGGACATTGACTATTGCACAGGTAGCGTGTTTCTCCTTTGGCTATTTTCGCGTGTGCATTTGGAAAATTGTGTATTGTGCAAACCGTACGATGCTATTGTTGATGTGTAGCTTTGTTTTTTCAACTACGCAGAAGCTCGATTTGTATGCATGTCCTGTCGCAATGCTCATGGTCGGCCGGTTGGTCCGTATCTGCCCTCACCCCGCTTGCGCCGTGGGTCGACCGATTCTTCCGCACTACCTCCTGTGGATCGGCCGTTTCGTCCCCCCCCCCGCCCTTTCCCGCCTCGCTATTAACATCGGCCAGTTCGCGTGTGCTCCCTGTAGGCTCGGCTCCTTTAGACGCGCCTGGGTCGGTCGGCTATTCTGTGCACCCTGTGATTATGTTGGTGCCTTTATATTCCCCTCCACTTGTAGGTGGACTGCTGTGTGACCATTACAGTCGATGCGCCCCTACCCACCCACCCCCATTTGGTAGACTGATTAACCTATGCGTTCTCCCGGTTGGTCTGTGCCACCCACTCCCTGTGGTCAGGCCGGTTTGTGTGTACTGTGTACCTACCCGTCCCTCTGGCAGGCTCGCCGGCTCGTTCGTATCTGTCCCGTGAGTGACGCCCCGGACTGGGCCGGCAGGTGGAGCCGCGCTCGTCCCCCGACCTCGGCTTCCCCATGCGCTCGGTGCGTCTGCAGTCGCTGTCGGGCCCAATCGGCGGGTACCGCCGGCCGCGGCCCGCCTCGGCGACGGCACCGCTGGCCGCCGCCGAACGACTGTCCGACGGCCGTACCGCCCGGCACGTCTCCAGCACTCTGGGTCAGTGGCGACATGGCTACAACACTGGGTCAGTGGCCTACGACACTCTGGGTCAGTGACGACATGGCTACAGCACTCTGGGTCCGTGGCGACATGGCTATAGCACTCTGGGTCAGTGGCGACATGGCTATAGCACTCTGGGTGGGTCAGTGACGACATGGCTACAACACTATGTGTCAGTGGCGACATGGCTACAGCACTCTGGGTTAGTGGCGACATGGATACAGCACTCTGGGTCAGTGGCGACATGGATGCAGCACTCTGGGTCAGTGGCGACATGGTTACAACACTCTGAGTTAGTTGCGACATGGCTATAGCACTGGGTCAGTGGCGACATTGCTACAACACTCTGGGTCAGTGGCGACATGGCTACAGCACTCCGAGTCAGTTGCGACATGGCTATAGCACTCTGGGTCAGTGGCGACATGGCTATAGCACTTTGGGTGGGTCAGTGATGACATGGCTACAACACTCTGTGTCAGTGGCGACATGGCTACAGCACTCTGGGTTAGTGGCGACATGGCTACAGCACTCTGGGTCAGTGGCGACATGGATGCAGCACTCTGGGTCAGTGGCGACATGGTTACAACACTCTGAGTCAGTTGCGACATGGCTATAGCACTGGGTCAGTGGAGACATTGCTACAACACTCTGGGTCAGTGGCGACATGGCTACAGCACTCCGAGTCAGTTGCGACATGGCTATAGCACTCTGGGTCAGTGGCGACATGGCTATAGCACTTTGGGTGGGTCAGTGATGACATGGCTACAACACTCTGTGTCAGTGGCGACATGGCTACAGCACTCTGGGTTAGTGGCGACATGGCTACAGCACTCTGGGTCAGTGGCGACATGGATGCAGCACTCTGGGTCAATGGCGACATGGTTGCAACACTCTGAGTCAGTTGCGACATGGCTATAGCACTGGGTCAGTGGCGACATTGCTACAACACTCTGGGTCAGTGGCGACATGGCTACAACACTCTGAGTCAGTTGCGACATGGCTATAGCACTCTGGGTCAGTGGCGACATGGCTATAGCACTCTGGGTCAGTGACGACATGGATACAGCACTCTGGGTCAGTGACGACATGGCTACAGCACTCTGGGTCAGTGGCGACATGGCTACAGCACTCTGGGTCAGTGGCGACATGGCTACGGCACTCTGGGTCAGTGGCGACATGGCTATAGCACTCTGGGTCAGTGGCGACACGGTGCACACTCTGGGTCAGTGGCAGTTCGATTTAGTGGTGGGTAGCGCTTCATGTGTAGTTCGTTTGGTGAGTGCCGCCGGACCAGGTGCCTCGGTGGAGGTCTACGTCAGACCCCCTGACCAAGACTTACATGTGTTTTGCCGCTTCAACTGACGGTGTTTGACCTCAAGTCAGGTGGTTGATCGCCTCAGGAAGACTTGTAGAAACTGGGTCGGATTATGGTGATCCAGGTGATCGGTCGCATCGAAAACGCTCCTTCTATACCCGCACAAATTAGCGTTATGCGGCCCGGCAAATTCAGTTTATGATTGAACATAGAAGATGTTGGAATAGAAGAATAGAAGCGGCCCCCAAATGCCAGCTTGTGTTGCCAGCTGAGCTTCCAGCCCTGCCGCGGGTGGTGCCGTGTGAGGTCAGTGTACGTGTAGGCTCGCGCAGCCAGTGTGTCCATGCGGGTTGGCTGCGCCGTTTCAGTGACAAACGACCAGGACTGCCCGGAGGCGGTGTGTCCGGCCAACACCAGCATGAGTAGCAGCAACGAGTCGCTGTCGTCGCGGTCGTCGCGGGACGTGCACCAGTCGACACGCTCATCCACCTCCTCCCCGCACACCCGTGAGTGGTCCGCCTCCTGCCCGCCTCCCGTGAGTGGCCCGTCTCCTCCCCACCTCCCGTGAGTAGTTCACCTCCCTGCGCACGCCCGTGAGTGGTTCACATTCTCGCCGCACACGCCCGTGAGTGGTCCGCCTTCTCCCCGCCTCTCGTGAGTGGTCCGTCTCCTCCCCGCCTCTCGTGAGTGGTCCGTCTCCTCCCCGCCTCTCGTGAGTGGTCCGTCTCCTCCCCGCCTCTCGTGAGTGGTCCGTCTCCTCCCCGCCTCTCGTGAGTGGCCCGTCTCCTCCCCCGCCTCTCGTGAGTGGCCCGTCTCCTCCCCGCCTCTCGTGAGTGGCCCGTCTCCTCCCCGCCTCCCGTGAGTGGTCCGCCTTCTCCCCACCTCCCGTGAGTGGTCCGTCTCCTCCCCGCCTCTCGTGAGTGGTCCGTCTCCTCCCCGCCTCTCGTGAGTGGCCCGTCTCCTCCCCGCCTCTCGTGAGTGGTCCGTCTCCTCCCCGCCTCTCGTGAGTGGTCCGTCTCCTCCCCGCCTCTCGTGAGTGGTCCGTCTCCTCCCCGCCTCTCGTGAGTGGCCCGTCTCCTCCCCACCTCCCGTGAGTGGCCCGTCTCCTCCCCGCCTCTCGTGAGTGGTCCGTCTCCTCCCCGCCTCTCGTGAGTGGTCCGTCTCCTCCCCGCCTCTCGTGAGTGGTCCGTCTCCTCCCCGCCTCCCGTGAGTGGCCCGTCTCCTCCCCACCTCCCGTGAGTGGCCCGTCTCCTCCCCGCCTCTCGTGAGTGGTCCGTCTCCTCCCCGCCTCTCGTGAGTGGCCCGTCTCCTCCCCGCCTCTCGTGAGTGGCCCGTCTCCTCCCCGCCTCTCGTGAGTGGTCCGTCTCCTCCCCGCCTCTCGTGAGTGGTCCGTCTCCTCCCCGCCTCTCGTGAGTGGTCCGCCTTCTCCCCACCTCCCGTGAGTAGTCCGTCTCCTCCCCGCCTCTCGTGAGTGGCCCGTCTCCTCCCCGCCTCTCGTGAGTGGCCCGTCTCCTCCCCGCCTCTCGTGAGTGGTCCGTCTCCTCCCCGCCTCTCGTGAGTGGTCCGTCTCCTCCCCGCCTCTCGTGAGTGGTCCGTCTCCTCCCCGCCTCTCGTGAGTAGTCCGTCTCCTCCCCGCCTCTCGTGAGTGGCCCGTCTCCTCCCCGCCTCTCGTGAGTGGCCCGTCTCCTCCCCGCCTCTCGTGAGTGGTCCGTCTCCTCCCCGCCTCTCGTGAGTAGTCCGTCTCCTCCCCGCCTCTCGTGAGTGGCCCGTCTCCTCCCCGCCTCTCGTGAGTGGTCCGTCTCCTCCCCGCCTCTCGTGAGTGGTCCGTCTCCTCCCCGCCTCTCGTGAGTGGTCCGTCTCCTCCCCGCCTCTCGTGAGTGGTCCGTCTCCTCCCCGCCTCTCGTGAGTGGTCCGTCTCCTCCCCGCCTCTCGTGAGTGGTCCGTCTCCTCCCCGCCTCTCGTGAGTGGCCCGTCTCCTCCCCGCCTCTCGTGAGTGGTCCGTCTCCTCCCCGCCTCTCGTGAGTGGTCCGTCTCCTCCCCGCCTCTCGTGAGTGGTCCGTCTCCTCCCCGCCTCTCGTGAGTGGTCCGTCTCCTCCCCGCCTCTCGTGAGTGGTCCGTCTCCTCCCCGCCTCTCGTGAGTGGTCCGTCTCCTCCCCGCCTCTCGTGAGTGGCCCGTCTCCTCCCCGCCTCTCGTGAGTGGTCCGTCTCCTCCCCGCCTCTCGTGAGTAGTCCGTCTCCTCCCCGCCTCTCGTGAGTGGTCCGTCTCCTCCCCGCCTCTCGTGAGTGGTCCGTCTCCTCCCCGCCTCTCGTGAGTGGCCCGTCTCCTCCCCCCTCTCGTGAGTGGCCCGTCTCCTCCCGCCTCTCGTGAGTGGCCCGTCTCCTCCCCGCCTCTCGTGAGTGGCCCGTCTCCTCCCCGCCTCTCGTGAGTGGTCCGTCTCCTCCCCGCCTCTCGTGAGTGGTCCGTCTCCTCCCCGCCTCTCGTGAGTGGTCCGTCTCCTCCCCGCCTCTCGTGAGTGGCCCGTCTCCTCCCCGCCTCTCGTGAGTGGTCCGTCTCCTCCCCGCCTCTCGTGAGTGGTCCGTCTCCTCCCCGCCTCTCGTGAGTGGTCCGTCTCCTCCCCGCCTCTCGTGAGTGGCCCGTCTCCTCCCCGCCTCTCGTGAGTGGCCCGTCTCCTCCCCGCCTCTCGTGAGTGGCCCGTCTCCTCCCCGCCTCTCGTGAGTGGCCCGTCTCCTCCCCGCCTCCCGCGAGTGGCCCGTCTCCTCCCCGCCTCTCGTGAGTGGCCCGTCTCCTCCCCGCCTCTCGTGAGTGGCCCGTCTCCTCCCCGCCTCTCGTGAGTGGCCCGTCTCCTCCCCGCCTCTCGTGAGTGGCCCGTCTCCTCCCCGCCTCTCGTGAGTGGCCCGTCTCCTCCCCGCCTCTCGTGAGTGGTCCGTCTCCTCCCCGCCTCTCGTGAGTGGCCCGTCTCCTCCCCGCCTCCCGCGAGTGATTCGCTTTCTCCCTAAACGTCCACCAGTTGTTCACTTTCGCGCACACCTATGCATGTTCATAACTCCACTTGTGTATCGTAGTCACCAATCCGTTCCCGCCCGTTACATCGCCGACCGTTGGTGCTGGGCCGCACTACCAGCAGTGACCGTATCGCTGGCGAGAAGCGTTCAATTATAACGGACGGGGCAAACACACAGGGGCCGCTCTGGTGGAGGGCTTCGGCGTATGTTATCACCTGTATCTTGTGTCTCGCATTCGGCGCTCCTCTCTACATGACCAATGCAGTTGATGTGCCCTAAAGTCCAAATAACTAACGCCGCTCCTCTGGACTGCTTCACGGCTGAGCTTGAAGTGATACCCGGATAGTGTGTTGTGTCGCCTGTTCGGGCACCGTCTGCGCTGTCGCTGCCTGGCTGACCCGTGCCGTCCTGCAGGCGGGACGCTGAGAGTTCGCTACCCACCCAGCTACCGGTCGCAGCCTGACCTGTAAGTATCCGGCGCTGTCGCCGACGCTTGCAGCCTGCGGCGTAGGCGGACGCCACATGGCTGCTCTGAATTACATTGTGTACGGCCCAGACTCCCTCAGGCGGTGCTTCTGACACGACACGTTGTACGTTCACGTACACGACACGTACACGACACGTTGTTGTATTTCCAGTAGAAGTTGCTGATTTCACAATGGTTGTTTAGTTTAGCTGTTAATCGATTTCACAATAGATGTGTGTCTTACGCAGGAAGAAGGCTTTTGTTTCCTTGCGAGCTGATTGTTTTCTCATCTACGTGACGTAGAAGACCTGATGCAGTTCTTGTGAGTCATTTCCTGGCGTTCAGACATAACCCCATGTGCTGCTGTGAGTGGGTGGTGTCACGTCTGTACCCCCTGACACCCTGTGTGCCGCTGACCCCGCTCCGACACCGCAGGCCCGGCTCGGTGGTGTCACGTCTGTACCCCCTGACACCTTGTGTGCCGCTGACCCCGCTCCGACACCGCAGGCCCGGCTCGGTGGTGTCACGTCTGTACCCCCTGACACCTTGTGTGCCGCTGACCCCGCTCCGACACCGCAGGCCCGGCTCGGTGGTGTCACGTCTGTACCCCCTGACACCCTGTGTGCCGCTGACCCCGCTCCGACACCGCAGGCCCGGCTCGGTGGTGTCACGTCTGTACCCCCTGACACCCTGTGTGCCGCTGACCCCGCTCCGACACCGCAGGCCCGGCTCGGTGGTGTCACGTCTGTACCCCCTGACACCTTGTGTGCCGCTGACCCCGCTCCGACACCGCAGGCCCGGCTCGGTGGTGTCACGTCTGTACCCCCTGACACCTTGTGTGCCGCTGACCCCGCTCCGACACCGCAGGCCCGGCTCGGTGGTGTCACGTCTGTACCCCCTGACACTCTGTGTGCCGCTGACCCCGCTCCGACACCGCAGGCCCGGCTCGGTGGTGTCACGTCTGTACCCCCTGACACCCTGTGTGCCGCTGACCCCGCTCCGACACCGCAGGCCCGGCTCGGTGGTGTCACGTCTGTACCCCCCTGACACCCTGTGTGCCGCTGACCCCGCTCCGACACCGCAGGCCCGGCTCGGTGGTGTCACGACTGTACCCCCTGACACCTTGTGTGCCGCTGACTCCGCTCCGACACCGCAGGCCCGGCTCGGTGGTGTCACGTCTGTACCCCTGACACCTTGTGTGCCGCTGACTCCGCTCCGACACCGCAGGCCCGGCTCGGTGGTGTCACGTCTGTACCCCCTGACACCCTGTGTGCCGCTGACCCCGCTCCGACACCGCAGGCCCGGCTCGGTGGTGTCACGTCTGTACCCCCTGACACCTTGTGTGCCGCTGACCCCGCTCCGACACCGCAGGCCCGGCTCGGTGGTGTCACGTCTGTACCCCCCTGACACCCTGTGTGCCGCTGACCCCGCTCCGACACCGCAGGCCCGGCTCGGTGGTGTCACGTCTGTACCCCCCTGACACCTTGTGTGCCGCTGACCCCGCTCCGACACCGCAGGCCCGGCTCTGTGGCAGTTACAAGCTCGACGTCCGCATACGCCGACTCGGAGTCCCTCCGCCTCCACCGACTACGGTGAGCACGCGTCATCAGGTGAAACCTCGGGTCCCAGCCTAGCCAGGTGTACCCACCGTCCCCAGCCGGGGGGCCAGGTGTACCCACTACCCTCGGCCGGGGGGCCAGGTGTACTCACCACCCTCGACGGGGGGGGAAGTGTACTCACCACCATTAGTCGGGGGAGGTGTACTCAGAATCCTTAGTCAGTAGGGGGGGGGCAGGTGACTCCACCACCTTTAGCCAGGGGGAGCAGGTGTACTAACCACCCTCAGTCAAGTGTACTCGCCACCCTCAGTTGGGGGCCAAGTGTACTAACCACCCTCGGCCGAGGGGCCAGTGTACCCACCACCCTGTGCCGCCCAGACTGGCTAGTCACACCCAGGAGCATTAACATTGTTTGCTGGTGATGATACGACTATTTGCTGCGTAGTGCCTACTCTTGGCGAAACTGACCATGCCGAACAAAAAGTGAGGCGTTTATATGGCCACGTGAACAGGTAGTTTTAATGATGCCTGGCATATCTGCGTCTTGATTAATTCCGTCATTGGTGTTGCCCATTAATGTGTCGTATTGTCCACAGCCGAGTGCGGACGTTGTATGCCTGCGTTGGAGAAAACGAGTCTGAATTGTCCTTTGAACCCAACCAGATTATCACAAATGGTAAGATGCCATTGGAACTGTGGACGCAGTGACGCCCTCCCGGAAGTACTGATATTTGCTTTCCCACGCCGATATCATATTTAGTCTGCACAGTGTTTCTATTCTGCGCCTTATTTGATGGTTATGTCTACTTGCCCTGCGTTTATCCATGTGGGATGTTTGTTGCCTGTATTACAACTCATATTTACTACCATTGTCACAATTTACGTGCATACTCGTCGGGTCAACAGCACCCAATGCAGGACGTCAGGATATCGGCCAAATATGGTGTCAACATCGCGGCTCTTATAATTTGCATACCCAAGCACCCAACCTGCTGGCTGTCAAATGTCGAATATTGACCCGTGACCACCCACACCTGGTCTGGTGTTGAACAGTCACAGCCTATCTGGTGTCGACCAACCACACCTGGTCTGGTGTTGACCAGTCACAGCCGATTTGGTGTTGACCACCACACCTGGTCTGGTGTTGACCACTCACATCTGGTCTGGCATTGACCACTCACATCTGGTCCGGTGTTGACCACCACACCTGGTCTGGTGTTGACCACTCACACCTGGTCTGGTGCCGTCCATTCACACCTGGACTTATGCAGGCGCCTTATGCCTGGTCCGGTGTGTTGCAGTCCGGTGCCGTCTATTCACACCTGGACTTGTGCAGGCGTCTCATGCCTGGTCCGGTGTGTTGCAGTACGTCCGTCCATTCACACCTGGACTTGTGCAGGCGTCTCATGCCTGGTCCGGTGTGTTGCAGTCCGGTGCCGTCTATTCACACCTGGACTTGTGCAGGCGTCTCATGCCTGGTCCGGTGTGTTGCAGTACGTCCGTCCATTCACACCTGGACTTGTGCAGGCGTCTCATGCCTGGTCCGGTGTGTTGCAGTACGTCCGTCCATTCACACCTGGACTTGTGCAGGCGTCTCATGCCTGGTCCGGTGTGTTGCAGTACGTCCGTCCATTCACACCTGGACTTGTGCAGGCGTCTCATACCCGGTCCGGTGTGTTGCAGTACGTCCGTCCATTCACACCTGGACTTGTGCAGGCGTCTCATGCCCGGTCCGGTGTGTTGCAGTACGTCCGTCCAGAGAGCCCGGCTGGCTGGAGGGAACGCTGAACGGCCTGCTCGGTCTCGTACCTGAAAACTACGTTGAGTTCTTACCGTGACGCCGAGGCACCGCCGAGCCGGCTTCCGCTGTGTTGCGCTGTGTTCCGCTGTGGCGCTGTGTACTGTTGTGGCGCTGTGTACTGCTGTTCCACTGTGCAGCCGCCGCCTGGTCGGGCGTGGAGCGCTGTGCGCGCGAGTTTATCGACTGGGGTTGTTTTTTGTTTGTCCGACTGAGGCTGCTAGTGATGGTCGCTGGGGTTATGTTCACCTACTGCCATACTCGGCTACGCCAGTGTTTTCGTCCGGCACTATTCGAGTGAGATGTGTCGAAGGGGCACTGTGTCGAAGGGGCACGGCACGGCTTCCCACTCAGCAGTGCACGCCGACTGGCTCGGCCCAGACATTCCCACCATCATTCCATGTCGGAACCGGTCACATTCCACCGGTCACTGCACGCTTGACCCAGCCGCGGTCGGTTGGTCGCCTCCTGGGGTCGACCGTGTCTGGCTATGTTCCCGAGGTCACCGCACATCGTGTCAATGCCATCGCGCGGCAGTGGTCGGGCCTGTCCGACGTCACAGTCGGCAGCCGTCCATCGCGCGCCGCCAGAGCGCCAATCACACGGTGGTCCTGTCGCGTTGGCGCCAACTACCGTCATTCCTTCAGCTTTGTTACATGAATTTGATGTGTTCTTGATATTCACAATGGCAACAGCTACCCGGCGGCGTTTTTTTACGTTGTTTCAACTCCATTTCAGATGTTTGTATGAGTGCAATGTCTACGTATACACGCATAGATGAACAGATACACGATATTTACGGTAGCTCGCGTGCATACTGTACAAATGATGGGTGGGCAGACGTTGGAGCGCTGTGCCTTTGCATAATGTCCAATAAACACTGTGCTGCGATTGCATGACGTCACTGGTGCAACCTACCGTTGCCTGCATCCACATCGGATAACGTGGCAATAATGTGTTGCGCTAGTGCGAGGTCCAATTGTCCATCTTAGGAGTAACAATGCACCTGTACGAATTAAATAAACATCACTCGATAGGGATACGGAGCATAAATCTTTGTTTTCATAACGGTAATTACTTCTATGGGTCTCTGCATAATTTGCTAAGGGGACGAGTGGCCTAGGGGTAAGATGCTCGTCTCACAATCGAAAGGTTGTGGGTTCGAGTCTCACCTGTCGCTACTCTTCGCCAGCGACCAATCGGCGTGAGAGATTGGCGACGCTACATGACTCAACGGTCGACGTGTCGTAAAACCAATAACCAACCAACCATAATTTGCTAACTTAGCAGTTCCTTCACTTTGGAAAAGAACGAAAGAAACGGTTAAGAATATGGTGCCGTCATTCCATCTTACATTCTCGCGCGGCGACTTCAGACTTGTTTTTGTGGCGGCTTTGTTTAATCTACTTCATCAGTGACTACTTGAGGCCGCGGTAGCTCAGTCGGTAAGGCATTCTACTTTATCGTAAGATCGGGAGTTCGAATCTTGTAACTGGCGGGATTATCGAGCCCATCCGCGACCAATCGGCATGTGTGGTTGTCGAGAAGCAGTCGAGCGCGTTGTAAGCTACCAGGTGGTCCTTTTCTGCTATTGCTTACGCCATAATTTAAACTGCGACAATTCGGGGGTGTCATGAAGCATGGGTGTAGTCACGGTTTTGAAATTGAGGGGACAAACCAGGGACAAGGTAAGTTTGCGCAGGATAGAGTAGTAGAGTAAGTTTTCCTGTAATTACGTTAGACGTTGCCCTGTTGTAGCGGGAAAACAAAATATTGTACGATGGTTTTTTTGTAGTAAATACGGATTTACTAACTTTTATCATGTTTTCCCGTTTTACGGAGATATATTTCGATGTTGTGACAACCAGGGGAGGATGAAGGGAAAACATGGAAGGTGGCGTCCCTCCGGCTGGGAAAGGGTGCCCCTCTGAGAAGGTTGGAGTGTACCCCCTCTAATTTTTGTCGGCCGAAGGCGCCCCCTTGGAAGGAAAGGTGCCCCTCCGGGAAGGCCCTAGTGCTCCCTGCCTATAACTTTCAGCCAGAGGCGCCCCCAGGTACTTTAGCAGTGACGCCCCTCCAGACATGCTCCCATGACAATCCCTGGATCCACCCCTTATTACAACATTGCTCCCTCACTCCAGCTGGTTATCAAACCGTGTGCATTCACGTGTGGCTTCTCTTACAAATTTGACAACTGCTGCAGAATCATTGAGAGGAAAGCGTACAGCTCGAAAAAAAACGGTTCTATATTTTATGTTCGGAACAATGTGGCAGTTGTAAATGAAAAGCCAGCAATGAGAGCGCCGAACAGCAGGTTATGACGGATTTCTTGTGGGAGCTCCTAGTCATATAGGATGTGAGGTCCTGCTATTACAATGGCTGCAAATAAAGAGATGATTTGCTTCTATTCATATTGAAATAAATAATTGTATACACACCGGATCTTTGACACCTTCGAAATTATTTATATATCTCAACTTTTTGATACCGTACAGCAAGCCAGTCGAATGCCACAAACAATGAAATTATCACAAAACGCGAGGACTTAAAAAAAAAAATTTACCTTGAGGTTTTGACCTGACATGTCCCGGTTTGAAATGTTAGTAGAGGGCTGACCACGGGCTATCTCTTGGTTCCAAATATGGGTAGCTTGGCAGCAAACGAAGAAACGCGGGGCGACCGAAGAAATGAGTTCGACCTTTGCCCTTCAAAATTATTTTGATTTCCGAACAGTTTGCTAGAGTACCCTACGGCACGTCGAATGTCACCCACTTTATGAAAAGTGAAGTCATGGCGGCGAGGCGCGAGAACTTCGAACAATTAAGCCAACCATTGATATTGTGGTTTGACATTGACATTCCAGGTTTAAAATGTGACTTGAGGTTCACCACGGCCTATTGCTTGATACCAGATGTGGGTAGGTCAGGGCGAATAAAAAAAATGTGAGGCGACCAAAGAATCGCCGTGACCTTTAACCTTTGAAGTTATTTCGAATTATAAACTTAATAATACGGCACAAGCCACGTATAACGAAAATTCAAATTAGCCTTTGACCTTGATGTTTGATCTTGACATATCCCAATTTCACAATGTTACTCGAGGGTTCGCCATGGCTATCGCTTGATGACGGATTTGGGTAGGCTTAGGTGGAAAAAATGCACGGCGATCCACGATATCAGCTGGTGATATGGTCGCCAAGATTATTTCGAATTATAAACTTTCTGATACCGCACAAGCGACGTTCGTCGAATAACATCCACTTCCTGCAAAATGAAGCCACAACGACGAAAGGTGAGGTAGCCACGGCTAGCATGCGTCGTGTCCGTTTCAGACATTATTTACGAAATAAAATGCACTAATATTTCGAGAAAATGCTATGTTGATGCAAAATATCGGCAAAAGTCGGCCTCTTGTGGGCTAGCTCCTTTGGCACCCTGGATCCGCTCCTGTGTCTGTGAACTCAATAAATGTACATAGGTAGTAAGTACCAAGATAAGCACCATGATGGTTCACAGCTGTAAAAAAAAAACGAAAAAAAACGACGAATTCCAAATGCGCAAAATATAGTGAGCGAAATCCGATGAGTGCCTCTTCAGAAGATGACTGCATTGTCCTTGGCTCCCCTAAATAATTTGTATGACATCCATGTAGTTCAACGTGGTGAATGGCATGGCATGAGCTGACGTCTACCCACCGGCAACGGTCATACCATGCTGAAAACACCAGTTCCAGTCTCGTCACTGAATTTAAGCAGCACCGGGCCCGGTTAGTACTTGGATGGGTGACTGCCTGGGAGTACCGGGTGTCGTCACATTTTTTCCTGCTTACGGGGTTTGGGGAAGGAGCGGGGGACGGATTTAGAGTCCACTAAGACTGCTTACTCTCCCCGGACACCATGCTTCTTAAAAGAACATATCTTGAAAGTGATACACTGAATTTCGACAGTTTGTTTATGTAGGCACCGCTAAAACATAGGTATTTTTGGCCATTTCATTAGTACTTCTAAGGATTCAAATGAAATTATTGTCCGGGTGCGCAGTGAGGTCTGCTCGAATTCATTGCTGTAAATTCACCAAATGTGGTTTTGAGAACCGTGGTCTTGATTACGGTACTTGAAGCTCATCACTTCATCCGGGTCATCTGATCCTAGTGGCGTATCTAGCGAAGCCTATTTTAGCATGCTAACTTGGAAGCAAAATTATTACAATGATCTGAAAATTTAATAATTTTAGTCTGCCATCTACCGAGTGGACTTTCCATGTGGGAAGTTATGATCATGCTTAGTTTTGATTGCGTCTTGTCCTATAATGCTTTTTGATGTTATCTGGCAAATTTGAGAAGTTGTGATCAAAGGAAGTTATAATCATGGGGCGTTATGAACGTCGCCGAAATTTCTACAGCCTTGGCTCAAATCCGCTTCCTGTGTTAGTATCGGGGCCCTCCAATATCGTTTGGCAACCGGTGACGTCACATGGGCTGGACAATTGCTCAGTCCCGTAAGCGCTCCAGCCAAACTTTCATGTCTTCCACACGACATTTCTGATCTTAAATATCATCAAAATGAGACAAATTGGGTTCATTTGAAAGCTTGAAGAATCTTGTCCACGAATATGAGTTATTTTGCACCAACACTATGATTTTTTTATTTGACCCACGCTAACTGCATTCATGTCGAGAGCCGCAGGAATCGCGCGGTGCCACGGGTAGTAGCAGTATGAGACAGGCCAACTGAAGATCACGGTTGGGAAGGACGGGTAGGAGCAAATATGAGATAACTGTTGCAACATAATTCCTCCCCACTCGGTACAGGGGCGTAAACAAGGGTGGGGGCACTGGGGGCATGTGCCTCCCATGGGAAGGTGGTACTCCTCCAGCCAGGAAAAGGCGCCAACATTACATTTATGCTACCGGCGGAGATACCGATACTGGTTGGAATATCACCCATGTGCAGATACGGAACCTGCAGCTGGTTTTCAGGATTGTTCCTATTTTGTATTCATATGCGTCTAGACCAGGGGTGTTCTTTGATATATTTTTATGGGCAAATGCCCCCTCAGTGTAGGCTCTGTCCCCAAATAATTTAGACTTTTAACATGGGGTACCGTGGAGCATGCGTCCCATCGATGTGGAGCATGCTCCATGTTGTATTCATCCCATTGTCGTAATGTATTTTGCACCCAAATAATGCACAGTATAATAATAAATATATATCAATAATATATATGCCGGCAATTTCGGATTATGAAATGGAAATATATGACAACACCAATGATATATGAATATATGATTTTATTGCCGGCCATTTTATATATGAAAACTTGCCGGCCATTTCGAAAGCATTCGTACAGGAGGGAGAGGCTTGAAATCAACTGACTTCGGAACGATGGTGATAGGTTTGGCACTTTGCAGTGCCAAATTAAGTTGATTCTACTCATCTTAACATAAAATACTAATTGGTACTTACAAAAAATACTGGTCCAAATCCGGCGACTATTTGTATGAGTGTTGCTTGAGCCACCTCCAAATCCGTTTGCCCCCACATGCAAATACTAGGTACGCCACTGTCCACGCTACTCTATCGTGGATGTGTGAACTTTGAGCCTTAATCACTGAAAGGGGCTTAGACCTCCAATGTAAAATACAGGCCATGAAATATAGGTACTTCTGTTGTTGGGGAAGTGAAGGTGATGTGAACAGTAGGAACAATTCCTCCCACAACCCCAAAACACTGCGGCTAAAAGCCGTGGATTCCTTGGTTTTTCAAGGAAACATTTGGAGACATCTGGATAAAAAGATTGAATTTTCCCCTGCACCAGCCTTGGAAGCCTGTCAATAGCACTGACTATGAGTGTATCCCAGAGTGAGACCACAGGGTTACCAACCCCTCCCTGAACTGATGAAACTTCAATTGAAATTGACCTGAAATTGAATATCCAGTGCACTGAAGCTTATAATATTGGTATGAATACACACAGACATGTTTCAGCCCCCTTTTCATGCCATTTTGGAATAAGAGAAGACCACAGATATAATCAATGCTGTTCTCCAACATTACTACCAGGTATTCCTACCAAATGCTGAAATTATTTGCCATCTCAGAAAAATGCATCTTACTTGTCATACAAAGAAGTGGCTTAGTGCTTTATTCATCTTTTAGGCATGCATGGCCACAAATACTATTTTTAATAGCATCTTTTGCACTGCAGTTGGTCTAATTTTTATCCCAAGTGCACTCAGTGTGCTTTTTCCTTCAGGGGTCAAGGGTCTCTGTGAACCAGCTGATGCACACAGTGCATCCCAAGTTACTAAGATTTATAGTCTAGGATGTGACCATGCAGAAAGAATGCTCCAATGCAAATGCACTCCAGTAAGAAAATGTAATTAATTATAAAGTCATAAAGTCATAAAGTGTTAAGGCTTAATAAGAGCCACAGGGGCCCATCTGGGTTAAGCCTATCTAGAAAAGGTACTAGAAATGTACATATTCTCACCCCAATCAATCCCTAATCCCAAGTTCCTAGGAAGCTATATATCCCAGCCTATCTAGCATCATCCACTTGCTATTGCATAACACCCTCAACAATTGCAAGCTCCTCCCATCATACCCATTGTGCTACCATAGCCCCTGCTTAAAGGGGTCTGTGCCGTGCACATTTAACATAAATATTATCCCCTCCATCCAAATTAGAAATCAAAAACAAGATTTTCCTGCCTAAAAAATTTGTCCACCCTACTTTTAAATACATTCAATGAGGAACTCCCCACAACATCACCAGGCAGCCCATTCCACTGATCAACAACCCTTTGACTGAAGACCTGCTGTCGCTTAACTGTCCCACACCTCAACTTGTCTAACCTGAGTTGGTGACCCCTGTGTGATACTTTAAACTGAAGAGCACCATTTAAATTGACCTGATCTAGTCCTTTAACAATTTTGTACATTTAAATCATGTCCCCCCTTAATCTCCTATACTTGAGTGAGTACATATCTAATGCCACAAGCCTTCCTCCATATTCTAAGCTACCTAGTCCACTGATGAGTTTAGTTGCTTTGCGTTGCACTCTTTCTAACTTGTCTATATCTTTTTCTAGGTAGGGGCTCCAAGCTTGCACAGAATATTCCAAGTGGGGTCGCACATATGCTAAGTACAGTTTGTTCATGACTTCCTTGCTCTTATACATCACACTCCTATTAATGAGTCCCAGCATTCTGAGTGCCCTGTTCCTAGCTGAGCTACATTGTTTCTCTGCTTTAAGGTCATTTGAAACCAACACACCTAAGTCCCTTTCCTCTTCAATAACATCCAGTTCTCTCCCTCCCATTGTATATCTGAAAGTCTCACCTCCAGACCCCAGATGCATAACCTTACACTTGTCATAGTTAAAAGACATCTGCCATTGATCAGCCCACTTTTTTAGGTCCTCCAAGTCTAGTTGAATATTACTAGATTGATCACAACTGTTTGCCACTCCTACCAGTTTGATGTCATCAGCAAATTTGAACACTCTATTCCTCAGCCCTACCTCAATGTTATTTACAAAGATGATAAAGAGAAGTGGCCCTAGAACAGAGCCCTGTGGTACTCCACTCAGAACATCCTTCCAATCAGATTTACATCCATTTAACATTACCCTTTGTTTCCTTCCCCTCAACCATGCTTCAATCCAACCTAGAACTTTTCCAACAATCCCATGTTGCTGTAGTTGATGAATTAGCCTCCTATGTGGAACTTTATCAAAAGCTTTTCTAAAGTCCAAGTACACAACATCCATCCTGTTTTGATTGTCTACTTCTTTAGTAACATACTCCATGAACTCCAAAAGGTTAGTTAAACAAGACCTTCGAGATCGAAATCCATGTTGAGTATCCCTTAAAAGATTGTGCCTATCAAGATGAATCTGAACATTCTGTTTAACCAGTTTTTCTAGTACCTTGCAAACTATTGAGGTCACACTGACTGGCCTGTAATTCCCTACACACTTCATACTTCCCTTTTTGAAAATTGGAACTACATTTGCATTTCTCCAATCTTCAGGCACTTCAGAGTATTCCATAGACCGCCTGAAAAGTATACCTAGAGGAACTGCTAAAGCTTTAGCACACTCTACTAAGACCCTAGCATATATATCATCTGGTCCAGAAGCTTTATTAGGCTTTATATTCTGCAACTGCTTTTCTACAGCTTCTGTAGTTATTGTAAGATACTCCAACCTATCACCTGTCATGGCATATGATTCAGTTGTTTCTATTCTACCAGAATTATCCTGAGTAAAGACTGATGAGAATTGCTTGCTTAAGGATTCCACAATATCACAATCATCAACCACTAATTCCCCATCTACCTCCAGTGGTCCTACACCACACTTTCTAGCCTTAAATTTGTAGAAACTAAAGAATCTCTTAGCATTACCTGCTGAACATTCCCGAGCTAATTTGATTTCAGCCAGTCTTTTAGATGCCCTAACACACCTCCTAACTTTATTTCTAGCTATTTGATATGATTTGAGGTTTACCTCAGAGTTAGCATATTTTAGTTTCTTGAATGCTTGCTTCTTTGACTCCAGTAAATGCTTTACTTCCCTGGTCAGCCATGAAGGGAGCTGAACCCTGGTTAATCTAATTTGCCTATTGGGAATGAACCTATCCTGACCTTGAAATAGTTTATATTTTATCATTCTCCACATTTCATAAGCATCTAAGCCTTTCAATAAGTCTTCCCAATCAATTTCATTCAGGAAGATCCTGAACTCATTGTAATTCCCTTTAGCAAAATTGGGAATCAATGTCTTATTGGTTCCTACATTTCCAACATACAATGAGAAGCGTATAATGTTGTGATCACTATTACCCAAAGTCTCTCCTATGTTCACATTTTGTACAAAATTTTCCTCATTAGTAAGCACAAGATCTAATATTTCCTTTTCCCTTGTAGGTTCATGTATCATTTGAAAAAAGAAATTCTCCTCAAAACAATCCATGAAGCTTCTTCCCGATTTGTGTAGACCTATAGTTTTGCTTCCCAATCCTGTTATGTTGAAATCCCCCAACAAAACAGTTCTCTCCTTTACTCTCCTACTTATCTCTTCCTGCATCAACCTGTCCGTGTTTTCATTCTGGTCTGGAGGTCTATAGAATGCCCCAACCCTAAATTGTGTTCCATTTTTCAGAATGATATCTAACCACAAGGATTCTACACCTTCATCATGTACACTATCTTCTATGGAATGACATTTCATTTCTTGTCTGACATACAGCAGTATACCTCCTCCTATCCTTGCCTGCCTTTGATAAGCATGCATGTTGTAGCCTGTCAATTCGAATTCTTGCAAGTTGTCTCCAAAAATGCTTTCATTAACCCATGCCTCTGTTATGCATACCAAATCTAGCTTTTCAGACAACATATAAGCATGCAGTTCCCCAATTTTGTTCCTAACACTTCTGGCATTGACGTAAAAACATGATAAACCATTCCTTCCCTTGTTTGCAAGACTTCTCTCTCTATCAGCTACATCCCCCCATGACCTGCCTAGTTTCCCTGTTTCCTATTGAGAGCCTCCTCATACCTATTGCTGAGCAATTCAACTCCTCTCTTGCTCAAATGTAACCCATCTAATGCAAACATTTCAGTCTTCCCCCAGAAATCCCCCCACAAATCCAAGAACCCCACGCCAAGTTCCTCACAAATATTGGCCACCGTGGTATTCAGCCCAATGGCCCTCGAGTACCACTCTATGCTTGCGTTAACCATAGGGAGGATGGATGTTACCATTCCTCGTTTCCTACTTACAGCTGGCCTACCTATCAAAGCCCTATACTCTTGTATTGTTTCCTCTGTTTTTGCTTTTCCTACATCATTTACACCAACCTGCACGATTACCGTTGTGCTCTCTCCACTACCCTTCATTACTCCTTCTATCCTATCACCAACATCCTTTACCTGGGCCCCTGGGAAGCAAACACAAATCCGTTTGTTGGGGTTCCTGCTACAAAAAGTATGGTCCATGTACCTAACTCTTGAGTCCCCTATAACTAAAACCTCCCCCTCTCTATCCTCAGCTACCTGGTCATTCCTACCTTCCTCTTTAGCAGCATTACTATCTCTCCCTTGCAGTACCTCAAACCTATTATTAGTTTCAATGCCTTTGTCCATTTTCCTTAAAGCCAGTCTCGTACTCTGGCGTCTAGCTACTTTCCACTCTCTACTATCATGGTCCATACTATCTCCACCCCTATCACTCCTAGGCTCTTGCACCTGGCTTGCCTGGCTGACATTTCCTATGGTGGGCCCTGCCACCAAACACTTCAGGTGCTCCACCTCCCTAGCTAACATATCTACTTTCTTACTCAAGTCCCCAATTACATCCATACACTTACACTTCCCACAGTCACCTTGCATTTTTTTTGTTTTTTTTTATCTAAACTTAAATCTTAAACTTAAACACCAAAAAGACTACACCACAAGACTAGAAAATAGAATAACACTCACACTGAATAAACAACAAAATAAATATCTGCTTTCGCAAGCTAAACTAAGCAAATATAATCTTAGTTATACCAACTCCCATCAGCTACAAACTCCAACTAAATGAAACTAATACTAATATAATCCCAAAAAGCCTATATAGGTACCTCTATGATTACTCCAGTATATGAAGATATAACTAGTGTAATCAAAGCTCACTAGTTTAGTCTTAAACTCTATCTTAAAATTAAACACCAAAAATACTATGACACAAGACTAAATAAATGATGTTAAGAAAGAATTAGTATTATCTAATGTAACTTATAATATCTACACACAGGAAAAAAGGCAGCAAGCTTTCTACAAAAAAGAAGAAAAAAATGTATAAAAACGACAACCTACGGACAAAACTATACACCACAATACTAATACATTAAGTTAAGAAAGAAATTGTATGCTCTAATTTAACTAATAATATCCACACACAGGAAAGAAGGTAACAAACTATCTACAAAATAGAAAAGGAACACTTATCTTACGAACGAAACTACACCGTGAACGCTACAAATTCAAGGTTATCTAATGACTACAATATTCACCGTAAGAAAAAGTGGGCTGTAGGAACAAAAATACTATTCCCTGACTTAACTTATAATACCTACACACAGATTAAACGCCACAAGCTATCTACAGAATAAACACAGAAACTTATCTTAATCATTTGTGGTCCAACCTTCTATTTCCCCTCGGTGTCCTCAACCAGTCCTCCCCAGGCCTCGGAGCTGCGCGAACACGTCCGTCTGGAGCAAGAGCAGAACCGTGACTGAGGATTGTAATTCACATTATGCATTGTAATTCACAAGCAAATTGAATTGACAAAAGCATCATAGTTTGAAATGAGGATATTTCCATCAAAATGTACATTAATGCTGCCCTTAAAGCTCTGGAGAAATTCCGACATGTATATACTGATACACATACATATTTTTCAAATCAACTTTGATAACCTGCATCTCAGATACTTCCCACCTACTCTACAAAATACTTTACCTTCCTATTACTTCACACAGGGCTAGAGTAGATAGTGAGGCACATGTCATGCCAAATATGCTTACCTTTTAGTGCCATCTAATGGTTTCCATATGCTGGGCAATGGGTATTGAACTACTGTTATATCTGTCATAACATGTATGTTGCTTTCATCTGGTTTTCATGGCACATTCAAGATTATAATATTCCAAGACATAGCTAGCAAAGATTTTTCTCCAAAGGGAGGTTAGGTTAGGTTATGATGCATATTTTTTACATTTATTTTTATGCTATGCTACCTAAATGAAAGTGTTAATTTGCTCACAACCTGAAAAGTAAGCATTTGCACAGAAAATAAGTGATCCAATCATCTTAGTCACCTTCATAAACATTGCTTTGGAATGATAAAATCCAAGGATTCATAAAACACATTAAAGCATAAATTTATTGGTAAGCCAAGGTTCACATCTGGCAGTATGCTCAACGACAACACATTAGTCGGTTTTACAGCGGTAATTTGCTCTCCCGTCTAGTCGCTTTTCATCCTTCCAAGTCATTCCTTGCTTCACCTAAACATTCCAGACATGAACTAAAAAATTACACCGAAGAACATTTATTATTAACAAGAATTGATTTCACTCAATTTTCTCAGCTTTTTCATTGACAAAACTTGTTTCTTGGTGGTGAGAATAAAACGATTTTAGATTGATTGTTTTAGTATAATTTTCCTTAAACCATTTTATATTCCGAAACCTATATCCCAGTACGCGGCAGGCAACAAATCAGTCGGTGCACGAGCGTCCTACTCGTGGGGTGTGTTGTTAATATTTATTAGTTGTGCGGCGTGAGCATGTCGGCAGTATCAGGTATGGATTTATAACTTGGTTGACATCGATTAAGTGTACTTTTGTTATCATTTTCTGTACCGTTGCTCAGGAAATTGGCTTATAACCGCATCCTTCGCTAATTTAACCACAGCGCCAATTTGTCATCTGGCAGTCATCCGTCGGCTGCCAGATACCGTAGAGCTGAGTGCAGTCTCGACGTAAATTAGAAAGCGTATTGCAATTTGCTGATATTCGTAAGTTTAATTCTACTTATTTCAGCAGCGTTCATAGTAAAACACATTTTGTTATTAAAACTGATGCGATAATTATATTTGGTGGTCGCTTTTAATTTATGCAGATCACTATGCCGGGTCTTCTCCCTCTATCTTGTTCCTGAGACCACGGGACCTGGGAGCAAAGTTCCGCTGTAAAACCGACTTCTGATGTCTTCGCTGCGCCACAGATGAATCTTAGCCAGGTTTTAAAACGTATTTGGAATGTTTACGTGACGTCACCGTATATACCACAATCCTGGTAGATTATACTATAAATCTCGGACATTCCTGCGAACGTCACTAGGGCTGGAACTAGAAAACCTACTAGATTCCGTTGTAACCTTTAGTATTAGTACTCAGTGTTAGTACACAAATCCACGGGTATCAAAGTACTGTACGAATCCTACCGTGGTCATGTTGGATATTACTGGTTCATTGCGCTCTGTAAAGTTCCTTTGACTTACCTATTTCGGGATTCTCAGCCCTTGATTTCTATCACTTCTTGTTCTGTGGTTGTGGAACTGAAGCATTAATATTATCAGCATTAAGATGTCTCTAGCAACAAGAGGGAAAGTTATACAAACGTATAAGAATGTAAGTACCTACATACCTAGGTAGGTACGTACCTACCTACCGAACATTAAACAGAGGGCAATTATTCATGTGTATATTCCATGGCTGGTCCATTCAATTCAATGTCCATTCAAAATATGAAAAAATGTAGCATAACCCATCCTAACCTAGCCTAGCATTCCATGCAAGAAAACAATTTTTATAAATGGAAAATTTCAAAATAATTTTTCCCGAAAAAATTGAAGGTGAAAAACCCAACCCAACGTAATCAAGCCTGAACTGTTTTGAAGAAAAACTCGAATTTAATTGTTTTTAAAATTACCCTTTTTGGGGGGGGGGTAATTGTCTAACCTGTGACCACAGCCTAACCTAGCCTAACTTTACCAAACCGAACTCCTTTGTATGCTTCATGGAGGTAAAATGTGTGTGAGACTTGTCCCATGGTTAACTTACTGCACTGCAATAATGCAAAATATATGCTCTTTCAGAGAAATCAGCTTGGGGGTACCGAGCAACTGTCAGAGTGTGCAACTTTCTTTTAAGGTTTGGAGTCTGAGTGCACTTCAAATCAGAGCCTGAACAAATTTTGCAAGGATGCTGAGACTCACTTGGCTGTGTCTTTAACTTCTGATCAAACTTCCATATATTTATCATGTCATAGGAGCAATACTGTACAGTGATAGGTCAATGACTAGATTTACAAACAGAACAATGCCACAGTAATCCATCCAGCACCTGTCAAGGCCTGTGGCAAGATTGTGTGCCTGTGCACTGGAAAAAATGTTCTCTGGCTCCAGAGGATGTCTCTGAAACCCTTGGTTTTCCCCACTATATGGGTGGCCTGAAGGCAAATTCTAGAGACATTCAGGCTGGAGTCAGAGCTTGTGAAGAACATCTTACCCAGTGCTCAGGCATGCAGTCTTGGCACATTGCCATCTGCATTTTTGGTGATTGAACATGGCTTGTTTAGTGGTAACAGTATGTAGAATAGCATGTCCTTTGTTAGATGTTGTCTTGTGTTTGCTTTTAATGATATTTGTGTTGCCTCTACATGTTTGTGGAGTACATGTGAAGCCCATCCTATCCAGTATGAACCTGGAGTGCAAAAAAAGTTTTGAGGAATGAAATATCTGAAGAAGTGCTTTCCTTCCCCCAGTGGCAACTGTAGGTGTGGGTTATTGAAATATTCATACCATTTGAGTAATATTGTTTTCAGTGATATATAATATATTACTTGGTGTTGCATCAACAAGCAACATGTTCAAGGAATCAAATGTTCATGTGTGAGGTGATTTAATATCTGTATATTTTGCATCATCAAGCAACTGTGGGTTCCAGATTATGTTATATTTGTGAATTATGATGAGGTTAGACTCAGGTGTTACATTGGGTTATGTTGGGATAGGTCAGATCAGATGAGGTCTTGTCTATTTCATGGCTTGGATTATGATCTGGATTCTCAGAGGATTCTGTTGGTATTTTGTTTGTTCAATTCAGAGGACAATGTTGTTCTCATTTGCAACATTAAAATCTCCCTTTTATGCATCCCAGCTTCCTGTTTGGAAATATTTATGGAGTAATCAGTTTAAGGTCACTGTCAAGCAGTACCATTTCAACTCTCAGTAAGAAGAGGATGATGAGGTCAGAGAGGAAAAGAGTCAGTCAGAGTAAAAAGAAGTCTGAGAGGAAAATGTTCTGGATGATAACAATCCAGGACAGTGCTATTTTCCAACTCTGGTCTGGTCTGGTCAAGTATGGATAGGTGGGGCTAGACCAGGCTAGGTTATAAATTGGACAATCCAGAAATTATGCCTTAGATGGGTTAGCTCATTTTGGGTAGGAAAAGCCAGTTGTCCAAGGAGAGGGCAAATTCTGTGAAGGGGCCTAGACTACTATCATTGCTGGTCTGGCTCATCAGATCCCCTCCCTCTTCAAATTGTGTTGTAAGGCACTTATAGACCAGGAATGCAGACTGTCTAAGCATGCATCTAGGTGCAGGATGTCAAAACTTCATTGGACAATATGCTGATTCGGTATTTGATAAATCAGTGTTAAAGTCTTCGTGAAATATGGTGGAATATACCACTTCCTGAACATGCAATCGACATCATTTATATAGTACACGTTCTTAGAGGCCAAACGAAAGCCTCGGAGTCCATAAAAAGTGTTGATGGCTTTTCTGTCTCCACCACGGCGGTCCCGTGGACAATTACGTACGAGCCCCCTGGTGTGTTCCTTCGGCCACGCCAGGGGTCCGTGGGAGCCCAAGGGGTGGGGAGGGCGCGCCATCACTTCCTGGTTGCGTCCCTGTTTGCGGATGTTATTTACCTTGTCAATGGATGCTGGTCTCTGAAAGGCATGTCCAGTGGTCAAAATTGAACAGGTGGTGTATTCTGGCATGTCCGCTCTGGTCAAAGGAAATGATGCCTCTTGTGAACTCTTCAGTGCAGCCCTATTGCTCTTGAATTTCACCATCGGGGGCTCATTTATGAGAACGTTTGAGTGGAGACGAGTAGTCTAGGAGTAAGTTGCCCGTCTCACAATCGAAAGATTGTGGGTTCGAGTCTTACCTGTCGCTACTCTTCGCCCGCGGCCAATCGACATGAGAGATTGGCGACGCTATATGACTCAACGGTCGACGTGTCGTAAAGCCAATAGCCAACGGAGAACATTTGGGTTTCCAAGAAAGAAAATGGTGCCCCATATCCTCCCCAGTGTATCCTTCCTTGATAAGTCTTTCTGTATCCCCAATGCTTAACATAGCAAATTGGCCTAACTTTGCCTAACCAAAGATAACCTAGTGTGACCAGACACAAGCTAGGTTAAAGTCTACACATGCTTGATTGCCTGAACCCTATCAGTATCTGATGAGCTAAGACATAGAGATGATTAAGGTCATAAAGGTTTATGACTTAATGAGAGATACATTAAGTCGAAGCCTTTTGAGGGAAGATACTATAAAAAGGGAAAAGACTGAAGCCCAGCAATGCTATATCCTGAGTTAAAGTCATAAAGTGATACATTGTTCATACTAAATATGAGCCACAAGGGCCCATTTGGGTTAAGCATGTAAAGCGAAGATACTATAACCCTGGACAAAAATATACTCAGCAACCCAACCAATACTGCATCCTAAATTCCAAGGAAGCTAACCATCAACATCATACACACCCACCAATAACTATATGGCCCTATTTACTCGATTCCGCATCACACATGCGTGGATCGAGTGTCCCATCAATAATGTTCAATTACATCCATGCCTGTTTTTAAGGGGCTTGCACAGCGCACACCCACTAGCATAAACCTCACCCCATCCACCACTAATTATAACTCAAAAACAAGATTTTCCAACCTAAAACAAATTGTCCACCCCATTTTAAAATGTATTCAGTTCAACTATTTCATAGGCTCCAATGTTAAGACAGCAAAAGTTGTGGAGTCGGTGCAAAGATGGCCACACCAAAAGAATAGGGAACTCGACCTCTGGTTATCAACCTGCACCCTGTATCAGAGCTTCATGCTGAGTTGTTTACTTACATTACAATCTAGCCCCTTTGATTTTTTTGGGGAAAAAAGGCCCCTTTCCCCTTTCTACAGTGTTTATTTCATCCTACCTAAGTGTATCAGATTCCTTTTATTCAAAGGTAAACTTCCCATAAGCAAGTCATTCACAATTGACGTATACCCATAAATGTTGTCGAGAAATAAGTTATGTTTATGTTTGCTTCTCGCCCAATCTGACAAAGTTCACATTGCAAATATTGCGCCATTCCTGTCTAATTTCGACTAAGTACGGGGAAAATATTCCATGCATCCGGCCTAGATTATGTGTCACAAAGGTTCTGCACCATCCTGCATGGGTCGCTGCAAGCATCAACACGCGCAGAATAGTTTGGATATGACGTCATCTGTGACGTGGCAGCAAATAATATTTGCCCTTTGGTTGCTGCGAAAACACCCTAATTTAATTAGCATGTAGTTGACTATAGAGGTGTTAATTCTCTTTCTGAAAATCGGCACTATATTTGCTTTAAGACAGTCTTTAGGTGCTTCAGAACACTACAAACTGCCTGAACATGATACATAGGCAAACTTCTAAGTTTGAGCACAGCCAACTAAAATCGTAGCAAATACACCATCAGGGCCTGAATGTTTATTGGCTTTATATTCTGCATATAGTTTTCTACAGCTTCTGTAGTTATTATAAAATATTCTAGCTTACCCCCTGCCCTAGGATAAACTTCAGTGTTTTGTTATGTTCTTAAGTTATCTTCAAGGGCATAACCTTGTATGCTTTTGTGCAAACACTCCCCCACCCCCACCCGAATAATTTCGATTTACAACATGGGAACCTATGTGGTATGTCCCCTGATCAATTTTCGCCTGCAAATTGCTTTCATGTATTGTGCCCTCTCAATACTTTTCAGAAACCTACACCTATTGTTTTCTTAAGTAAAAGCTGATGATAATTGTTTGCTTATAACAATGTTATGCCACAATCTTAAGCAAGTAATTAACCACCAAGAGCAATTCACCACCATCTAATGCTTCGCAAGCTTGTATTTGCATGCTTTCAGCATTGAGATCAAATTCATAGCCTGACCCCCTAGTGCATGGTTCATTTACCAGGCACATCGGAAGCCTTCAGCTAACGACGCCAGAAGATTTTACAATGGCATAAATACAGCACCAGGTTTAATTGATGTCATCAACTAGCAAACATGCAGCAAGCCTGCCTTGCGGCATAGTTGCGGCATAGCCTGCCTGCCTGCCTACCTTGCATGCCTTGTTGGATTGCGGCATAGCTAGAGTAGAAAGCAACCACTGATGTGAGTAGCTATTATTGCCCCATTCCCAAGTCAAGCTTTTCTTATCTATAAATCCATATACCATTTCATAACTTTTAGTGGCTAACTTTTCCCCCTTACCCAGAGCTCTTCAAGTCGAGATTTTCGAACACTCCAGCCTTGCTGTTAACATTGTAATCTCCTTAGGTATGCTTTTGTGATGATATTGATTGTTGCTACTGTTTTCAGCTGCTGCATCTTGGGAAGAACTACCCGAAGGGCTTCGATTTCTTTCGGGAACGTCTGAAGTCTGCGTTCATGAAAAATAGAAATGTCACCGACCCAGTGCACATTGAGCAGCTTCTGTGCAAGGCCGAGTACGTCTCTAAGGAACTGGAGGCTCTCTACATGCTCAGAAAATATCGCACTTTGAAGAAGCGCTATTATGAGGAACCGCCAAGCAGTAGCT
Organism: Ashinkailepas kermadecensis; assembly: GCA_034440615.1. Lineage (NCBI taxonomy): Eukaryota > Metazoa > Arthropoda > Thecostraca > Neolepadidae > Ashinkailepas > Ashinkailepas kermadecensis. Next base: position 26,295 of record JAOTOM010004930.1, on the reverse strand, counting down.
CCAGTTCACCGTAATCGCACCACATACTATGGACATGACAGGATGCATGCATCCTATCATGGTAAGGCCAGTTATATGTCGGAATGTGAATAATAAACACTTTTAACTATGTTCCTGATTGCCGGAGGCGACCTAGCACGTCAAAAGAAGGCGACTTCGGTTCACGTGCTTTTCATTTGTGTGTATGTTGGCTGTCAATGATAGCCTGACACCAATTGTTGTTCTCGGATTTGTTTCCCCTTGTCGGTTTTTCGGGTGGTTAGGTGTGGGTTGTGGAAATGTGTTATGTTTGCGAAGTAGCGTATCCTTCGCGTAATGCAGCAATATAATCCTTTGTAAGTGCGTCCTCTTCTCCCGCGGTTGACGCAAGTGCGTGTCAGCCATGAGCTGGGGAGTACTGTTGACTACGCCGTTACCGATGTCGATCTGCTCCGAGCGTCCATCATCTAGCTATCCACGTGTACATCTGCTATCATCATGTTAGAATCGTTGAGTGGCTGAAAGATTTAGTATGTGACGAACACGTCCTCTACCGCGTGGAATCTGTTGGCTGTGGTGTACTCAGTATCGGGTTGTCCTATGCGACCCATCTTTGTAAAACAGAATAGGTGCTGTCTGAAGAAGCAAATACATGGGAAGCTCAGAGGCGCGCGTTATGGACCCGAAGTTTGACAAGATACTCTGTTAAATCGTTTGAGCAAGTGGACATAATCTATATTAATTTGCTGGAGAAGTCTTTAGTTAACGATTATGTGCTGTGATCGACTGTCCTTCAGTTGCAGTGTGCTACCTCATGCGGTGCACATAGTGTCCGATTGTCCTTCAGTTGCAGTAGGCTACCTCGTGCGGTGCACATTATATTGTCAACGCAATCTTATATAGACAAGCATCAACTGTTGGCATACATACTTTCATGAAAATGGTTTCCTTCTCCACTGTTCAGCCCCATCGTTTGATGGGGGAGGGGCAACTGCACTTCTATATTGTTCGGGGCTCGGGATTTTTAAAGATGTCACCATCAGCCTCAGGCCGGGTCAAATCCTCACCTCCTCACACTTTTGGCATGACCTGCTCAATGCTTATAGTGTTCTATGCGTGTGGTGCTTCACAGATTATTCGCTCTGAAATGTTTATTATTAGCAAAAATGGCGTCCTAAGTATGATTATGCGATAAGACAATGGCATTTGGCTACGTCACAATTCGAAGACCATTTTCGGAAGATGGATAAGTAGGATTTTTTTTATTTATTTTGTATGTCAATTTGACTGCCGCATGTGAATGCAGTTTTCTGCTGACAACATTAAATGAAGTGTTTCTCTAAGTTCACCTTCAAAGAAGCAATGCCCTGGAATTCTGAAATGTAAGTTCAATACGACACATATGTATCAGGAACTTGTTTTAAACTGCGGGCAAAATTTTGGCTTCTTGCATTTATTTCCATAAATTACCATGGGGGTGCGTGGTATGTAAAATAGGTAAGCAACGTAGAATGAGTAGTTCCACTTGAATAATATATAGGCTCCAGTGAGCTTTACCTCTCGGGTCATTCGTCCGACAAAAAAAAACGTTAAAAAGCCCTGGATCATCGGGAAGTTCCCTGGATACTCCACATCCACTACTCGCCCGCTACTTTAGCACAATTCCATGGTGACACCTCTGAATCAGTACATTCACCACCCTTAGAAATCCCTCATGGCATCCCATTCACTATCTCACTGATCCAGTTTTGCTAAAAGCATTCCGCATATTACTTTACCTACTTTTTCTGGAGATCCTATGGAGTGGTCAAAGTGGCATGGACTATTTAAATATCTTGTTCATGACCAGCTGTCTCTGTCTAACAGAACGAATTATTCATTTGCAATCCTCTGTCAGGCCTGCCGCAGCAGATCATCGGTGAAATGCTGTTTGACCCAAATTTATATCTTGCAAACCCTAGAAGAGCGGTTCAGCAGGGAAGAAGACATCGTCCACGCAAATTTAGGTGCTGTATTTTCGGCGAGAGCTACATCCTACGCTAACACTACAAGCCTCGAGAAGTTTCATGATGTGGTTAACAGTGCGGTAGCCGTCCTTCAGAGCTTGGAGTCTAAGGGAAACCTTGACAGTTGTAAGAACCTTGAGAGGGAACTGTAGACAAGCTCCTTCAGCAGAAAGGGGCCGCTACGAAACCAACTGGATCCGCCATCGCTCTGTTTTGCCACACAGTTTTTGACAAATCGAGTCACTCACGCCACCACCCGTCGATATTTAGTCCACGATGATTACTTCTCCACAAAGGGGAGAACACTTGGCTTCACTGATACAACGCAGGTCGTCACAATTGTTACCATCACTTCAGGATCCCTCTGCGACTCTATCGATGCTTGAGGAGTATGTGCTGGCCAGTTGCGTTCGCCATCAGTCAGAAAGCGAGGTCCGTAAATTTACCGCTGATCAGTCAGCAAAGCGCATGCACTCTTCCCGCGCGAACGTTCGACGTCTCATGGAGCTCTGCGATCCGATGTGCTACGAATGTGTGGAATCTCCGTGACTCACTTCGGATCTACTGGAGAGCAACTTTACTATCACCCCAGAATACTGTCGTCCAGTAGGTGAGTTATCTCCAACATAATAATATTTGCAACGCGAACGGCCATGACTGCAGTCTGTGGGTCCAACCGAACAGTCAGTATCTTCAACGAAGCAACCTTTTACTTAGCCATAACAAACATGCGGCTACCCAGTTCCCCTCTTTTTAGCGGATTTGAGATACGCGACGATTCCAAAGCCCGTCTCAGATGCAACTCGGAACACATCAAGCTCGTGACGAAATGTCTTACTTCGCGACATGAGGCTTGAAGCACCGAGGAAGCTTCATTGTTCCGGAAAACGGATGACCCGCAAACCGCTCAGTACATGCATGAAAGTCATCACCATCCAGATAATCATCTCATGGTATCTCTTCGTCCACAATCGCTAGACGAGAAGCTTGGCTTGTGAAACGAATGGACAAACTAATCCCAATAGGTCAAACAAATTAACAGCTGCCTGCACGAATCCACGCTTCGAGTCAGATATGTTGTCACCATCATTTTTGTATACCCAAGTGCCATTCACTTAACTTCTTACATGTCATCAAATTACTGATTTTCATGCACATTTGCATCATGCATTCTTCATTAACTGAAACAGAGAATCACATATTGAACTTGCAACATCCGTCGCCTTCGCCTATGGGAGGTAGACCTTCACTGGAAAATGACCATGGGGTCGCGTTTCCCATTTACCCCACGGTGACGCTGGCCTTTCCCCCATGGTAACATGCACACAGACAGGAAGCCAAGGGGCTAGGTACCCAAGGGGTCAGTCAGGTGGTGCAAGGCCGGATCTCGCAATTTGCTCAGCGCTACTAAATAATTTTGAATGAGCTGTGTTCAAACTGCCGCTTTTGATACATTTGGAGCGCAGGGCGTCGTCTGTGGGCCGGCGGAAAGTCGGCGCGTGTCGCAGACTCCCCTGGACGAACGCTGGTGTGGGCGTCGAGGAAAAGTTCAAAGCCCTGGGAGAAGTCGCAGTGGCCACTGGTTCGTTCGAGTCTTCCCACATAGGTACCTACGTGGATTATTAGGTAGTTGCCCGATCAGGTACCTATTTATCTTATTTCCACCAACGTCCTGCATTTGAGTTCTGATCGTCAGGAAAGGTGACTAATCAGGCAGGTAAGTGGGTTGATTAATGTTAATAGGTAGGTAGGTACCTACCTACCAACCTACCGACCTAATAATTTTGCATAACCATTCTTTGTCACGAAAATTGTATTCCCTCCTTTATTCCTCTGGGAAGTGCAAGGTTGGAATTTAAGAGATTTTGAGGGAAATGTTTTCTGTTAAAAAGATTGGTACCTAAGTCTGCAGTTTAAGGTAGTTTTTATCAATTAATTTTAATCGGAATTTCTTTTTCCAATGCAGTGCTTATGAATGTGGTTAACATGATGCAATCTCTCATTGGTAGGGGAAGAGGGTGGGTTTCTGAACACTTAAAGCATTATGCAACAAATAGCTCTACTGCTGCTTCTGTATGGCTGGACCAGTAATTGTACTGTGTTTACTGAACACAAAAATGAACAAGCTATACATATTCAAACAGTTTCTTTCAATGAAAATCCTCTAACCACTTGCAAAGATCAACTTTAAAACATAATTATTTTGTAGTGGTGTGCCATATTCTGAACACAAATGTTGCACAGGATTACCTCACTGTAGCTGTTGTGGTACCAGCTATTAGTAGCCACTAAAAAAAAATGCTGGTGTAATTGAGAAAACAAATATTGAAAGTTGCTTCCTTATGGTTTCCTTAAGCCAACTGCTCTTGGAAGCCTAAAATGGTGCCTGTGAAATTTGTAAGCTCCGTACACAAAGAATAGGTAGAACTATGTGATCAGACCTTCATATTTTGGTGGAGGCAGGTCCATCATTCATGATTACCACCATCTTTTTGTTCTTTAGGCACTGAATATGATGTGGGAAATGTCCAAAGGTAGGTGTTCAGGAAACAGAATTGGAATGTGTTCAGATACCCCCCCCCCTCTTCCCCTAGGTACCTAGTATGTAAAAAAAAAACTTTAAAACTTCAACAAGTGTCATCAGTTTAAGGTGTTAGCAAGATAGTTTTTACATACCTTTTACATCTGGCAAGCAAATAGAGAGATTGTTAGGTTAGGTTAAGGTAGTTTTTGGGGTAATCTTTACCTTTCGGCCGACACATACTGCCAAGGTTAGTGATTTGTAAAGAGGTGTATAGTGGGGAACAGTGACGTCACAGGAGTCAGGGAAGTGACGTCACAGGAGTTGGGTGTCAGTAAAGATTACCACCTAACCTAGACTAAGATAATGTAGCATAATATACAGAATGTATCAGCATAATATAATCCAACCTAACCTAACCTAACCTAACCAGAAAACCAGAATCCTCCGAAGCACTTGTGATGTCGTGACGTCACTTCCCTGACTCCTGTGACGTCACTGTTCCCCACTATACACCTCTTTACAAATCACTAACCTTGGCAGTATGTGTCGGCCGAAAGGTAAAGATTACCGTTTTTGGTACCAAATAATTTTTATTTTGAATAATTTTTTGAGGTTTTCCCTGAAAAAGTAGGTCTGGCTAGGTCATATGCTGTTTGGTTCTTTTAATTGAAAAAGTGTAGAAACAATTATTGATGTTTTTATGTTGAATAATTTCTGAAAAAGAATGTTGGGTTGGGCTAGGCTAGGTCAGTTCTGCTGTGCTTCATTACTCAAGCTTTTTCTCAATGACTTTGTAAAGGCATAGTTTCTCCATGTTATCTCTAAAACATGGAAACATGTAGCAAACACTACATTTCCATCATGTACTCCCCTATGCCTGCATAGGAATAGTAACCAATTGACATCTGTAAACATTTGTAATGTATTGGGCATTTGTTTTCACTTTCAGGGTATTTGAAGCAGTAGTGTTGCTCTGAAATTGTTGATAACATGCCATTCCATCATAAGACATTGTTTTCATGGGCGCTGTATGACCAACGCAGTCGATGCGCCCCTAAGCCCAAATAACCAACCAAGACATTGTTTTCAAGTAGATTGTGCCAATTTTGGTGTAAAAAGGTTGCTTTCTCATGATCAACTTATATTAATCAAGTGCTTTATTTGCTTCACGATGTTGTGAGAACAACATTGTGATACTTGCATTGTTAGAGATTGAGAGTTTAGAGCAGCTGCCCTCCTCTGTTTATAGCCTATTTTAAGCCAGCAACTGCCACCCACACATATTGTGCCTTGGCATGCTTTCATCTTGTGCTTTCTCTGCATTTCCCCTCCCTCTTCCAATGAGATATGCCACAGAATGTACGTAGGGGAAAAAAGGGATTTTAGGTCAATGTCTTGCATACACAATGTTAAGCATAATGTTAAGTATCATGAGATTTTGTCATGTCCATGCTGACATGCATGCATGAATGCTCAGTTTTCCTGACCTAAGAATGTTGTTATGGAATGTGGTGTCTGTTCTGGAGTAGAGCATGTTTAATGTCATTTTGCCTTTCAGCATCATGATTGTCAGATCCTGTTGGACTCCATGGATGTTCTATGATAACACTCGGCAGGGAAGTCATGCAGTAGCTGCTTATACTGTGGTGAGTCTGACTGATGGTCAATATTTTTTATCAGCCTATATTTCACTGCTGCTGGGAAATATCAGGATGTCCTATTTGTTTGCATTTCACATGCTGCTGAAAGCTCCCAGCATTTTCTTGCTGCAAAACTATGTTGAGATATGCCCACAAAAGTTAAACATCTTTGATCACTCTTTGATATGGAAAAAAATGTTGTCACGACTACCACAATATGAGTATTTTGGTTTGTATCTGAGACCTGATGAGAACTGTTATTGTATTGCCAGCAGTCATGGCAGTAAGTTTGATTTGAAAATTGGATAGGAGTAGAATCTTTACTCCTGGATAATCTGGATTGGTATGTCTGATTAGTTTTTTTTTAGAATGGCTTAGATTTTGTGATAATTTTGTGTTGGTAGTTTGTGGTGTTTTTTATAATGAAATGTGTTTTCAGCTTATGGTATCCTTTTTATTTGTTCAACTATCCCAATATTCAAAAATCCATTTTGAGCTTAGTTGTCATAGTGAATTGTTGTTTTTCAAAAGGTAGTATCAGAATGAAAAATGAGTAAGACAAATATGGAGTACACTGAGTACATTTATTTTTTATGCATTATAATATTCATTCAACAGTATTTTATCACTTAATCATTATTGAAGATGCATAAAATTATTTTCGTCTATGTATGTTTTATCACTGATAAGCATCATATAATCACGTTGTTTGTAAAACAATCACAAAATCATTTCCAAATTACACTAATTGTGGTTACAAACCAAGACCTTCGTAAAACAGGATTTGTGACCGAAACATGATGCAGGTTGTGATTTGCATCACACAATTTGTTAGCAAACTGTGTAAGTATGAAAACAATAGTGAAATTGATCTCAAGAAGTAATTGTATCTCAGGATCTTCCATCTTTCCACAAACCAGATTCACACTGGCAGATGCACAGATGTCTTTGGTTTAATCTCAAATGGACGTGGTAGATGGTAAATCGTCGCACGTGACCACATCCAGTGTACAGCCATTGAGGAAAATGAAGCCTTTGTGTGTCTTTTTGTGATAACAAAATGTCATGCCTGCCATGGAGTAGTTTAAGGTAGCTCTGAATCATGCTATCACAGATAGCCACATATTTGTGATGTGTTTTATGCTGATTGATATTTTGCATCAATTTGTGTGAGTATGAAATGTCCACTCATTCTTTCCAGGTGTTCAGCATTCTGGGAGTAATCTTCTTCTCCTACCAAATAGCCGGCGGAGATTCGTCACAGTTCTATCTGCCTCTGTTTGAAAGTGACAAAGGGACAAGTAAGTAGCTAAAATTACCTGCTGTCATGTTGCATCTTGGGCAAGTTAGTGTATTCATACTAGATATTTAGGCTTTTTGATTTCATGTGCATCAAACATTTCCAATGCAGTTTTTGTCACCTGACTTTTTGTGGCTTAATTTCCCTCCATGCTTGTTGAAACTGTGAGCAGAATTGGTACTTGGTGCTGTGCTTCTCCTGATTAGACCATGACATTTAGACTGTTTACCATGCACATTGTGCATATTGGTTTGATGCAGTACCAATCCGAGATTAGGCAGTCCTGCTACTGTGAAGACCAGGTGGCTGGTAGCACCGAAACAATGATTGTAGTGCTTCTAAATGTTTGATAATCAAAGTTTGCTTAGAATGACAAAGTGAAAAAAGAAATCATGTGGTGCATTACTTATGTCTTAATAAGGAAGAGGAATGTTGCCCTTTGAACAAAATTTGATCCAAATTTAATGGGTAGTTCCAAAGATATCAACCATTAAGTGGTTCTGAATATGCATGCTAAATGATGCATTCAGGGCATGTGAAGTATGGTCATGAGTGTTACCCACATAGTTTTAGTTTACCCACATAGTGTTACCCACAAGCGTCATGCTGTTCCTTTTTGCTGTCATTTTTTCGCCCTTAATACCGCATTTACTGAAGTGCTGAGTGCCTGTTTTGCCATTTTTTGTTCATCAGAAATGACCTCTTACTATGGTAATTGTTTTTTTTTGTAATGTCATCAGGAGTCAGTCAGAGTATAATCAGGAGTCAAGCTTCACCTTGTCAGCCTCCGTCCCCTGCAAAATCTCCTGATCTCGCTATTGCTGCTGGGTCCAGGTGGGTTGGTTATTGGTTTTACGACACGTCGACCGTTGAGTCATATAGCGTCGCCAATCTCTCACGCCGATTGGTCGCGGGCGAAGAGTAGCGACAGGTGAGACTCGAACCCACAACCTTTCGATTGTGAGACGAGCATCTTACCCCAAGATCACTCGTCCCCTGCTGGGTGCAGGGAAAATATAATTGGATAAAAAGACGAATCTCGAACATTTGGGGTAGAACAAATTACAGGTTACTACAATTGTTTCATATTGTTACTGCAAATGCAACTTATTTCCACCATTACAACAGCGTGGCTCTTGTGGTGCTGGTCGCAATGAGGTGACACATTGGGGTTATATACATGGCAAAGGAACATACATGAATGCATACATGAATACAATGTATCTCATGTTTGGGGAGGATAGAGGACTGGTGTTAGGGAATTGGGTCTGCCCAGGTGAGTCACTGCAGCCACACATAGAAGCTTTCTCAAACCTGGATACGATGAGTATGAGGGTTTTGGGAAGGTGGGATCGAAAGCATGGTGGAGGTAAATTTTAACAATACAACACAAGATCATGAAGACCAATCCAGTAGTATGTGGATTGTGTCAAAATCTTCGCCTTTGTTCCTTCTTCTAATTCAGCCAAGGCTGGCTCCATTATTAGACAAATGGTGATAGCTGAGCTGTATGACCAACGCAGTCGATGCGCCCATAAGCCCAAATAACCAAACAAATAGTGATAGCTGAAATATATATCTTCAATCTGGTCGGCTTCATTGCTCACACTTTCTTGATACCAGCGCCAGGAAGCATACACAAATAATCAAGTACCCTCCTTCCATGCTGTTTTCGGACCAATTTTTCACAATATCCGTTCTTCATAAATTTAATATTTTCAGTATCAAATCATCATTTTCGTTGAATATTTGTAGTTCAAATCAAGTTACAAAACGTAATCTTTGTGCTTCGTGAACCCAATGAATCAATTGCAGTTATGTGATTTAATGACTTCCGTATGAAGTTTACGATACACCAGGAGTATGTCCAGCGGCCATCCCTTGCGACTCAAGTGTGCGGTGTAGCACGCCAGCTTCGGTCGGCCGTCGCTTCAGCCGTCAATAGCAGGAGACCCTTCTACCGCAGAAAGGTATCATGCTCTGTCAACACCAGCAGTAGGCTCCTGCTCTATCGACAGCCACCACGGTGTGGTGTCTGACGATGGAGGTATGCCGGTAGCAGGGTGGGCTGACTGCTGATTCCCACTCTGTCGACGGCCACTACGGTGTGGGGTCTGGCGGTGGTGATGTATGGGCTAACTGCTGATCTCTGCTCTGTCCACAGCCATCACGGTGTGGGCCCTGACGCTGGTGATGTGTGGGATGATGACTGCTGACCCCACTCTGTCCACAGCCACCACGATATGGGGCCTGGCGCTGGTGTTCGGCTTGGTGCTGTTCACCGCCCTGTCGCTGCTCATGTCAGCGGGCGTGAAGCGTGACCTGCGCTACATGGTGCTGCCCTGGGTCATCTACAACTTCATCTTCGCCCTGCTGCTGCTTGTCTATGGCACGTGGCTGGTCTACACATATTACTCGCTGGTGAGACGTTTCTCGCAATTGAATTCCAATAGCATGAGCAGGGTATCTTACGACATACTGAAGTGCCCCTGTTTTTCCACTCGTGTTACATTTATTTCTTTTCAGATCTTTTTGGGTCAGAAGTTTAAGAGCATCGACAATCAGGTTACAATATTATTATTTCGGGGCGTGAACCTTGACCGACGCTGTGTCCGGCACTCCACCATTGTTCTGAAGTCTCAAATTTCACTGGAATATAACACCAAATATATGCATTTTTCATATCCTGGAACAGAGATTTGATATTCCTAAGCTGGTATCCATGAAGCATTCAACTTAGATGCTAATTAATGTCAGTTTTGCCAGTCTATGTTTGAATTGTTGAGGTTATGCTCTTGTTTATGACTGTGGGAGGTTCAACTTTTATTTGCTTTTTTAGATGTGAACGTGAATTTATTCCTTTCATATTTTCGATTTCCCTCGACGTGTTGACATCTGGCTTCGTACCCTCCACAATACGAAAAAGAATATCACCATGCTGTCCTCTTCTGAATGGACCCGAAAAGACGTATGGTGTGGTAGTGCGATCATCCAATCACGATAATTACCATTATTTTCAGCTCTGGTCGGTAATGGCGTGCATCATCATCTACCTGATGGCGGCTCTCCATTTCTACTGCCACCTGTGCGTGTATTCGCAATATCAGCTCATCAAATTATCTCAGATGCCCATCATCGAGGTGTATTACCCTCAGCTGTAAATGGTCCGGGTGATCTCGGCGTTCCATGAATACCAGGATCGTCTCCTCAGCCGCTGCTGACGCCCGGGATCGTCTCCTCAGCCGCGACTGACACGCGGGGTTTGCATGGCACCCCGCAAAACATCCATATTCGCCTGTGAAGTTGCTATAACGTCATTGCTCTTCAGTTTCTCGGCTATTTGTTGGGGATGTTGTGTCGTGTTCAACGCACGTTGTGGGCAGGGGCACTGCGCCTGAGACACGATGCTGGACATGTGCCCCTCCCATCATGGAAAGGTGGCGTGCCTTTGATCCGGAAAAGGCGCTCCTCCACGTTCAACGGATTTGCAACCCAATGCGCCCCCAGATATTTTCGAAGTTGTGCCCTTCCGAGGAAATGGTGCCCCCATGAAAATTACTGCATCCGGCCCTGGTCGTAGGCATTGTCTTTTTTCGATGAGTGTCAGTGCACCTCGCCTTATAAATCGTCAGTGTATTCAGACTCGGTGGCGCACGCACGGCACTGTTGGCTGTATACTTCATCCCTGGCGAGGTGTCTGCGTGCTGATGCCGTGCTATTTTCGCAGCGCCACATTTTCCCATTGTTGTTAGTGGCCTGTGGTGTTTTGGGGTACTGTAATAATCCAATACTTGTTCCGTCCGATGGTGTTGTGTCAAGAACACGTTCCGTCCTTTCGCCTGGGAAACTAACTGTGTCTGTCCAACGACTTCCAATGACATTCTAGCCAGATATGAAGCGTGTGGTTTGACCGGTGTCTTGTTCATCATCGGCTCCTAGGTGCGGGAGACCGCGTTGAGGTGTAGGCAGGAACATGCTAGCTTTTGACGATATTTAGATAGGTTTAAACTGCATCCAGGCATTCATTGGCTGTTTTTTTTATTTTTGCTGCGCCCATGTTCATTTGCACGTGGCTTTGCTTCATGCATAGGCCATCCTGTATAGTAATTTAAGGTTAACCTTTGGCACTGGATAGACGGCTTACTGTTGTGCACCGCTCAGTTTTCGTTTGCATCACCTTGGTAGATGCTGCCTTCCACCAGAATCTCCCGACAGCAACTGATGTAGCCATACGCCCGTTGCCCGGTTCTGTTTGTTACCAACTATATGCCGAATTGCTTAATACACGGCGACTCGATGTTATATTTCGAAGCAGCTCTGCTTTTCAGAACTGTAGCACGTTTGCAACAGCATGCAAATAGCTGGAAATGTAATGTGATGCCCCGTCTGACCTCTTCAATACTCCAACGAAACTCATCCTACGATTACCCTGGCACTCCAAAATTATTTAAAACGCATTTATGATGGATTATGACACGAACGACGCCACTATCTTCCTCTTGTACAGCACTTTGCATTTCGCACTCGTATCACCTAATTTCTGGTAAATACATGGCTTGCATACGAGACATTTATTTTCTGCCGACACATCCAGGGTCGTTGAGTAAAACACACACGCCAAATTGAGCACGAATCAACCGTGCACAGGTGTGAAAAGGCCGACAAGATTTGCGGATCTAACTGAGCTTTGACAGAAAAAGCAAAAAGAAGAAAAGTAAAAGAAAAAAGGGAGAAAGGACCGTACACTTTCTGAATCACGAACTATCTTTTAGCACAAACCGTAGATTGCATCGCGTTGCAGAAACATATCGTGCACAATTGTAAAAAGACGAACGTTTCACGAATATGTCGAATGCCACGGAAATTATTGTCTGCAAGCTCCAATTATTGTTTGGCGTGCACTGTATCTGAAAAAAAAACATCACACCCTAGAGTGACGTGCAAGACAGCATTATCGCTGTGCTCGAGGTACACAAGCAGTAATTCGAAATTCATTTCCTTAAAAAGGTATTAGGCTCTCACAAGAAGCCTAATTATTCTGTACAAAAAAGGCAAATTCTCACACCAGTCGTCCTAGCAAACCGCTTCGCTTCGTTCGAGCGTCATCGTCATCACAACGCACGAAATTTGCACCGCGCACGTATCCCAACGACCAATATCACAAACCCTCTGCAAAAACCAAATAAAGATGGAGATCAGCATTATCATAGCTGGCCGACGCCATTGCCGCACGGCCGAGCTGTGACGTCACCGGAGCAGATTTTCTCGGAGAGCCGGCGCCCGTCGCCGGTGCCGGGCTCAGGCCGGCAGCTGCGGCGCCACCGACCGTCCCTCGCACGGGTCGGTTTGGCCGCGCGCCTCCTCCACGCGGCGCGCCGCCATCTCGGCCTGCATGCGCTCCATCATGGCGGCCAGGTGGCAGAAATAGCGGCCAGCCGACACGTGGCGCAGGCGCACGCGCTGGCACATCTCGGGCCCGTACCTCTGCCGGCGCCGAGAGACGTGTGCGTGTCGCGGCGACTGGCTCAGACGGCACAATGCACAGAGCACAGAGCAAAAATAAACCGGTTTCTCATGCTAAATTTACGGAAGATGATCAAGTAAAACACCGAGTACCGTCCCCACCCGATGCACACCATTTCCAAAGATGCGTCCATGACAGTGCAGCGATAGTACCACCTCGTTAAATTTCCGCGCAAGAGAAGGAAGGGATGCCGTGCAGCATTTGGGAACAAGACGTGGCAAAGGAGTCATGTAAATGAGTGTTCCTGGTAGCATGACGATGACATTAGATAGTATCATGGCATAACTGGATACCGAGGAAGAAAATGCGACTTGGATGAAAGCGTTGGAGGCCGTCAAGAAGCCTCCGTCTGAGCGCCCATGTCACTACCCGTCAACCATCATCTAGTCGACCACCACTTGTCCATCCGCCAGCCAGCGGTCCCCACTACTGTTGCAAACGAATCCCACCTCGTTGGGATTGCCCAGCTTGTAGTGGGCCTCGGTTTCGTCTCGCGTCAGCAGCACGCAGTTCCAGGGCGTCCACGGCTGGCTGACGTCCCAGCGACACAGCACCAGCTCGTAGAGGTCGGGGTCGGCACTCAGACACGACTGGCCACCCCACAGACCGAGCACCAGGTGGCGGAAGTCCGAGTCCTGCTGACACGGGTCACACGAGTCGCACGGGGTCAGACATGCACAGATGCAGTGCCAGGTGGTGGGGGTCAGCCCTTCCGAAATAGGTCGCACGGCGCACACAAAACGCGTACCCAGTACACCAGGTGTGGTTGTTGTTATTTGGGTTTAAGGGCGCTTCGACCAAAGTGTGATCATTTAGCGCCCAACACCAGGTGTGGATTCCCGCCCACAGATCGCCAAAAGATTGCACCGAGGCCGACTTGCTGCTGTAAACAGCTCCCAGAGACTGACCTGTATGAGACACGGCAACCATCAGAGACTGACCTGTATGAAACACACGGCAGCCATCAGAGACTGACCTGTATGAAACACACGGCAGCCATCAGAGACTGACCTGTATGAAACACACGGCAGCCATCAGAGACTGACCTGTATGAGACACATGGCAGCCCCCAGAGACGACCTGTATGAGATGCACGGCAGCCCTCAGAGACTGACCTGTATGAGACACACGGCAACCCCCAGAGACTAACATGTATGAGACACATGGCAGCCCCCAGAGACTGACCTGTATTAACGACACCCACAAGGACTGACCCGTTCCAAGCGCAAGACACCCGAAATAATGGCCTGCATGAGACATCCCAGGGACTGACCAGTATGAGACGCCGCAGGCTGACCTCTACGAGGTGCACGCCACCCCATGTGCTGACCTGTATGAGACACGCGGCCGCCGCCTCCGGTGAACGGTGCTGCTCGTCCCGGCGCAGTTCAGCCAGCATGCGACCCAGCACGTTGTTGTCGAGTCTCTTCAGCGCCCAGTTCTCCAGCTGCTCGCACAGCCGGCACCTGGGAGCGCCACCGGCGGTCATTCATCACCACGTCAGGTCAGCGGAGGTCACCGGGGCATAGACACCACCGGGGGATGGACACCACCGAGGGTAGGGACCCATCACCACGCCAGGTCAGCGGAGGTCACCGGGGGACAGACACCACCGGAGGATGGACACCACCGAGGGTATGGACCCATCACCACGCCAGGTCAGCGGAGGTCACCGGGGGACAGACACCACCGGAGGATGGACACCACCGAGGGTATGGACCCATCACCACGCCAGGTCAGCGGAGGTCACCGGGGGACAGACACCACCGGAGGATGGACACCACCGAGGGTAGGGACCCATCACCACGCCAGGTCAGCGAGGTCACCGGGGGATGGACACCACCGAGGGTAGGGACCCATCACCACGCCAGGTCAGCGGAGGTCACCGGGGGACAGACACCACCGGAGGATGGACACCACCGAGGGTATGGACCCATCACCACGCCAGGTCAGCGGAGGTCACCGGGGGATGGACACCACCGAGGGTAGGGACCCATCTCCACGCCAGGTCAGCGAGGTCACCGGGGGATGGACACAATCGAGGGTAGGGACCCATCACCACGCCAGGTCAGCGGAGGTCACCGGGGGATGGACACCACCGGGGGATGGACACAATCGAGGGTAGGGACCCATCACCACGCCAGGTCAGCGAGGTCACCGGGGGATGGACACAGTTGAGGGTAGGGACCCATCATCACGGGCTCTGGCAACTTCGCGGATCGCCAGTGGCCACCGAGAGACAGATCATCACCAGGGGCTCGGGGAGCTTCGTGGATCGTCACTGGGCACAGAGTCGAGAGTAGCAGCCGCAGTCAGAACCAAGATCGGAACCAGAATCAGAACGTATTTGTCACAATATACCACGTAAGACTAATCGAGGTTGGGCAAAAGCTTCGCGAGACCGCATCAACTCCGAGTTAATCCCTCGTAGAGCCGGGTACGGTGTTGGTGTACAACGCCGTACAGTACCGTGAGAAAAGAGGCCAAGTACCGTGGGAAAAGAGGCCGAGTGACGCGACGGGAAAAACAAAGATATGAACAGACGCAGATAAAATCGATCTTCACCAACAAGGTTACCCTGGTGGTCATTGCAGTTTCTGGGTCAGAAGTGCAGTTACTGGAGGCATACCGAACACTTCACAGACTTTCTACGCTTTCGCAAGATGCAATTGCCGGAACTTACATTGCTTCTCGCCAGGCATTTCAGAAAACCTTGCGTCGGGGTTCCCAATGAATGAACGTGGCTATACTATCACGATTTTCTAAAATCATTCCCGCTTTACACACAGTATTTGGGGAAAAACGGTCCGTTATAGAATAGCATGTATGATGTCCAGGCAGTGCCCAGATCATGTGCACTACCTGATGCTGGCCGATGTCAGCACCAGGTAGTACATAGATCACGTGCACTACTTGGTGCTGGCAATGTCAGTACCAGGTAGTACCCAGATCACGTGCACTACTTGGTGCTGGCAATGTCAGTACCAGGTAGTACCCAGATCACGTGCACTACCTGATGCTGGCCGATGTCAGCACCAGGTAGTACCCAGATCACGTGTACTACTCGGTACTGGCAATGTCAGCACCAGGTAGCGCCCAGATCACGTGCACTACCTGGTGCTGGCCAATGTCAGCACCAGGTAGTACCCAGATCACGTGCACTACCTGGTGCTGGCAATGTCAGCACCAGGTAGTGCCCAGGCCATGTGCACTACCTGGTGTTGGCCAATGTCAGCACCAGGTAGTACCAAGATCACGTGCACTACCTGGTGTTGGCCAATGTCAGCACCAGGTAGTACCCAGATCACGTGCACTACCCGGTGCTGACAATGTCAGCACCAGGTAGTGCCCAGACCATGTGCACTACCTGGTGCTGGCCAATGTCGGCACCAGGTAGTACCAAGATCACGTGCACTACTTGGTGCTGGCAATGTCAGCACCAGGTAGTGCCCAGACCATGTGCACTACCTGGTGCTGGCCAATGTCAGCACCAAGTAGTGCCCAGACCATGTGCACTACTTGGTGCTGGCAATATCAGCACCAAGTAGTGCCCAGACCATGTGCACTACCTGGTGCTGGCCAATGTCAGCACCAAGTAGTGCCCAGACCATGTGCACTACTTGGTGCTGGTAATGTCAGCACCAAGTAGTGCCCAGACCATGTGCACTACTTGGTGCTGGTAATGTCAGCACCAAGTAGTGCCCAGACCATGTGCACTACCTGGTGCTGGCCAATGTCAGCACCAAGTAGTGCCCAGACCATGTGCACTACTTGGTGCTGGTAATGTCAGCACCAAGTAGTGCCCAGACCATGTGCACTACCTGGTGCTGGCCAATGTCAGCACCAAGTAGTGCCCAGACCATGTGCACTACTTGGTGCTGGCAATGTCAGCACCAAGTAGTGCCCAGACCATGTGCACTACCTGGTGCTGGCCAATGTCAGCACCAAGTAGTGCCCAGACCATGTGCACTACCTGGTGCTGGCAATATCAGCACCAAGTAGTGCCCAGACCATGTGCACTACCTGGTGCTGGCAATATCAGCACCAAGTAGTGCCCAGACCATGTGCACTACCTGGTGCTGGCCAATGTCAGCACCAGGTAGTGCCCAGACCATGTGCACTACCTGGTGCTGGCCAATGTCAGCACCAAGTAGTGCCCAGACCATGTGCACTACTTGGTGCTGGCAATGTCAGCACCAAGTAGTGCCCAGACCATGTGCACTACCTGGTGCTGGCCAATGTCAGCACCAAGTGGTGCCCAGACCGTGTGCACTACCTGGTGCTGGCAATATCAGCACCAAGTAGTGCCCAGACCATGTGCACTACCTGGTGCTGGCAATATCAGCACCAAGTAGTGCCCAGACCATGTGCACTACCTGGTGCTGGCCAATGTCAGCAACCATCAGCCGGTCGGCGCGCACCACCCAGGCCGGCGGTGACGATCGATGACCACCGTCCACTGGCGGGGTGGCGCCATGTCTACAGGTGCTCAGCGGTCGCCGCGGGAGGTCGCCGGGTACGGAAGGCGGTGACGATCGATGACCACCGTCCACTAGCGGGGTGGCGCCATGTCTACAGGTGCTCAGCGGTCGCCGGGTGCGGAAGTTCATGGCGAGGGCGGAGCACGTGGCTGAGATGGCTGCAGGGCCCCAGCCTCAGACAGTGGCCAACTGGGTCAGCTGGCCACGTGACCAGCTAGGTAGCTACACACGACTCCATAACTGTGTAACGAGGTAACGGGATAATTGACAGAACAGGACAGCCCAGGCGGCCACCAGTGTGGGCTATCACGGTGTCACGACCTGACCAGGTCAGACTGAACCTGATCTGAGCAGTTCAGACTGGACCTGAGCAGGTCAGAGGACCTGACTGTTGTGTGGTTATGGAGACTTTCTATATTCCCGCCGAATATGGTAGCCCAAGATAATGTGGGTTGGGCCGTCCACGAATAAACAGTCTAACACCGGAAGCCGCAGCGTATGCACCGTCCCAACCATCTATGAGTTAGTATCAGTTTGAGCTCCAACCAGTAAGAGACATAACACTGACCAGGTCAGGCAGGACCAGCGGCCACCGGCCCAGGGTGACTCGGTAGGTTCAGGTGAGGCCACTCACCTGCGCAGGTGGACGCCGCTGGCGTTCACCTGGAACTGGTGCCGCGGCAAACAGCGGTGACACGACACGCACGTGTTGACATCGCCGCGGATCTCCTCCGGGTCCAAAGGCACCTGGTGACGTCACCGCGACACGTCACGCACCAATGGTGGACTCCGCCGCAAGGTAAACGTCAAGCGGCATCATTTGAGTAATGGTACGATACGATGGTAACGCTACAATGAACAACATATCGCACCACATCACACCACACCAGAAATGCGTCTTGAGGATGCCCACGAAATACACTAAATGAGTTGCACTGAACCTAGTAAAACACACGTAAATGTAACGTTTTGGCTAATCTGGTCTGTGGTGATGAATCAGAGTTACGAGCGCGTCGACTGTTCGTTAGGCGTCAGACGCAATGTTACTGCGGACATCGAGGGGATCTCCAGTAAAGAAAGAAAACAGGTGCCATTCAAGAACTCTGAAACATGCGCCCCCGACAAGCGGTCCCGGATGCTCACTAGTGTGTGCGCGAAGAATATAGTTACAATTTGTGAGACTGTCTCCATAAAATATGATGCGAAGTGCATTTATGAAAGTTAGCTTGCCTTCAGACGTCAATTTTATAGCCACTTGTAGTGACCTATTGCGCATATTGTTACATTCCGTACTTCCTTTTTTAACTATTTTCCACCATAGACGGCCGGCCGCCGGCCGCCTCCGGCCCGTCACCAACCGCCCGCCATTCTAACATGGCGGGGCGCGGGATTCCTATTCCCTGAATGTTAATGGGCCCCAACGCCAAAGTTACAGGCAGATTTTCATATTTGAAACGATAGACGATGTGCCTGGCATGAGTTCCGCCACCATTAGAGTTGAGGCCGACAGATTTTGGCGAAATTGTTTAAGAACATTACGCTTACGGGCGTTGAAGGGAAAGAATGCATCTACAACCGTGAATTTCTCCTACACCATTTTGGCGTGGCAGAGCCGATGTTGCTTAGTATTGTTGAAGGGCGGAACTTTACTTTCTATCGTGCCACCGCTCGGCGGCCCTACGGATCCTCTAGGCAGCAACCGTCGGCGCTTGACATGCATCGAGCCATGCCAGAACGTCAATAATGTCGCAAAGCGTCATGTCAAAAGGTAAGAAGTGACACGGTTAGACATCTATAAAAGTAGTCGAGTATTGCATCAGAAGGCAGCTGATTTTATGCCGGTTTATTTGAGACCATTGGAAATTAATTCGCTAATGTAGAACATCTGATATACAATTAAAAGTAATACAATGTGATAATTTGAGACACAAATCCTGGAATTGAGTGCAAAAATACCAGGGTTAGACATCTATAAAAGTAGTCGAGTATGGCATCAGAAGGCAGCGGATTTTATGCCGGTTTATTTAAGACCATTGGAAATTAATTCGGTAATGTAGAACATCTGATATGCAATTTAAAGGAATATAATGCAATAATTATATATGGAAATCCTGGAATTGAGTGCAAAAATGACAGGGTTAGAAAACTATAAAAGTAGTCGAGTATGGCATCATAAGACAGCGGATTTTATGCCTGTTTATTTAAGACCATTGGAAATTAATTCAGTAATGTAGAACATCTGATATACAATATAAAGTGATACAATGTGATAATTTGGGACACAAATTCTGGAATTGAGTGCAAAAGTGACAGGGTTAAACCTTCATGGAAGTTATTCAAGATGATATAAAAATGTAGCACGTTCGATTTTCGTTTAGTTAAGAACATTGGAAATTGTCAGGACGTCACACAGAAGATGTATGACACGTGTTTATCACAAGATGTTGAGTGGCCAATTGCTCCCATTTCACTTTAAGGGCAAAGTGACAGGGTGAAATGATTTGATAATAAAACGAACTACACATCATAAGAGAGCTTGTTTCAATGTTGTTCAAATTGGACCATTGGAAATCACTTGCACCTGGTCTAGAAACCAGAATATAGCATTAATAAAAGCAAGCCCACTCTGGTGATGTTCCTTCACAAACCGACCACCATGCGGCGCCACCGGTATTATGTCCGCTTATGACGCCTAACGCAATGTCATTTTGCGTCCATAATTTTGCCTGTGCCACTCCATTGGCAGCGAGGCCGAAGCCGCGAGTGGCGCAGAGGGCCGCACCTTCTGGCACTGGACAGACGACGGGTTGAAGTTCACGTCGCGCAGCAGTCGCCAGAACAGCCGCAGCGCGCGCTTGCGCAGTCCGGCCAGGTGGCGCGGCGCCACGCCTCGCGACAGCAGGTCGATCTCGCGCTTACACAGGTCGCGCAGCTCGTGGTTCTCGGCTGAGAACGGTACACCGCCAATCTGCCAGGGGCGGGCGCGGTCTCAGTACACTGATAGACCCGGGAGAAGAGAGGGTCTCGGCGCATCAATAGGCCGTGGGCAAAATGCGCATTACAGCATTAGACGGCGCAAAGGGCGTGGTCTCAGAACAACACCATAGGTGGGACTACCAACACGAATCTCAGCACACCATTACGCCCACGAGACAGGTGCGGTTTTAGTACACCAACATACCCGAGATATGGATGAGAGTAGCTCAAGTCCGCAGATCGGTTTGTGTGTGTATATGTGTGTGTGGCGGAAGACAAAGCGTCGATCTGCCACGGGAGGGTCGAGTAAGAAGGCAAATGAAGCTCATGGTACTGAGAGCAATGGCAATGCGCTGGGCGGTTCTTAAAAAGCTAATCCCCATTTAGTTGGAACTCGCCGTAAGCTAAATGATGGATTTCGAGGCCACGGGATTAAAAACTAAGTCAAAAACGTTCTTCACACACTCATACCAAAGACGTACCAGTGTGATCAGGGTGGAGAGGATGTCGGACCTCTCGGCGACGGTCAGCCCCGGCGTGGTCATAGAGGTGTGGATGTCGCGCAGCTGCCGCGCCCACAGCGTCACGCTGTTGTCCACCTCTATCTCGCGGCCGTCCCTGCCGGGCCACTGCATGGGCGCCTGCGTCTGCCAATGGCTGTCGCGTCAGCCCCGCTCTGCCGCGGGTGTACAGCGTCACGCTGTTGTCCACCTCTATCTCGCGGCCGTCCCTGCCGGGCCACTGCATGGGCGCCTGCGTCTGCCAATGGCTGTCGCGTCAGCCCCGCTCTGCCGCGGGTGTACAGCGTCACGCTGTTGTCCACCTCTATCTCGCGGCCGTCCCTGCCGGGCCACTGCATGGGCGCCTGCGTCTGCCAATGGCTGTCGCGTCAGCCCCGCTCTGCCGCGGGTGTACAGCGTCACGCTGTTGTCCACCTCTATCTCGCGGCCGTCCCTGCCGGGCCACTGCATGGGCGCCTGCGTCTGCCAATGGCTGTCGCGTCAGCCCCGCTCTGCCGCGGGTGTACAGCGTCACGCTGTTGTCCACCTCTATCTCGTCTGCCAATGGCTGTCGCGTCAGCCCCGCTCTGCCGCGGGTGTACAGCGTCACGCTGTTGTCCACCTCTATCTCGCGGCCGTCCCTGCCGGGCCACTGCATGGGCGCCTGCGTCTGCCAATGGCTGTCGCGTCAGCCCAGCTCTGCCGCGGGTGTACAGCGTCACGCTGTTGTCCACCTCTATCTCGTCTGCCAATGGCTGTCGCGTCAGCCCCGCTCTGCCGCGGGTGTACAGCGTCACGCTGTTGTCCACCTCTATCTCGCGGCCGTCCCTGCCGGGCCACTGCATGGGCGCCTGCGTCTGCCAATGGCTGTCGCGTCAGCCCCGCTCTGCCGCGGGTGTACAGCGTCACGCTGTTGTCCACCTCTATCTCGTCTGCCAATGGCTGTCGCGTCAGCCCCGCTCTGCCGCGGGTGTACAGCGTCACGCTGTTGTCCACCTCTATCTCGTCTGCCAATGGCTGTCGCGTCAGCCCCGCTCTGCCGCGGGCGTACAGCGTCACGCTGTTGTCCACCTCTATCTCGCGGCCGTCCCTGCCGGGCCACTGCATGGGCGCCTGCGTCTGCCAATGGCTGTCGCGTCAGCCCCGCTCTGCCGCGGGTGTACAGCGTCACGCTGTTGTCCACCTCTATCTCGTCTGCCAATGGCTGTCGCGTCAGCTCCGCTCTGCCGCGGGCGTACAGCGTCACGCTGTTGTCCACCTCTATCTCGTCTGCCAATGGCTGTCGCGTCAGCCCCGCTCTGCCGCGGGTGTACAGCGTCACGCTGTTGTCCACCTCTATCTCGTCTGCCAATGGCTGTCGCGTCAGCCCCGCTCTGCCGCGGGCGTACAGCGTCACGCTGTTGTCCACCTCTATCTCGTCTGCCAATGGCTGTCGCGTCAGCCCCGCTCTGCCGCGGGTGTACAGCGTCACGCTGTTGTCCACCTCTATCTCGTCTGCCAATGGCTGTCGCGTCAGCCCCGCTCTGCCGCGGGCGTACAGCGTCACGCTGTTGTCCACCTCTATCTCGTCTGCCAATGGCTGTCGCGTCAGCCCCGCTCTGCCGCGGGCGTACAGCGTCACGCTGTTGTCCACCTCTATCTCGTCTGCCAATGGCTGTCGCGTCAGCCCCGCTCTGCCGCGGGTGTACAGCGTCACGCTGTTGTCCACCTCTATCTCGTCTGCCAATGGCTGTCGCGTCAGCCCCGCTCTGCCGCGGGTGTACAGCGTCACGCTGTTGTCCACCTCTATCTCGTCTGCCAATGGCTGTCGCGTCAGCCCCGCTCTGCCGCGGGTGTACAGCGTCACGCTGTTGTCCACCTCTATCTCGTCTGCCAATGGCTGTCGCGTCAGCCCCGCTCTGCCGCGGGCGTACAGCGTCACGCTGTTGTCCACCTCTATCTCGTCTGCCAATGGCTGTCGCGTCAGCCCCGCTCTGCCGCGGGTGTACAGCGTCACGCTGTTGTCCACCTCTATCTCGTCTGCCAATGGCTGTCGCGTCAGCCCCGCTCTGCCGCGGGTGTACAGCGTCACGCTGTTGTCCACCTCTATCTCGTCTGCCAATGGCTGTCGCGTCAGCCCCGCTCTGCCGCGGGTGTACAGCGTCACGCTGTTGTCCACCTCTATCTCGTCTGCCAATGGCTGTCGCGTCAGCCCCGCTCTGCCGCGGGTGTACAGCGTCACGCTGTTGTCCACCTCTATCTCGTCTGCCAATGGCTGTCGCGTCAGCCCCGCTCTGCCGCGGGTGTACAGCGTCACGCTGTTGTCCACCTCTATCTCGTCTGCCAATGGCTGTCGCGTCAGCCCCGCTCTGCCGCGGGTGTACAGCGTCACGCTGTTGTCCACCTCTATCTCGTCTGCCAATGGCTGTCGCGTCAGCCCCGCTCTGCCGCGGGTGTACAGCGTCACGCTGTTGTCCACCTCTATCTCGTCTGCCAATGGCTGTCGCGTCAGCCCCGCTCTGCCGCGGGTGTACAGCGTCACGCTGTTGTCCACCTCTATCTCGTCTGCCAATGGCTGTCGCGTCAGCCCCGCTCTGCCGCGGGCGTACAGCGTCACGCTGTTGTCCACCTCTATCTCGTCTGCCAATGGCTGTCGCGTCAGCCCCGCTCTGCCGCGGGTGTACAGCGTCACGCTGTTGTCCACCTCTATCTCGTCTGCCAATGGCTGTCGCGTCAGCCCCGCTCTGCCGCGGGTGTACAGCGTCACGCTGTTGTCCACCTCTATCTCGTCTGCCAATGGCTGTCGCGTCAGCCCCGCTCTGCCGCGGGTGTACAGCGTCACGCTGTTGTCCACCTCTATCTCGTCTGCCAATGGCTGTCGCGTCAGCCCCGCTCTGCCGCGGGTGTACAGCGTCACGCTGTTGTCCACCTCTATCTCGTCTGCCAATGGCTGTCGCGTCAGCCCCGCTCTGCCGCGGGTGTACAGCGTCACGCTGTTGTCCACCTCTATCTCGTCTGCCAATGGCTGTCGCGTCAGCCCCGCTCTGCCGCGGGTGTACAGCGTCACGCTGTTGTCCACCTCTATCTCGTCTGCCAATGGCTGTCGCGTCAGCCCCGCTCTGCCGCGGGTGTACAGCGTCACGCTGTTGTCCACCTCTATCTCGTCTGCCAATGGCTGTCGCGTCAGCCCCGCTCTGCCGCGGGTGTACCTGCCGTCTCACAGGCAGGGGCCGCACACGGACGACGCCAGCATCACGCCCCTATAGACCGGTGTTATAATAATGTTTTTTGTTCTCGTTAGGTGTGAGATGCTGAAACAAGTACAGTAGGATGTCAAAATTCGCAATGGAAACAATTTCGCTTGACATTACTTATCAAGTTCTTCAGGCACAATTTTGATCCAACAGCGTGCTCGTACGTGCACCATTTTTCTTCTTTTTTGGGATACCGAACTTGGGGATAACTAGTTTAGCAATAACAGTACAAGATACTTATCCATATTCACTGATATTGTACAGGTAATGTCATAGTTAATCGTCTTACCTGGAATTGTGATAAGAGATGTTTGTGCATCCCAACCCGCAATGGTGAGTATCAACATGATACTATCAACAAGATACTATGAGAATGTAGATGCGATGGCTTCATAAAGCATCATCACAAAGAACGATGTCGGTACTTCGTTGGGAGGGATGTCGATTCAATGCTCAGAAAGTGTTATATTCGACCCTATCTCACGAATAATTTATCACCGCTGTAGACACGAGGTTCACAGTCGCCGCCTCGGAATATGAAGAGTGGTGATTGGTGGGCCACCCTCTGGTGTGTCAAGGTATATATTGAGAACGCGGAAATGTCAAAACGTCCACGAGTGGGCGGGTAAGATCGAGGGGGATGGATTGAGAGACGGCACGGGGGCGTGCGGGTGGAGATGGAGCACACGGTATGTTCGTGCCACCCACCTTCTGCAGGAGCCGGTTGATGAGCTTTGCCTGGCCGTCGGAGGCGGCGCGGTTCTGGTGGCCGTGGATGGCCTTCAGCATCTCCGCCTCCTGCTCCAGCAGCTGACACAGAGCCGCCTTCAGCTCGCCACCTTCAGATGCAAAATGGCGTCTCACGGGAACGGCGAATACACCCACAATATATTTCAACTAGCAATATGTTGCATATTGTGCATGTTTTATGAACCAGGCAATTTATTGTTGTTTATTGGGTAATTCACGACGCATTTTATGTACATGAGGAAGGGGAAGAGTGAGTGCATGTGGCCCAACATACAAATGTGCATTTTGCAACACATTTTCGCATCCCTAGCTCATTTTGAGCTAGGAGTCACTGAGAACATTCTGTTTCCCTTCGTCAATCCCTTGATAGCAGTGCACATGCTGAGCTGAACGTTATGCTGAGCGTAGGTACAACATGTATATGAGTGTTATCACAATTTCCACTATGGCCTATGGTAACTAAACAAGTCATGTGCAGCTTAACACGCGCACCGGAGAGGGGGCAGAATCCGTCCACCATAATTGTCAACGATAACTCATAAACGGGCAGTGACATCATATTGCAATGAAGCCTTGGGACTTGGTTAAAAATTGATAAGCACATTCTATGAAAGAACAATTTGTGAAATCCGATGCTAAATAAAAGGAATTCGGGGGTGAAAAAGTTAACCGACCGCCCGGCCACCGAGCGTTCAAGTCACACAGATTTCGCCGGCGTGGTGGCAAGGCGGCGCAGGGTGGCGGCCGATCTCGACCTCATTTGACCCTGAAAGCATTACTCTAGGATCATGAAGCATATTCTGCGGCTAGCTCACTACAGCCGTAATCTACCCTCCAAATTGTGTGCTTCTAGCTCCAGTAGTTTTCAGGTTCTTAAGGGAGGGGCGAATCCCCCCCTCTCCGAGGCCTTCCGACGCACGTGTTAAGCAATGCCTCAGATTGAAAGCGTTGACGTTTGTCACGTTCGTGAAAAAGTGGATACTAGTTTTGTTCGATCAGCTTGACCATTGTACCAACCAGAACCACTAAATTGATGTGTTCCCAATCCTGTACAATACATCGGTGGAATCAGACGCTAACCCGTAAATGTTGAAATCAGCTGAAAACGTGTGGATATGGGCACAGGAGTTGAATGGGCCGAGGTCATAATCAGCCCCACTTCCCTGGACCTGTGCCATTAACCCTGTGGTAGTGGTGGATTGGAGTTCAGGGGGCGCGTCGACATCTAGGGTCATTTTGCGCCCATAACTGTATTATAATCAATCTACGGTGCTGCTATAATAGCTTGTTATTAATATTCACGGGTGGCAGTATATCACCTCAAGGCGAGCTTGTCGAAGGAAGGTAAAAATATTCCCAGACGCCACGACCTCAGTCGTTCC